>JAWDGP010006991.1:0-10000 GCA_033675545.1 Elysia crispata
GGCAATCAGTTCTCCGTGTCGAGAGCTGGACAAGAAAACAGGTGAGGACATTAAATGAAAGATGAGAAGTTTTCTCCATCTTCCAAACGAATCAGATTGGCACTTTCTAAATGGATGAAAGTATCTCCCCCTGACTATCTGTCTGTCTATCTCTCTCTCTCTCTCTCTCTCTCTCTCTCTCTCTCTCTCTCTCTCTCTCTCTCTCTCTCTCTCTCTCTCTCTTTCTTTCTCTATTTCTACCTCTCGTTTTACTCTTGAGTTTCTATGCTTTTTTCTGTACCTGCTCATTTTTTCTTTCCATTTCTCGTGTCTTTCTGGTAACCTGTCTTTTTTTTTTTGTCTCCGTTTGTTCACCCTACACTAGTATTGTTACTTACATGTGCTCTAGACGAACATGTGCTGGTCAGTTTGGTTGCCTTGTATTTTATTTCTTTTTCTGCATATTTGAGGTGCAAAACTGTTTCATACCAATTATTAACCTTAGAAAGAATGAATTTTCAAAAATATTTTTTCCATTAAAAGTGAAGCATTTCTTTTAAAAACTCAGTTTCTATATTAGCACCGGACCTGCATTTGGCATATTTAGGCGAAGACCTAAAAAGATAACTGTTGTACACCTTTGGCTATCATTTACTTACTAGTTTGTCAAAAAGCTTACTTCTGTACACCTCTGGTAATGTTTTATTCACCAGTTTCTCTAAAGATTACTTCTGTACACCTTTGGTAATGCATTATTCACCAGTTTCTCTAAAAGATTACTTCTGTACACTTCTGGTAATGATCTTTGCACCAGTTTCCCTAAAGATTACTTATGTACACCTCTGGTAATGATCTATCTACCAGTGCCTTCTGCAGATTACTTCTGTTCACCTTTGGTAATGATTTTTTACCAGATTCTCCAAGAGAAACCTATCATAATTACATGTTTTATCCACACGCCTTGGCCAGCATCGAATCACGACGACCCTCTAGGAAATAAAGTGCTGCGTTTCCCTGTTGGAACATGGACGTACTTTACAAATAGAGAATACAGAGCGAACTCAGTATTATCATACTCAGGGTTTTATCGTCAAACCGCGGAACTTGCGAGCTTCTCAGGGCTTCTCAAGTTACAAGACTAGGAGGGCGATGGGTTTTGGGAACCTCTGGAGGCTGTTTTTAACTCGCGCTTGTGTCCGTTTCTTGAGCTTTGTGTTTGGAAATCGGAGCTTTAGTTTCGGTTTTTTCAGGTTTTTTTTTAACTTTTCATTTAACTTGTTTTATTTTTGGGGATGAAAATTACAGACATAAAAATTCCAGTTTAAAAGTAACAGTATGAAATTTGTGGGCGATTGTTATTTTTTTTTTAAACTCTGGTCATGCCAATAGTCAAAACTGACTCTTTATCAAAAGAACTCTGGTGTTTAAGATTATCTGCTAGACACCACTTATATGTTTGAGAATACAACCAATAACGCATCAAAGTTAGTGGCTGATCTTTAAGTTTTATTTTTACAGGAGCGTGCAATAAATTTAATTTATATAAATGTCATCCTGACATTTCCAAAGATTTTTCGTGGTTGGGTTCAAATTTGTCGTAAAGATTAATATCGGTTTGAGTTTTCTCCGTTTTACTTTTCAGATTCGCCGGAAAAAATATAAAGGAGATCATAACGGATTAGAGCTGTCACCAAAATGATCACGGATCTTGTTTAAATAACGTAAAAATAAATACGTTAAGAAAAATAGAAACGTAGAAAAGTGAAGAGAGAGAGAGAGAGAGAGAGAGAGAGAGAGAGAGAGAGAGAGAGAGAGAGAGAGAGAGAGACCATTTAGAAAGGCAGGATTAAGAGGGGCACAGCTTTCAAAGATTTTTTAAAATATTTGTTACAAGATATAAAAGTTTTAAAAATAAAGGTATTCCCCTCTCCCCCCTCCCCCCACACAAACAAAAAAAAAAAAAAAAAAAAAAACACGATGTGGACAGAGTCAGATATTTAATCTTCTTGCTTCAGAAAGAAAAAGAAAAAAAAAAAACATAACATAAGCACATCACTTGCTTGTTTGACCGCCATCTTCTAAGACAGATGAGGCGCATTTTGAGAGGACACCTTCGCTCAGTTACTCTCCCGTGATAGGTCAGTGATAGGTCAGTGGGCACCTCGAACATTATTACACTGACAAAATCTGCGTTGTCGCACTTGGTACAAAAGTATTTTGAGAATTTGTAAAATTGAGCAAAGATTTTTATTTGGATGTAAGTGTTGATAGACCAAATGCAAATGAGGATTCAGCAGTGCCGCCCACAGCTCAAATGTCAGTTCGACCAATAACTATAATACTGGGGCGACGACCTGTGTCCATCCTGCCCTCTAGGAATGGTGTTCTCCATTTTCTTCTTCAGTCTCCTCCCCCCCCACACACACACACTCTCTCTCTCTCTCTCTCTCTCTCTCTCTCTCTCTCTCTCTCTCTCTCTGTGCCTTCCTCCTTTTCCCTTCATTTTTCATTTCTTAATGTTTACTAGTTCACTGTGTGAACTGTGTCACTCAGAATAAATACCAATAGATTATGGTTTGCAAAGAATCTTCTCGTTTGCCCCATTTTTCTCCTCCCCATCTTTCTATTTCTTTGCAACTATCTCTCTCTATCTCTTTATATCTCAGTCTCTGTCTCTTATTTTTAATTTATAATTTCTATTTTCAATTCTAATGGAACTTATAGTCTATATATGAACCCAAAGAGCACTGCCGTACAGAGTATTACAGCCATCACCTATCACTAACTACACATGCACAACAAATTAAAATGACATCACCTTTTTCTTTAATAATCAGAATTTACACAGAAAAATTGAGAGTGAGGGTGTGTGAAGAGTTTTGATTAGTTTCAGTTACTTAGAACATCATAATTCTGACAAAATCCTGTAATTTTCGGAAGTGTAATGCTCTATCTGAAAATGGACTTTGCACATTCTTATAAAAATTCTTCATCAAATCTCTGGATATTGCATATTAGGAATGCATTCATAGTGATAGTAAATATTTTAAACTTGCTCCAATACAACTGGAATACTGTTAGAGATATCATCATGTGAAGTTTTAAAGTCGGTTTTCTGAAAAGAACCTACATGTCAGATCGAATAATAATTATAATAAGGAGGAGACGAGATGAGTGGAGTTCCCTGTACAGGCACGTGAAAACACTGACCTAGATAGCAACTTAGACTGGCGTCATATCTTCCAATGTTCGCATTACTGGTTGAGAAGCAAATGGTGAGGTCAATGAATATGAATAACGATAAGATTGATGAAATTTTGAAAAAATTAATATTAATACACTTATCAAATATGTTTAGATAATCTATGCATTGCTTTGTGAAAATTGTTCATAGCTGCCCGAAAGTTGGGTTAAATCTACGTGATAAACATCAGCTAAAAGGATCTATAAATTGATTGAGATTTTTACTAAATCGGCTTCCTATTCTTATTGCATAAATTCCCCAACTTTCAATAAGGTGATATTTAAATTTTTCACAGAACATTACTTTGAGTTCAGTTGAGAGAAAAAGGATTATAAACGTGAATTTAAAAAGTAAAAGAAACGTTCGAAGATATCAAATGCAACTATCTTACATGCTGGTTATTACATAATGGCAAATATAAGTGTAGGGGTAAAAGATTTACATGATGTTGATTATTATTGACGTTAGAGTAAAAGCAATTTTGAAGAAAATAAATCCTAGACTCACCGTCATGCATGCAAGAGAGAAAGAAAGAAAGAAAGAGAGAGAGAGAGAGAGAGAGAGAGAGAGAGAGAGAGAGAGAGAGAGAGAGAGAGAGAGAGAGAGAGAGAGAGAGAGAGAGAGAGAGAGAGAGAGAGAGAGAGAGAGAGAGAGCAAAAAAGGCAAGTTTACTCTCTACCCCTTCCCTTTAATACTGACTCTCAAACCAGAACACAGCGCCTATAGACCCTTTGACCCAAACGGATGCGCATGGGCTGGGTGTCCTCAATAACCATCAACTTTTTACTTTGGTATCTTGTACTTGCTGGACAGGTTACATTTCTCAGAGCCATTTATATTGAGAGATTCTCTATCTCGCCCCACGCGAGTGACTTCAATACTTCTGCTGGGAGAGCTGGAATCGTCATCAGGCCTCTCTCTAGAAGTTCACTTGGAACCATACTGAAAAAATAAACAAGCAAAAAATAAATAAAAAAAAAGGAACGAAGCAGAACAAAAACAGAAAACAATGCACAAACATCTTGAGTCGTATCCGATTGGAGCAAAAACATGACGTCACAAAAATGCTGGGATTTTCAATGTCTCGAAGGTTAACAAAGACATTTAAACAAAGAACTAAACCGTAACTTTTTATGTCTGTTTTAAATTTTGCAAGCAATTTTGCAGTTTCAAGTTTTCGTGTCACCGCTCAAATAATTCTTCCACCATAAAAGAGAATACACTGGTTCGTACAGATGGCGTTGTGAGTGTGACGTCAAGCAATGCTCCAGAGCTTGGCTTGTAGACGAAAGATCATAGACATACGTATTTTTTTCTACGCTCTTTCCTTTAAAATTTATGAACGTTCAACTTTTTTTTTTTTTCAAACAAGAAAAGCTTTGGAAATTGTAAGTGATTTTCTTAAGGAGTTTCATTTTTAAAAACTAGCGCGAGGCCAAACAAAAGATTAATCACAATATTAACTTATAACACCTGTATTTAATGAAGTTTTTAGTTAATGTTTACAACACTTGTCTCATAAGACACACCTTTTTTTTAAAATTGAGTTTAAATTAATTGGGTACCAATTTTGTTCTTTTAGTCTTAATTTACATAATTCAGGTAGAATCAGGGAATTTTTGACCAGCAAATTCATTTTTGATACCTTTTGGTTGAAATAGATGTCAGGCTTCAGTTTCTTACTCATAGAAAAAAAGAAAGCCTAAATTAATTTGAAATAGTTTCCAAGACTTTGAAAAAAAATTTCAAGTTCTATCTTTACCTCTCTCATCATGTGCCTCTCCTCTCTCTCTCTCTCTCTCTCTCTCTCTCTCTCTCTCTCTCTCTCTCTCTCTCTCTCTCCCTCCCTCTCCCCCGCTCCCTTTCTCTCCTTTCCTCAGTTTACCACCTACCCTCCACTGCCCCCTCATTTTCTTAATCTCTTCCTCATCTTTCCTGTCTCTCTCTCTCTCTCTCTCTCTCTCTCTCTCTCTCTCTCTCTCTCTCTCTCTGTCCCTCAACCTTCCTCTTTACATTATTTCGTTTTATATATTCCCACTTTTCCCCCCAGCTCATTCTCTTCTTTTTTATTCGCTCTGTCTATCAGTCTCTTTATCCCTCTCGCTTACAATATCTCTTATTATCTCGTTACATTCATCTCTCGCGATACTACACTTCCCCCCTCCCTCTTTTTTCACATTCACACCCCTTCCAAGCCTGTCCGATTTCCTATTTCTATTCTTTATTTCTCTTTTCATTTCTTTTTCTGCCTCCTCCTCCCAAATTATATATATATATATATATATATATATATATATATATATATATATATATATGTTGCCTTAAAAAAGAAAGAAGAAGAATGCCAAATATGTTGCCTTAAAAGGGAAATATACTCGCGACTCGTGAGGGAGGATGTGTGTGGTGGTACTAGTAGTAGCGATACGACACACTATGGGACACTATAGGCACTATTAACAATCCTGCAAAATTGTCCAATATTGGCTATATGCCTACTCCCTACTCCATAAAGTTTGTCTCTCTACTCTACAGGTTCGGTGTGATAAATTGTGAAATGTTTTGTGTGTGTATGAAAGAGTAAGTTGTCCGACAACGCCAGGAATTCGTTTTGTAGTAATGGTGAACTTAGCGAATTCCAACTAAGCTACCAGATATGACAAACTATGAGTAATGTGGCTCGTGGTAAAGCACGACAGGTAAGTGTGCAGGAAATAAAAACTGTACTGATGTAAGTTTTTATCGTTTCTTTTATTGCAGTCGACAAAACAAACTTAAGATACAAAAAATAACTTGTCCAGTGAAGAGCTTGAACCCAATTAAAACCAAACTAAAAATAAGGACTGAAATCCAACTTAAAAAAAAACCGAAACAAAAACAAAAACCCAGTCAGTAGCTCTCATACAGCCGCTGAAAGAAAATTACAAAACCACCGTGTAAAACACGCAATCTCACACAAATGCATGTATACAAAATATAAGTTTAGCGATTAGCCACTCAACAAAGTGATGGACCAACATTACCCATCTAGTAAGATCATTACCACCGCTATCAAACTTTAATCATAATCTTTACTCAAATTAGTGTACATTCCAATAACAAAATGCTTTACACTACCAACTTTACATGTACATCATTCTTCGACAATAATTACGATTCAATTTTATATGTCGCAACTACTGAAGTTTACATGTATTATTATTAAGCATGTCACGGTCTATGAATCATACATGTATCATCACCGCACCGTAAGTTACGCCTATGAACAGATAGTATGGGCGACAATCGTTACGTTACCGTTATATTTCTGCTCTGTTACTTTACATAAACATAGGGTACCTAGACATTCTTTATATCTATCGGATTAATTAAAGCTCTGTAATACAACTTTAAATCTATAGAACAGGTAACAAGCCATTACTCCTTGATAACACTATTATACTTTACGAATAATTACAAAAGTAGTAGTTCTATAAAAGCTCATCAATTATGCACAAAGGCTTAACAGCCGTGCGTAACAGCTCACTGCCTAACTAGAATACTGCTTTTGTTGGTTTGATCAGATCTCAGTTACTCTATCTGACAGCGTGCATAGCTTAAAGGTTTTCTCGCTCTCGAGAAGCACGAATAGATTACACCCTCATAGCATATCAGTTTGCCCTGACATAGTTGCGGTATCTGTTCTCTCAAAGAAATACGGATAGCAAGCAATCCTAAGAAAAAAGAATACAGAGTAAAAGTACAAAAACTCGTCCGTTTACATATATATATATATATATATATATATATATATATATATATATATATATATATATATAAAGTCGAAAAACTTGGAATAGGAACTCAGAAAACGAGGAATCTCATTGAACGTGAACATAGTTCTCAGTTGTCTAACGTCTCATAAGTGCATTGTGAGGTCAATAATGGACCCGGGACAGCTCTCAAATAATTTCAGCTAAAAATTAATATAAATTTTCGGAGCAACCAGGAATGGATTTTTCACATTGAATATCAGTAAACACCTTCTCTTTTTTTTTTGTAGGTGGAGTTACGGTTTATTTATCATTTTTTGCGTTGCAGTAATTTTTACTGAAAGCTAGACACAAACCCAACTTTCTGTCTATGTTTCTCTTTCTTATTCTCTGCCCTGATTTTGTTTATCTGTTTCTTATTTTTTTCTTCGTTGCTCTCTCTACTATAATTATGTACTTCCCTATATAGATCTGTATCTGCATCTATTTTATATCTATAAATAAATCTATTCCTGCCTTTCTCTCTATATCTCTTTATGTCTCTTTATCTCCTCGTGTCTCTTCGGCATGTCTTTTTTAACCCTCCTTCTCTTACATAAGACTTTTACATCGATAACATGATACCAGGCTAATCGCATGCTCCATCAACAATCTCTGTTATGTGTGTACAAGCCGCACCTCAACCTACATCAGAACCAAGACTAAGAACAGAACTAGGACAGTCAAACTCTGAGCACTATCTTCTAAAACAGACCTTGTCAGCGATTCTGGCAGATTTTCCAAGCGTAAATAG
Source organism: Elysia crispata (assembly GCA_033675545.1). Classification (NCBI taxonomy): domain Eukaryota; kingdom Metazoa; phylum Mollusca; class Gastropoda; family Plakobranchidae; genus Elysia; species Elysia crispata. Next base: position 7,766 of record JAWDGP010006991.1, read on the forward strand.
AAGTCTCGAAAAAATCCCTAAAGAAGCTTAATGAAAGAAATAATCACTATGTCTCGAGCGTAGCAAAAAAAATAAATGATTATAGCTCAAATTAGAAGCGTCCAATTTTCTCTAATTGTTACTGTGGAATGAAACACAATATAGTCTAAAGTCTATCGAGAGATTTAAAAAAAAATTTTTTTCGTTAGTCTTGCCAGCTTCTAACAAATAGCCTCAAGCAAAAGCTGTATAAAACCAGACTGCTAAGAAAAGAAAAAAAAAAAGAAACTACGATTTGGATCACTACGGAGTTACAATATCATTATAAAACAAGATGTACTTGATAAAAGTACTGTCATGAAGGTTATTTCATGCCGCACCAGTCTGGACTACTAGTTTGCTTTCTACGATTGCTGGTACACTGTCATTCCTAAAGAATGCAACAAGCCCTCATATATTTCATATGTCCCGACACCCTAACGCCTCCCCTGTGTGTAGAACCTGAACACAATTTCAACGAATTTCACCAAAATCCTCTGCTCGACTTACAGACTGACCTTTTTGCTAAGACTATTTTACAACTTTCCAGGAAAATCGATAATGATTTCAGTTCGCAGCAATCTGGGTCCAGAACACTTGCACTTAACACGGCGAGTTTGAAATCTTCCTCATCTCCTTGGGATGTTTTACAAGGTTAGTTGAGCGGTCTCATTTTTTTCTTCTGCACTTTGAAATAATAGATTTCAAAAGGCGAAATAAGTGGAGTCTTTTAGAAGAGATTTACTAACGGTGCATTATCCTTTTTTATTTTCTTATGCAATAAAAAAAAGTCTTTCATTTGAAGAAAATCAGCAGGGGTTTTTATTGTGAAATATTTTTTTTATAGTTTTGTCGTACAGACGTAGGGGGTCTACAAAATAATATCTATTTGTGTAATGTTTTCTTTTGAAGTTAAACTTTTGTTTTGTTGAGTATCTGCGGATTACACTAATCTTTCTTACTATGCTTCTCTCTTTCTAATAATATTTTTTTTCCAAAACAGAAATGAAAAACATTCTTGAGAAAAGATTACACTTATTTCCAGTCCTCCACCTCACCTCTTCTGTCTTCATTTTTCTTAAATGAGCCCTTTTGAAAACGAAAATAATTACATCATTTTGCTACCGCAACGCACGGTCTCTTCTTCCTTTAGACCTAGAAGGATTTAACACTTTTTGCAACACGAATTTTGAATGAACACAATCATGCTCAAATAAATAAAAAAAAATAAAAAAAACAAAACACATTCATGCCTAACCATGACGCTTTCCCTGCCTCACTAGTTTATTTGTCTCTGAGACCAGGACACATATTCGCCAACCTGTAGTATTTGAAAACACTTATATCGTCACCTGAAAACTGCTTTCTTCAATCTTCAATGTTGCTAAAACTATCAATAACATGCTCAAGAGTTCATTCACAGTCTATTTTTAGGGCTGACAAAATAAATAAGCGAAGTTTGCTCTCGCTGTAGAGACACGACCACGTTTCAAAGCAGTTTTAATAGGTGGAGAAACTTAGCCTCAAATGTTTCAACGCAATTTTATCAAAAGTGTGAAAACTGGAAATGGAACAAAGCAGTACTCAGGCCTAGTAAACTTCTAACAATGATGGGCTCTTGGAGATTTAAATAATCTAAATATAGTAAAAAAAAAATGTACTGTGCGTCTGCCTTTGAAGCATTACTGTAACAGCCAACAGTTCTCTCAATTTTTCTTAAAATCTTGATAAAAAAAACCCGGATAGACTTAGATCTAGGAGATTAGCTTTCTTGCCTCACTGAAATTCTTACTTTTGTCTGTCAGAACTTTGTGAAGCAGGACTAGCGTACCACTCGACACTGCACAATCTGCTGTAAAATCCCCGAGGATATCCATCCTGATTCTCACGGATAACACACAATGAAAATTCATGAGAATCAATGGTTAAGGAAAAATGAATTAAAAAGAAAATTCTGTTTTGTCGAAGAAGGGAGACCGATCTGAATGAGCCGCTTCTTAAGTCTTGAAAATCAGGATCATTTTTTTTCTGTTTTGATTCCAAAGCCTTGCAGCCTATTTTTTTTTTTTTTTGAATGTTTCTCTAACATCTTCTAGCCCATAATGTTTAAAAAATTGAGTGTTCGATAATCCTCTTTGATATTCTATTTCTTTTTTTTTTTTTTATCTCACTCTCCCTCTCTCGCGTTTTTTCTTCTTACCTTAATCTTCTTATATC
>JAWDGP010006991.1:12500-18140 GCA_033675545.1 Elysia crispata
GCTCTCATTGAAAATTGGATAATTGATCGCGTACTTGACGGAATGATTTTAACTTTAAAGTTGAGATCCATTCACTAGTGCTATAGTTTCAAAAATCGCAAAAAAAAAAAAAAAATAACAACCATGAATCACTTAATAGAGAATGAAAATTTATATCACTTCTCAATACTCCATGGTACCTTCTACCTTTACAGTGATGTCCAAGCTTGATTTGAGCACATGGCAAGTAAATATTGTCCTTAAACTTAACTATAGCAAAATAAACAGATGGAAACGTGGAATTGATTTTAGATCTACAGGCTCTATTGGTTGACATTGATAGATAGCACTCTCCACGCAACCTCTGTTTTCCAGCAAAGTCTAACATATCTCCTCCACCAGGCAAGCTGTAGACGCGTGTGGCATCTACGAGAGCTGCCTGGAAGGCAGGGCGTGAATATAAATTAAATTAAATTTTTATTATTTCATTAAAAAAATATGCATGCCACCATAATTATATGCTACGTCCGTTCCTGTTTGATTTTTTATATTGAGTTGTTTATCAGGTTGTATTGCCTTAGGCACCCAAAGAATGCTACTCGTTTGTTGTATCTCCTTTTTCATTAATGACGGTCCAGCATTAGTTTTTGGTTTTCTCCACAACGGACTTATCGGGCCGCCACAAAATAACGGGCATAATTTTAATCTTTACAATTCTTAACATAAACTATGAAACAATTTGATGGGAAATGGTCGCACTTCCAACACAGTTCAGCATTTGACCAAATACAAACGTTTGATACTGACCATGAGAACATCTGCATGAGATAATTGCAAGATCCGACTCATCTAAACAGATCTAGTTTTAACTACCGGAGAAAATCTCTAAACCAGATGATAGTGATATATATATATATATATATATATATATATATATATATATATATATATATATATATATCTATATATCTATCTATATATATATATATATATATATATATCTTTTTCTGAATAGAGCTAGCCTTACATTGAAAAAAGGTAATCTATAAATAATAGCTAGAAACCAAATCGTTTAGACTTATTTCAATTCCCGTAACTCATTCAGTTAACAAAGCAATCAATTAATCAGGTAACTAACGAAACACGACAACAGGCATAATGTGGACTACGGACGAGATTTTTAGTAAGTGCCACGTCACCTCTCGCCTCACGTGAGCAGTCACGTGACGGAAGCTTTGTCTGACTCACACCACATCGTAATTGCCAGAGTTTACATTCTCTTGGACTGGCTAACCTATATCAGTAGAAATTTAATAATTTCCTTGTTTATTGTTAAAGAAGAAATGGCCCTCGGGGTGCAAGGATAAGATATTCCTTAAAGATGAAATCACTAAAGTAATTATTAGTACTCAAGTTACCATCCTCAGGACTACACTTACTCATGAAAGCCTTAACTTAACGCCCTTAACTTACTGCTTCTTAGACTAAAGTTACCGTCTGCAGTTCTTATCTATAACGGAGGGTTTGAATTGTTCATCCTCATTTAATCTGTGCTTGTCAATAAGTTATTTTGTCACATAGTAAGCTTAATATTTATTCGTACCAGACTGACTTCAGCCACTTATTATGTCGCTAGCAAATATTCATTCTCAATCAGGAGGTTTCGATTGGAACTCACGCCACGGCTGTCCTGTCGCATGTAACAGTATTCGCTTTACGTGAGCGCGACTGTGAAATACTAATCTCAAGACGCTTTCAGATAAACGGTTAGCAGTTGTGAGAGCTTGCTGACGAGGTACAATTTCATTTTCTCTTCAAGAGAAATTATCACCAGCAGAGCTCGTAAAGACACGTGAGAGTGAAATCTTTGCACTGTATTATTTTTTTTTAATCTCCCAGGAAAAGATAATTTTTTAAAAGATCACCTTGGTATTTGTGTATACATGTTGTTGTTTTTTTTCTGCAGTGTAATGTTTCAGCGAGAAAAGTGTTCTTGAAGAAATGTTTACAAAAAAATATTTAAAAAAAAAAGAAACCAACAAAATGAAGACGTTTTTTCTATTGCATAAAATTTTAATGTTCTGCTTTATTGCTTACGTCTTCTCAATGTAATGGATTTACGGTCACACAGTTGCAGGGCACATGCTCTGATGTCAACGGCAGAGAGATAATTATCTTCTCTTGGGGTTGAGTCTTACTTCTATGCTCTCGTAGCTTTTTAGCCAAGTAGACCTTTTTTGTACAGTAATTTGTGTTGCAACAACCTTAAGTCTGCGTTAGGCAAGCATCATTTTATCACAAAACCTGCAAGGTCCAAAGTAGCTCAATTATTTTGTAACAATGGAATAATTGTGCGGGAAAGCGCACAGTTTAAACCCTGGATGTCGTGACTATTATTTTCATAAAGCATCATGAGTAAACGGATATAACCGATTATGTGACAACTCAGTCAGTTCATGTCATGAATAGGAACACAGCGATAGTGAAAAATTATCCCCTACATCACTTGATTACATCTCCTCCCCTTCCAAACACATAAACGAAACGAGGATTAAAAGAAAATTGAATTCATATTTATAAATCTAATATCTATACATGTACATCTATATCTATATCTGTATTATAAAAGGCTTCTCCTAAGCCACTTAACGTAAAGTAATTAAGTTTACTGATTTATGATCTGCCAAGTTCAGTGTGTGTCGCGGTGATTAAAAGAAAAACGCTAAAAAGTTTTAAATTTAGGCTAAAATTGCTTATGAAAGTTCTGAATATTTTTATTTTTTATGAAATTCCTCAAATTTAATTGCCTTTTTCGCTATAAGAAACCAAATAACACATAAAATACAATGTTTTAAGTGTTTTCGAATTTTTTATTTAGATTATTCTTTTAAAACAATTTATCATTATCTTATAAACATAAATGTGTTGTAAAATCATATTTATTTTAATTTTCAAAGGAGTGAAAAAATGAAAGAAAATTAAATTTAACCGAAATTTGTCCTCTTGCGATTTTCAAAAGTGTCATGTAGCGTACTTCCACGCGTACAGCCTCTCATTCTCACTTGCCTCTGAACAAGAATGTTTCCAAAGCTCTGAGTTTTTAAAATTGATTGCAACTGCAAGGTTTCATAAAATTTTGTTTGTTAAAATTCAATCTTTATGTATATCTAGAAAGATCTATACATTGAACTTTCTTAGACCTAGATTAGATTATAAATGTTTCTTCGACATATCAATCAGTAAAGGAAAGTAAGCAAGGTTAGTAGGATAAAGTAGATAATTCATAGAATCTGGATTTAGAGATAGAATTTAGGTCTAGATCTAAATGTGAGGACTTTTAAATAAACCTTTAGATCTAGATGTAGAGATAGAACTAAGCGTAGTCAGTATCTAGATCTAGATCTGGATCGAACCGTGTAGAGGTAGGCCTATAAAAATATAGGATCTAGATTTAAACATTGAATCAAAATCAAGGTAGCTTTAGGACCCCGGGTGAAGTGAAGTCAGAATCTAGATCTAGAATCTAAATAGTCTTAAAACAAATTTGGATTTAAATTAGTCCTCAGTCAATATAAAGATCTGAATTATCAGCTAAGATCCTATATAATTTTTCACACTCCATCGCAATGTTTAGAAAAAAAAAATTTTGATTGCGATCGCAAAGTTTCGAAAAGCAAACCATATTTGGTATGCGTTAAGTTTTTATTTCTCCTTTCCACAAATTTGTGAAAATCTAGATTTAAGCTACTTTTTCGTGAAATTTCGTTAGTTTTGTATATTTAAAAATTAGTCCTCAATCAAAATAGAGATCTAAAATATCTAGATCTTGATAAAGCTAAGATCCTATATCATTTTTCACACTTCATCGCAACATTTCCAACAGCAAAATTTTTATTGTAATCGCAACGTTTCGTAAAGCAAAATTTTGATTGCGATTACTAGATCTAGACTTAGATTTATTTGATTATGAAAGTTTTTTGGTTTTGTTTTATCTCTCGAAACATTTTGAAATAATTTTGGATGTATTAGGTTGTTATTACTCCTTTCGACAAATTTGTGAAAATCGGTCGTCATTTTCCATTCTTTATTTTGGACTTTAGTGTAAATAAAAATTTGATCGGAATCTTTGGATCTAGATTTAAACATTTATAAAGATCTAAACAAAATATTTAAAACTATATTTTTTTTCCAAAAATTTTGAGACAATTAAAAACAAATCTATGCAAGATTTGCTGCGGGATAAATTTTTTTAGGTCACTGCAACTTTTAAAATTTGATCCTTTGGATCTAGACTCTATATTCCTAGAAAAAACATTCAAAACTATTGTAACATATTTAAAAAATCTAAGCAAGATTTGCTTTGGCACAAATTTTGTACGTGACTGCAACTTCTAAAATTTGATATCCGAGACAAAATATTCAGAAGTATAATTTTTTTTCATAATTGCGACAGTTTGAAAAAAAAAATGGAAGCAAGATTTGCTTTGGCACAAACTTTATACGTAACTGCAACTTTTAAAATTTGATCCTTTAGATCTATATCCCTAAAGATGGTTATTTGATGATTTCATCTGTGCAGCTGATCTTATCTACAAATGAGTTCACTTTATAATTTCACCTGTACACTGATCGGGATCTAGATTTTTACTGCCATAAATAATTACATTTATAATACCGAAGAGGAAAAGAGGGTATAAACTGGGCCATTCAACACCAAAAGTCCAGAGGAAAAGATCTAAGAGGATCAGAGGTGATGATGGAGGAAACGACACTTTAGATCTCAACGGTGTTCGAGATGATGGAGGAAGCGGCGCTCAAAGAGTTTTATACAATTTAGATCTCAACGGTGTTCGCGATGATGGAGGAAGCGCACTTAAAGAGTTTTATACAATTTAGATCTCAACGGTGTTCGTGATGATGGAGGACGCGCACTTAAAGAGTTTTGTACAGTTTAGATCTCAACGCTGCTCGAGATGATGGAGGACGCGGCGCTCAAAGAGTTTCATACAGTTTAGATCTCAACGGTGTTCGTGATGATGGAGGAAACGACACTTTAAATCTCAACGGTGTTCGTGATGATGGAGGAAACGACACTTTAGATCTCAACGGTGTTCGTGATGATGGAGGAAACGACACTTTAGATCTCAACGGTGTTCGCGATGGTGGAGGAAACGACACTTTAGATCTCAACGGTGTTCGCGATGATGGAGGAAACGACACTTTAGATCTCAACGGTGTTCGTGATGGTGGAGGAAACGACACTTTAGATCTCAACGGTGTTCGTGATGATGGAGGAAACGACACTTTAGATCTCAACGGTGTTCGTGATGATGGAGGAAACGACACTTTAGATCTCAACGGTGTTCGCGATGGTGGAGGAAACGACACTTTAGATCTCAACGGTGTTCGCGATGATGGAGGAAACGACACTTTAGATCTCAACGGTGTTCGTGATGATGGAGGAATCGACACTTTAGATCTCAACGGTGTTCGCGATGATGGAGGAAACGACACTTTAGATCTCAACGGTGTTCGCGATGATGGAGGAAGCGACGCTCTAAGAGTTTTATACACTTTAGATCTCAACGGTGTTCGTGATGATGGAGGACGCGCACTTAAAGAGTTTTGTACAGTTTAGATCTCAACGGTGTTCGTGATGAT
>JAWDGP010006992.1:0-35893 GCA_033675545.1 Elysia crispata
AGTATTTTTTTGGTGTCTTTAAACATTTTAATTATACATTAAATTATTCATAAAGAAATGTTCCGTTTATTTCGCATTTTGTGTATTTTATTCAGTTTTTATTCAGAAGATTTTTCACCACTGCGCCATTAATCTTTTTTTTTATTCCTCAAATGTGGTGAAAAATCAGTATTTAATCGGTGGTTGGTAATATCTTGATTCTTTTAATATTTGCCATACACAAATAAAAACTTCAAAAAAAAAACACCATTTGATTTAACGCTGATGAAATTTTATTTCAAGTATTTGTTTATTTGCATTTTATCCCAAAATATAAACCGTTCTTTACATATATTTTTTTCAAAGTAAACTTGGTAAGATTAACATAATAAATAAATTAAGTGTGTTACAAAAAAGTAAGTTGTTCAAAAAATGTGAAATCTCTGGTGTAATTCTGATTTGTAATCCAGTAACATTGTAATATACATTGTCGAAGACGGATATATTATTAAAATTTCCTATTTTAAATTATCAAAAATGACATTAAATATGAGGACGCAACAGACCTTGCAAGTCTTTCGTATTTTGAAAGTTTTAAAAGTCACTTATAACATTGATTAAAGAAAAAAGAAAAAACAACATGAGCTAACACTTTTTTTTTAAATTTTTATACACAAAGTGCTTTTTTAAAATAGTTCTGAATTGATGGAATGGATGAGGTTTTCGAAATCTTTATATAGTAAAGTTTTTTTCCAATAGATGCTTCACAAGCTTATAAAGTAGAGGCATTTGCACTGGTAATACTTATACATATTATTATAAAATGAATGTGTCTCATGTATATCTTTCGTGAAATTTAATGATTTTATAAAACTTTACCTATTAATTATTCACGACTAGAATGGAAAGTTTCATCTACCTCTTCTAATCGAACAAGTTTGCAATTAAATTTCCATTTTTAAGTGAAAATTAATAAAATCCGGCAAATTTTAAATATGTTCCAAAATATCTAATTGTAAGTAAAAAAGGAAAGGAAAACATTTAATTTAAATTACGTGTTCTTATATTTATCTATATTACAATTTTAATAAATTAAAATCGTATGCATCAATAGTATTATTTATTTCGAGCCAAGGGAAAGTTATTGATATAGATAACCGGTTTTCTATTACTGAAAAAACAGTGTCTACCGACGTTAGTGTAGTTAAAACTGTTACCAACTTTAAGCGTGTTTCAAAAAAATGCTTTTGTGTACCTTTTATTTAAGATTTCAATTTTTTTTCCATAACATTAAATAAAACTTATATAAAACCGAATTAACATTCTTGATCTAGAATTAAAAACGTTTTACATTTAAATCACTTTTGTAGAGCAAAAAAGATAGAAAGAAAAACATAGAGAGACAGTGGGATAAAAAAAGACAGAGCAAAATCGGAGAGTTTTTCTTTAAATTGATGCTTCACTAGCTTATAATGTATAGCTGCAACGAATTGTACTACAAGTTGAAATATTTATTTCCTCACCCTTTTTTTGGTGCGTAACTTTTGGGTAGCGGATTGACTAGATCTATGTACATTACCTTATTTAGTGGCATAATGTTTGTATTTCAAGCCTAAGAACTTATTCTTGTTTTTTGAACACAACCCGCACTTGTTTGGCAAAAGAATATTCTGGAATATCGTTTTAGATCAGGCATTGTGATGATCTCCGATGTAAAGTCTTCTATTTCTTATGTTTTGATTGGTTGCTAATTGCTAATGACATGTACATAGAACATTCTCATACGATTTGTGTAATTCCTTTTCTGGATAATTCGACGAGATTTTGTGGCCTGCAATTAAGAGTCAAAATTATGTTTAGTCAGACAACATAAAAGTCTCTAGTGATGAGTGGTTGTTAAATCTACCTACAGTGAGTGTTTAATGAGTCAACCTTCAGTGATTGCAGAATTCAAGCTCTTGTGTCGGATTAAAGATGTTTGCAAGTTTTACTTGCGGACTTCGAACTTATTTTCTTCGGACGAGTCGTGTGATTGGCTGTATATATTTGCATACCCCCCATCGCAAATCTGTTTCACTGGGGGCTCGTCCGGGATACAATCTACAAATTCAGCGCATCGGTGAATATTTAGATCTTGAAATCTGAATTAGATGGAGAGCAGATTTTGAATTCTAATTTTCCAACCATTGTAGGCTAGGATCTAGATAATGGCTTTTGCCTCATTCGTCAGGTCTAAATTTAGATCTAGAGTCGGAGTCGCTCAAGGTCAACAATTTAATTTCTATGCGTAAACCGTGTCGTGTGTTCTTACGTGACTTTTCAAAGCACATCTCTATTTTCATATTGCACTCTCAGCTTATAAGGATCCATAAATGTCGTCCTTTCACGAAATTTAAGAGAATGCTGAAGAACTGCTGTTACGAGGAGATGAAAAAAAAAAATGTTATTGAACAAATGGATAAATTGCGCAAATTACAAGCTGATAAGGAAGAGCGTGAAGCTAAACTTCAAGCAAAAAGAAGAAAAACTAAAACTACCACAAGCTGAGAGGAAGGAGAGACAAGCTGAAGCTAAAAGCTGAAGAGATTCTAAAGATGGGAAGAATTGAGGACGCAAGCTGAAGGAAAGTTAAAAATGGAGCAAATGAGGATGCAGTTAAAGTTGGCAAAGATACAAGCTGAGGCGAGTCAACAAACTGAACACTTTTCTACTGAATACGGCTCGTGAAGGAGAGATGCCAAGTACCGGCTTTTGTGGATTGAAACGATGATCTTGATTCGCGGCTTCTCCGGTTTGAGTGATTCGCTACGAGTGGATGGTCCAAGGAAAGCTGGTGCACACCATTATCAGCACTGCCGTCAGGAACAGCGTTAGAGGCGTTTTGCCGACTTTCAGATTTTTTTTTTTATGATCCTCGTGTCAGAGAAGTCCTTCAAAAGAGATATAACCTAATAGAAGACGGCTATAGGCAGCGATTCCGCACTTGTTCACCAGAGGAGGAGAGAATGTTCATCGTCCGTCTCAAGACATGCTTGGAACAATGGATGAAACTGGCGGAGACACTACAGGCATATGAGGCTCTCAGGGACCTGTTTGGGAAGAGGCAATTCCTAGACTCAAGTCTGGCTGATTTGTCTACATACCTACGGGAAAGGAAGACCTTAGCTGACCTTGAAGAAGTGGCAAGATTAGCTAGGCAGTTTCTCACGGCCCGCAAGAGACAGCTGAGCTACCAGGCGAGGCAGAGCTACTCATGGGCAAAACAAGCCTCCCATTTTCAAGAAAAAAAAGAGCGCATTGCCATATTAGCAGGAAGCCTGGTCACACTACCCAGAATTGTAAGAATAAAGCGACTCAGGAGTTGAAGATATTATCACTGGCGTTCTTGACTCTTATATGAGGGAAGGAATGTCCGAAGCTGAGGATGAATAACAGGATGGTTTCGTCATCCAAGAGAAGGCAGGATCGGCAGCCATGCGGAAGATTGAAAGCACGGACTGGCATCAGAAGAGGATTCGGGAAAAGCGGACTCCATATAATTATGACGTCGGAACCGAAGTCTAAAACGGATTGCTATAGTTGGCGAGTGGTAAGACAGTTCCAGCCGTGATCAACTGTAAAGGATGTGGCGGTAAAGGAGTCAGCCGGGGAGCTGAACATACCGATCTTCAAAGGGCCTTGTTGGAGACAAGACAGTTGATGAGTTAGAGACACAGGTTGTGAGGGTGAATTGTGTTTCGTCACAGGTTAGTTGATGATGATCAGCTAACAGGAAAGGGGATGCTGTTTGTTTGTCAGGCTCGACAATACAGCTGCTGGCGGAGAAAGCCAGGATTTCAAGTCAAGACGCGCCCTTGTCCTGTCCGGAGAAGTGGAGGCGTTATGCATATTGAAAGGTCATATGTGATCTTGTAGCGGAGATACGTCTCGGATGCTGGGAACCAGGATGACCCTGATATGACAGACATGGTTGGTGCTGTAACGACAAGGGCACAAGCAAGACAGGAGGTCAGGCATAAGCCACTTGCACACATTACCGGATACACCGAAGCACACAGGAGTGGATCGGAGAGAGCTGATCCGACTCCAGCAAGATGATGAAGCCATCAAGAGGTAGGGTGAGACTGCTATGTCTGAAAATCGCGCGGGAAGAACATCATTCTTCGAGAAAAAGACGGGATCGTGTACAGAAGGTTTATAATGATGCGACCCGCAGAGGGGTTAGCTTTTGACAAGTTGATTATCCCAGAAAGTTTGAGGAATTACGTGATGTCATCAGCCCATGGAAACGACCCACCGGAGAGGTAACTTGCGATTAAAGAAGACCGAAAACGGAGAATATAATGAGTAACTTCTACTGGCCTGGCATATACATTGACGGTAATGGCCAGATACTTGCCGCTCGTGTGATATTTGTTAGAAGAGGCTGCTGCAATGAAACTAGGTCAAGAAGTACTCGATTTTCGAGCTAGATCCGAAGAGATGATCTCAATGTTCCGTCATTATTGGCCGTTGTTGAAGACACCGAACTACGAGGCCGATAAAGAGACATGATCAAAGACGATTTGACCGGTGATGAACAAGCCTCCGAAGAATCTACCCGAAATTGGTACTTGGGGTCAGAAGGAAGATGCTGCGGATGTCAAGTTCGGTGAAGCCCTGGCGGATGGCCGAAATCAGGAACTACAGTTGATGGTCCAGAGGTTCAGCGAGATATTCTCAGATCATCCAGGCGACACTAATCCTGGCTGAGCACCAGATCGACCTGACTTCCGACGTACCTGTACATCAGACACCGTATCCTGTACCATTCGCCCTGAAGTCTTCACTCAAGAAAGGGCTACAGCAGATGCAGGACGTATGGATAATACGGAAGAGTGACCTTCACCATACGCGTCGCCTGGATGGTCGTTGTGAAGAAGAAGGACAGAGAGTAATCGTATCTGCATTGATTTCCGTAGTCTCAACAAGATTGCAGTCACAAGATCCTCTACTAGTTCCTTCGCCGAGCCAAGTTTTCCTTGGTATAAGCGAAGACAAGTAATTTTCTAAGCTGGATTTGACCAAGGGTTATCATGCGAAATACGTGTGAGGCCCCTCCAGATGTCCACAAAACTGCTTTCGTGCAACACCACGGAAAGTTCCTGCGGATGCTGTTCAGGGATGGCCGCAACTCGGGCGATGACCGCTTGATACAAAAGCAGTGCGACGACTTCTGGAGGAGGAGAAATGGACAACGTGGTAGACTACATCGATGATCTGCTGGTGCATACCAAGACGTGGGAGGAACACTTGCAAGTCTTGGGAGGAGCTCTGTCAAGAGGTTGAAAGCGGCCAATCTAGTCGCGATGTCAATAAAAGAGAGTGAACTGGGAGCAACACAGAGTAAGAGCTTTCCCTCGGACACCGCCTTGGAAGGGGGCCAGTTGGACTTCAGGACTGCAATGGTGAGAAAGTGAAAGACGCCCCGAGACCGACCACTAAAGAAAGACTTTAGAGCCTTTTTAGGTTTAGTTGATTATTGTCAACCATTGATACCAAACTTTGCTGCTATTTGCTGCCCTCCGATCAGTTATAACTCGTAAAGGTCAGTCCAAGCATCAAATTGTATGGGGAAAGCCCCGGGAGAATGCGTACACGCTGCATTGAAGAAAGCTGTAATTGGCAAACCTACACTGATGCTACCCTGACGTTAATAAAGAGTTTGCTTCTGAAAACAGACGCATTTGATATAGGGTTAGGTGCCACACAGACAGGGATCGGCAATTTTTTTCCCATGTCGCACGCAAGCAGGTAGCTTATAGATAAGGAGGAAGAGATATTCGTGCAAGAGAGAGAATGTCTCGGAATTAGTTTGGGAGAGGAAGTGTATAAAAAGAAATTTGCTTTGCATTCTTTATGGTAAGCAGTTCACGCTTCCAAACAGACCACCGACGCCTCGAATTCTCAAAGGTTTCTAAATTATGCGTTGGGTATTGGCTTCGCAGAAGATTATGCGTTGGGTATTGGCTTCGCAGTAGAAGCAGAAACACATGAAAATGCAAAGATAATGTGGGAGCTAACTTTCTCTTAGTAGGAGTTCTTTTATATAGTATTTTGATTGCATTTTGATTGCATTGTTAATATTTCGAGGAAGGCATGCGCTTCTGAAATCCCTGTACTTATATTGCAATATTGTGTTTTCCCTTTTTCTAAGTAACGGCTTCTATTGTTTGTATTACCAGTATTTTCCGGGATATACTTAAAAGTAAAGCATGACTGCCAGTATGCTCAATATCGAGTTTTGTGATGTATCCATTTTATTGATGATACTTGTATCAAAATGGAAATCAGGTATACAAGAAGCTTTGAAGGGACGAGAAGAATTAATTTTGGAAAAAAAATATTTTAAGTATAGGAGGGGATGTGTAAAAAATTGTACTATAAATTGATCTATTTATTACCTCACCCTTTTGGTGAGTAACTTTCAGGAATTAAGCGGATCGGCTTGATCTACGTACATTATATTATTTAGTTGCATAATGTTTTGTATTTAAATCCTAAGATTTACGTCTTGTTTACTAAACACATCCCGCACTTGTATAGTCAAGATTGCTTTCGGATTCTCCGACTCATATATTTCTTTTGTAGAGAATTTAATTAAAAAAAACTGTACCAGAATTATAAATTAATTCATGACTAAAATGGTTAAGTTTCATCTACCTCTTTGAAATAGTTTGCAATTCGAATTTCAATTTTTAAGTTAAAATTGAAAAAAAAAGATATATTTTTGGAAATATTAAAAATTTCTTCCGAAAAAGTAAGTGAAAAAAAAAGCAAATCAATTAGATTAAACTCCGTGCTCTTATATATATATATATATATATATATATATATATATATATATAAATATATATATATATATAATTAAATAAATTAAAATCCTATTCATCAATAGTACTATTTATTTCGAGCCAAGGGAAAGTTATTGACTTAAAAAAATGTTTTTCTATTACTGAGAAAACAGTGTCTACCAACGTTAATGTACTTAAAACTTTACAAAAACTGTGACGAACTTTAAACGTGTTTCAAATAGATGCTTTTGTATACCTGTTAATTAACATTTCAGTTTTTTTTTTCCTAACATTAAATATCACTTATATAAACCCGCATAAACATTCTTGATACAGGAATAAAATGATTTTACATTTTATCCATATTTGCAGACATAAAAAAGAAAGATATAGAGAGATAATGGGAGAAAAAAAGACAGAGCAAGAACGGAAAAGTTATAGGTAAGGAGAAAAAGAAAGAAGCAAATAGTAATTTTAAGTTCTTTTATAATTTATCAAATGCATTGCAAAAACTGCAAAACCAATCTTACATTAAATCGCACCCTTGTAGCTTGTACTTCCATCCTTATATTTCAAGACAAAAAAGATGAGCTGCAAAGTTATCTTCATACCATGTAAAGTCAATAAGTGATCAATACCACTATGTATTCCTGGATACTTACGTTGATTACACATTTTTCCATTGTAACCTGGATCACAGCCCGAAGAGCAGCTTCCATCAATATGGGAACAGGCCTTTTTTAGTCCAGCACAGTGAGTACTGCAGCTCTTTTGACAGTTTTGGCCGTATTTTCCTGAAAGACATTCTGACAAGAGTCCAAATGGTTTAAAATTAGAACAAAAATTATTCTAAAACATTAGTTTAAAAGAATCATATTGTTATTTTCTGACATTTGTGATATTTTGTGTTTGTGTGAGTGTGTACAGTGATGAGATTGCAAATGCATCTTTTTAATTTTTTTTTTTATTATTTGAAAAAAAATTGCATAAATGTTTGAGGAATGCAATTTTTATTCTTAATTGACATTTTTCCATCCTTTTTATAAAAAAAAAATATCTTTGGTAGGTTTATACTTTTTGCCTGCCTTTGGAAGCTTTTTTTTCCGACCTTTTCAACTTCTACAAATTATAAAAATATATATGAGTATATATAGCAAGGTGGGAACCCCCCCCCCAAAAAAAAAAAAAAAAAAAAAAGGAATATAGTTCTTAAAGTACGAGTATTTCTGTTGTTTTCAAACATTTTAATTATAAATTGAAGGATGCATAAAAGTATTTCCTCTTTAATTCGTATCTTGTCTATTCTGTTCAGTTTTTATCGAGAATAGTTTTACTAGAGAGCTATAAATATGTCTCTCATGAACAAATATGGTAAAGAATCGTTATTTAATTTGTTGTTTGTAATATCTTGAATCTTACAATAATTGCCACACTCAAATTAAAAAGTACAAAAAAAAACAACAAAAAAACAAAAAAAAAAACTTTTTGACTTAAAGCTAAAAAAGTTTGATTTCAAATATTTGTTCATTTGTATGTAATAACAAATTATATAGCGTTCCGCACAATCGTTTTTTCAATGTAATTTTGATAAGATTAACATCGTAATCGAATTCAGTGAGTTACAAAATGATGATTTGTTATAAAAAATGTGAAACCTCCGATGTAATTATTCTGATTTATAATACAGTATTATTCCAACATACATTGTCGAAGACGGACATATTATGGACTTTTTTTTATTTTATTTTTGAAGTATCCAAAATGACATGAAATCTGGGGATGCAACAGACAGTGCAGGTTTTTCGAATTTTTTTTTAGTTTGAGAAGTCATTAAACCATTATGAACTAAAACTATTTAAAATTTCATTTTTATACACAAACTGCTCTTATTTACACTAGTTCTGAGTTGATGCAAAGGATGAGGTTTAGAAATCTCCTTACAATGAAGTTTTTTTAATAGATGCCTAACTAGGTTATAACGTATAACCATAAGCGTCCTACAGCAAAATTGTGATGGTAATGATTATACAAATCTCGTACAAGAATATGATGTGGCTTCATGTTAAAATGAATGTATCTCATCTATTTCTTTCCTGAAATTTCAAGATTTTTAAAACTTTACCAGTAAACTATTAATGACTAAAATTGTACGTTTCTACTACCTCTTTCAATCAAACAAGGTTGCAATTGAATTTCCAAATTATAGGTAAACTTTAAAAAAGGTATATCCGAGGAAATTTTTAAAATTTGTTCCGAAAATTCTTGAAAAAAAGCAAAATATTGAGTTTAAATTAGGTTCTCTTATATATATTACAACAGAAGTTTGTCTCAGATCTAGAACTGGTGCTGAATAGGTTAAGAAGGCAAAAGATTAAAAATGTGTTTTATACGGTTAAATTTCAAGGTCTTTTAAAACAAATACTGGATTAAGTAGAATTTTGCAAGAAGAATATCGCCTAAAATTCTTTTGTACAACGTCAATAATGTTTTAATTGTTATCTTTAGAAGATTGTTACGGAAAAAAAATGTCGGAACGAAATGAATTTTGAAAAGATTTAAAGAAAGGTGAAAACACGTGTTAATTCTCTGCATAACGTTTAACGTGTTTCCAAATAAAATAAACAAAAACAACAAAAAATAAGAAAAAAAAATCGAAAGAGATAAAATATACACCACGCTTATAACTATAAAAAAATAGAAACTCAGGTTATTAGAAAAACTAAATTTATCATGCTAAGTATTAAAATAATAGGCAAAACCGCTGTCGATTGGGATCACATCAACACTGTGGATAAAAACCTGTGCTACTAGAGTCCATGGCTGAGAAGATCAATGTTATTAGGTAACAAAAGAAGAAACATTCGACATTTCAGATATACCTTCCAGGTATTCCTTTGACAAATCAGCAAGAGCAAATTCAATGAAGAAAGAAAACAAATGTATCGCCTGAAATTAATCAGACCCATATTCCAAAGTATACAATATTAAGAAATAAAAAGCTTAAGAAGCTTTACATAAAAAATGCAGAAAAAAAGATTTTTTTTCATAAATAATAATTTTGAAAGAAAATTACGAGTAAATTACAATGCTTTACTAAAGTTAAAAGGTAAGGTTGAGAGACCGAGCGAAATTATAAAAAGGAAGAAAAATGGACAATCAGGTGAACAGACAGAAAATCAGAGAAAACAAAACTATAACAAGAGAGATAATTAAATCTCTCTTCGATTCTTCCACTTTCCTCCTAAATTATTTGTTCACTGCTTTTAAATTTAACACACACAAAGAGATATTAATAAGTTTCATATTCTAGTAAGAATAAGGCAAGCAAAGAAATCTGAATAGATGTGCATTAGATGCAAGTTGAGCTTTGAAAAACCAATAAACGCCATATAGTTGTCTTATATTCGAAAATAAATTTATTTTAACTCTAATAAAATAAATTTATTTAGTTGGTATGTGCTAAGAAAAGTTTTAATTGTTCTGCTATTGTTTCAAAAGGACATTTTAGATTAAGACAGAAATATAAACTTCAAAATCTGCTAACTTCTTTTGATCCCTGCAAGTACTGCATTACATTTAATTTGAATCTGCCTATCCAAAACATCGTCCGTATTTTTAGAAGTAAAAAGCATATGCAGACTACGATTTAATCTTTGAATTATATATATATATATATATATATATATATATATATATATACATATAAATTTAACAGGTTACAACCTTTACTCTTTCTTTAAAGATACTAACCCTTGTCACATGTAGCTCCTGTGTAACCTGGATTACAGCCCCCATCACAGCTTCCATTGATATGACAGCAGGTTTTGTTTGGTCCAGCACAGTGAAAACTGCAGCTTTCATTACAGTTTCTGCCATGTTTTCCAGAGAGACATTCTGACCAGAGTCAAACTGGTATTAAGCTAGAACAATTGTTTATTGTTTTGTTTGGTCCTTGTATTCTCTTTACATGACGTAAAAAGTGTTAAGTGCACCATTTTGTATAATAAATATTTTGAAACCCTTAATACAGTATTAAATTTTTCTCAAGAAATAATTTTGACACCATTATTTGCATCACTGTCTCCGAAATAAATGTCGCATATTTCGCAGATGAGTCTTTTTATAACTATTTCTTTATACCTTTGGAACATTTGATTTTTTTGTGAAGTCATGCTTTTCCTTTGATTTCACAAAACATTTTATTGACCTTTATTTATGATGAACTTTAACAGATTTATTAAAGGCCACATTAATTCGAAACTAATGTATGTCCAATTCCAATGTAGTTAATAAGTGAGAACATAGTTCTATAGTTTTGCTTTTGCTTATAGAAAATTAAACCATGTTATTTTTCTATAAAAGAATATAGAACAACAAAGTGAACTTACCTTAAACGAGGAACATGTGTACGATTATTTGCATTAGGGGAAAGGAAAAGATCTTGAGAGATATAGAGATCGAGAGAGATAAAGAGAAAAACAAGAGAGAGTGCGTGCGTTGGAAAGAAAGAAAATAGAGTGTCAGAAACGGAGAGAGATAAAGAAAGGAACAGAACCAGTAACTTACGCTCTCTTCTTTCCATTAATGCCAGCCCTGCATATATATTGCACTAGATTTGAATCTGAAAACTGAAAACACCATCATAATTCAAAACGAAAAAAAAAAAACAACGCTTTTATCTTCCACACAAATCATAATTTACAGGTAATAACCTTTACTATTTTTTTTCTTAATACTAACTCTGGTCACAGGTTTCTCCTGTGTAGCCTGGATCACAGCCTTCAGCACAGGTTCCATTGATATGAGAACAGGTATTGTCTTGTCCAGCACAGTGAACACTGCAGTTTTTATTACAACCTTCGCCGTATTCTCCAGAGCGACATTCTAACAGGAATTAAAAAAAAAGATGAAAATAAGAACATTTTCTCATTGATGAAATAATCAAGTTTTGAAATATATACATATATATATATTATTGATGTTGGCATTACTTTACTCAATTTAAAAAAGAAAAAAATGTGCAATGGTGAAGTCATGAATTGTTCGCATTTTGACTAATTATTTTACTGCAGTATGTGTTGAGGAAAAAATTTTTCTCAACTTAAATCAGTGTTTCAATCCCAGTATAAAGTCTAATAGTTCTGATAAACTTATTTTATGTTTGTTACAAGATTCTTTAGAAAAGAATATTTTATTTCAACTAAATTTCCTAGAAATTAATTGATGTTTAAACTTTTTAGGGTTCAATTGAATTAAAGTTGCTGTATAATTTGAAAAACTGAAGTAACTGATTAAACATAAAACAAGAAATGATTATGACACTCATTTAGAAACTAATTCAAACTATACGCATTTGTTTATGTTGTGGTCGTAGATTTATGAAATTTTAAATGATTTAGCCACATTTAATAAAAGACATTTATAGCATTTATTGATTGTTTCCACGCAAAAAAAAATCCGCTTTGTTGCAGAGTACAAAGATTTATTTCCTTGTTAATGATTAAGGAATAGATTAAGAAAGAGTAAATGTGTGAGAGAAAGAGAGAGAGAGAGAGAGAGAGAGAGAGAGAGAGAGAGAGAGAGAGAGAGAGAGAGAGAGGGGGGCAGGTACAGACAGACAGAGACAAACTTTGGCATATTTCTATCAAAGTAAGTACAGATGTTAAGTTGATATAAATTTGTAAAAAATACACTTTTTGTTTCTGGTATGGTCTTTAAAAATATTGTCTCTTGCGTCATGCATATTGTTTTTTTTTCCTGGAAGAAAGAGATTTTACAATAACATAAGGCTTGTGATGTCCACTAATTAGTTTTAGTTTTTAGAAGTGTGAGAGACAGAGAATATGGAGAAAAGAAAGAGAGGCCGAGAGAGAAGAAAACAACAGTGAACACTGCCGCTTTCATTACAGTTTTCGCCGTATTTTCCAGAAGAACATTCTGACGGGAATTTAAAATAGATGGAAGTTGGCATTACATTACGTACTGTTTTATAGAGTCTTTGTGCAGATGTGAAGTCACGAATGTCCGCATTTTGAGTGATTACTTTGCTGGAGTAGGTGTTGAATTTTTTTTTTTCTAAACCTACACCAATGTCTCGATCCCAAGATAAAGCACAATAGTGCTGAATAACATATTTGATATTTGCTACAAGATTCTTTATTATGTTATATTTATTTTCAACTGAACTTCCTAGAAGTTAATTGACGTTTGAACTTATTAGGGTTACACTGAAATAATTTACTGTCTGTGGTGAAAAAAAATTCAGCAAAAAAAAATATTATGACACTCATTTAGAAAATAATAAAAAAAATCAATGCAATGGTTTATGTTGTAGGTCTAGATTATTAGATTTTCAAATATTTAGCCACATTTAATATACGACGTTTGTAGTATTATTGATAGTTTCCACGCATTACAGAAAAAAAAGATAAATTTCCTTCTCAAAGGTCATGGAATAGATTGAGAAAGAGAGAAATAATGAGAGGGAGAGACAGAGAGTGAGAGTGAGAGAGAGTGAGAGAGATAGAGGGAGAGGGTGTGTGTGAGAGATAAATAGATAGAGAGTGAGAGTGAGAGAGAGGGAGACAGACAGACAGACAGAGACAGAGATAGACAGACTGGGACAGATTTGGGATATTTCGATCAATGTAGGGACACATGAAGTGGATATAAGTTTTTAAAACATGCACTTTTTGATTCTGGTGTGGTCCTAACAAATATTGTCCCTTGCAATATTCATACTGTCTTTTTCTCTTTTATTTTCCTCGAGAAAAAAGTTTTACGATAACATAAAGCTTATGAAGTCCACTGATTAGTTTCAATTTTTCTTTCTTATATTAAAGAACGACCAGAAAAGGCGAGAAAGAAAAAAAATTACGAGTGGGAGAAACAGAGGGATATAGAGAAAAGAAAGAGGGACCGAGAAACAAGAAAACAGAAAGGAAAAAAAGGGGAAAAGAAAACTAAAACCACAAAAACAGGGATGCCTAAAACGTCACTTTTCTTCCAATTTTCCTCTCATATCTTATTGTTCCACGTATTTGAACTAAACACAGTAAAGAAAAACAATGGCTCATGCCGTTGTGAAAACAAACTAATTTAATACGTCTTAGCCAATATGCATGAGGTTCAAATGATATGAGCTTTAACAATTTTAATTAAAAGCCACATTATTTCGAAGCTAATGTAATTCAAATTCCAATGAAATTAGTAAATGACATCATAGTTCCATAGTTTAGTTTTTGCTTAAAGAAAAATAAAAGAAAAAAAGTTCTATAAAGGGATATAAGACAAGAAAGTGAATTACCTTAAACGAGGAACATGTATACAACCGTGTGCATAAGAGGAAAGAAAAAGAGCTTGAGCTAATAGTGATGAAGAGAGATAAAGAGAAAGATGAATGAGTGTGAGCTTTGGAAAGAAGGTAAAAAGAGTGTCAGAAAGGGAGAGAGATAAAGAAAGGAGCAGAAACTGCTAATTTACGCTCTCTTTTTTCGATTAATGCCAGCCCTGCATATATAATGCATTAAATTTGAATCTGCAAACTAATAACTCCCTTATACTTCAAAACTAAAAAGAAAACAAAAACTTCACTTTTATCTTCTAATCATATTAAAATTTACAGGTATTAACTTTTACTGTTTCTGTCTGCATACTAACCCTGGTCACATTTTTCTCCTGTGTAGCCTGGATCGCAGCCTTGAGCACAAGTTCCATTGATATGAGAACAGGACCTGGTATTGTTTTGTCCAGCACAGTGAACACTGCAGGTTTTATTACAGTTTTCGCCGTATTTTCCAGAGGAACATTCTGTCGGGCATTTAAAGTAGTTGAAAGTTAGAACACTTGCTTATTGATAAATCCAGTTTCGATATTGTTTTTGTGTATTTTAGCATTACTCTGTGTAAATTTTTAAGAACTTTTTGTGCAGTGGTGAAGTCATGAATGTCCGTATTTTGAATGATTACTTTGCTGCTATATGTCTTGGGGAATTTTTTTTTTAATTTTACATCAGTGTCTCGATCCTAAGATAAAGTATGATAGTACTGACCAACTTATTTGATGTTTCTTACGATATATTTTATAATAGAATATTTATTATCAACTGAATTTCCTAGAAGTGAATTGGCGTTTACACTTTTTTAAGGTTCAGTTGAAATAAACCTCCTATATGTGGTTAAAAAATGGAACTAAATGAAGAAACATAAAAAGAAAATCCCAGCCAAAAAAATGTGACGTCAATTTAAAAAAATCAAATAAAATTAATGCATTTGTTTTTGTTGTGGTCTAAGATTTTATCAAATTTTAAAATGATTTAGCCATATTTAATGAACGACATTTATAGTTTTCTTAATTATTCCACGCAAAAGAAGACCAAAACCAAAAAAATACATCTTTTTGCTATATTACAGAGAAAAAAGATGTCTTTTCTTTTCCAATGATCATGGAAGTGATTGACAAAGAGTCAGTAAGAAAGAAAGAGAGAGAGAGAGAGAGAGAGAGAGAGAGAGAGAGAGACAGAGAGACAGAGAGCGTCAGAGAGAGAGAGAGAGAGAGAGAGAGAGAGAGAGAGAGAGAGAGAGAAAGAGAGAGGGAGAGAAACAGCGACAGACAGATCGATAGTTTTTTTTTTGTTTTTTTTTTTTTATTAAAAGAATTACAAGAGAAGGCAAAAAACAAAAAAAAATATTAGGAGGTTGAGAGGCAGGGGGAAATAAAGAAAAAAAATTGGAAAAAATACACAAAACAAGGGATAACTAAAACGTCACTTTTCCTTCATTTTTCTTCTATCTCTCATTGTTCAATGTATTTGAAGTGGACACAATTAAAAAAAAATGTTTATAACGTTGTGAAAAAAAGACAGTTTTGGGAGCTTTCAATGAAAGTATGAACACCAATAAAGTCGATAAAATATAAATTTATTAAAAATGCACTTTTTTTTTCTTTTGTGGTCTTAAAAAAATGTCCCTCGCATTATTCATACTGATTTTTTTTAAATGGAACAATATATATATATTGCACTAGGTTTAATCTGCAAACTGATAACACCCTCACCGTTCAAAATTAAAAAAAAAATACAAAAAAATCACTTTCATCTTCCAATCACATAGAAATTTACATGTATTAAATTTTACTGTTTCTTTCTGGATACTAACCGTCATCACATGTTTCTCCTATGTAGCCCGGATCACAGCCTTGAGCACAGGTTCCATTGAATTGAGAACAGGTATCTTTTTGTCCAGCACAGTGAACACTGCAGTTTTTATTACAGTTTTCGCCGTACTTTCCAGAGGAACATTCTGTTGGGCATTTAAAATACATAAAAATTGGCATTACTTTACGTAAGTTTTTTGCGTAGGGAAAGTCATGAATGTCGCCATTTTGACTCATTACTTTGCTGCAGTATGTGCTGAGGAAAATATTTTTTTTTCAAACTTTGTCCCAGGATAAAGTATAATAGTAATGAGTAACTTTTTTATTTTAGTTACAACATTCTATATTATAGAATTTTTTTTTTCGAACTGAATTTACTAAAACGTAATTGACGTTTAAACTTTTTACGTTTCAATTGAATAAAAAATATTGTATATGGTGAAAATTTGAATTAAATGAAGAAAAAGAAAAAATAATATTGACAGCCAAAAAATTTACAACACTTATAGAGAAAATATTTTATACATAAAAAAGCATTTGTTTTTGTTGTAGTCCAAGATTTTATTAGATTTGAAAATTATTTAGGTACATTTAATAAATGATATTTAAAGTGTTAATGATTATTTTAACGGAAAAAAAGCAGCAGGATTTTTTTTTTACTTTCTAACAGAGAAAATAAGTATTTCTTCTCAAAGGTAATAGAAGAGATTGAGAAAGACTGAGTGAGAGTGAGCCAGAGAAAGAGAGAGAGAGAGTGAGAGAGAGAGAGGTAGGAAGGGAGAGAGAGAAAAAAAGAAAGCGAGTGAGAGAGATAATGTGTGTGTGTGTGCGAGAGAGAGAGAGAGAGAGAGAGAGAAACAGCGACAGACAGATAGACATAGACAGTTTTGGGAGTTTTTTAATGAAACCAGGGACACCAATAAAGTTGATAAAATATAAATTTATTTACCAATGCAATTTTTATTTCTTTTGTGGTCTTAAAAAAAATTGTCCCTTGCATTATTCATACTGCTTTTTTTTACTGGAACAAAGAGTTTGTACGATAACGTAAGGCTTACGAAGTCCACTGATTGTTTTTTTTTCTTGAAAAAAAAAACGACAAGAAAAGGCGAGAAAGAAAAGAAGAAAGGAGTTTGAGAGACAGGGGGATACAAAGAAAAGAAATAGAGACCGAGAAACAATCTAACAGACAAAAAACGTCGAAAAGAAAACAAAAACCACAAAAAGTATGATGACAGAAACTTCAATTTTCTTCCATTTTTCTTCACAACTCTCATTGTTCCATATATTATTTAGAGGCAATCAAGAAAAAAAAACAGGTTTATACAGTTGTGAAAACAAACGAGATCAATACGTTTAAACCAATATGCATCAAGTTCAAATGCTATAACGAGTTTTAAAAGTTATAAATAAAGAGAACTCCTTATTTCGAAACCAATTTAGTTTAAATTCCAATGCAGTTAAATAGTGACAACATAGTTCCAATATTTTGCTTTGGCTTAAAGAAAATTAAATCACTTTTTTTCTATAAATTAATATAGAACAAGAAAGTGAACTTATCTTAAAACGAGGAACATGTATACGATCGTTTGAATTAAGGGAGAGAAAAAGTGCTGAAGATAAATAGGTCAAGATAGATAAGGAGAAAGATGAGAGAGTGTATGTGTTTTGGAAAGGAAGCAAATAGAGAGACAAAAAGGGATAGAGATAAGGAAAATAACATAAATCGTACCTTACGATCTCTTTTTTCGATTTATGCCAGCACTTGTATATATATATATATATATATATATATATATATATATATATATATATATATATATATATATATTGTACTAGGTTTAATCTGCAAACTGATAACACCCTCATAGTTCAAAATAAAATAAAATACAAAAAAATCCACTTTCATCTTCCAATCACATAGAAATTTACAGGTATTAACTTTTTTTGTTGTTTTTTTTTCTGGATACTAACCCTCATCACATGTTTCTCCCATGTAGCCTGGATCACAGCCTTGAGCACAGGTTCCATTGAATTGAGAACAGGTATTTTTTTGTCCAGCACAGTGAACACTGCAGCTTTTATTACAGTTTTCGCCGTACTTTCCAGAGGAACATTCTGTCGGGCATTTAAAATACATAAAAGTTGGCATTGCTTTACGTAAGTTTTTGCGTAGTGGATGTCATTAATGTCCCCATTTTGAGTGATTACTTTGCTGCAGTATGTGTTGAGGAAAATATTTTTTTTCAAACTTACATTAGTGTCTTGATCTCAGGATAAAGTACAATAGTGCTGACTAACTTGTTTGATGTTTGTTAAAAGATTCTTTATAATATTATATTACTTATCAACTTAATTTCCAAGAAGTTAATTTACGTTTGAACTTTTTAGGGTTCATTGAAATAATCTACATTATCAGGTGAAAATTGAACTAGATGAAGAAATATTAATTTATATATATATATATATATATATATATATATATATATATATATATGAAGAGTTTGAAAAAGAGTGAGTGAGAAAGACAAAGAGAGAGAGAGAGAGAGAGAGAGAGAGAGAGAGAGAGAGAGAGAGAGAGAGAGAGAGAGAGAGAGAGAGAGAGAGAGAGGATAAAAAATAAAGTTGAAAAATGGAAATACTGCAGCCTTTACTTCAGTTCAAGCCATGATTTCCTGAAGAACATTTTGGAAACAAGCAAAGAATTATACGCTATGATACTCATTTTTGTAAGTTGAATGATTTTTGCTTAAATCGGACATTTTGTATTGTGTATATCAAACGTTGCATGCTTTTGACGTTTGAGTTGTTTTCAATTGATAATGTTAGTTTAATTTGATTCATTACTTAATGAGTTTAATAAGTACCTACGCAGTGATCAAACCAAAAAAGCTATTTTCTGCAGAATAAAATGCTTGGGAAATTGATTCCCCCTTTTCGCCTAATTCCGTAATAATGTGATGAAAACATTCCCTATAAAAAGTCAGATAGTAAAAAATGCCATTTATATAAGTGTTCTGATGACCAAAGTTGCCAAAATAACGTATGGAGAAATCTTACGCCCGAAAAATACTTTTAAAGCAAAGAATACCGTGAAGAAAAACATGTTGAGTAAGTAAGCCGAAAAAGAGCATTCATTATACAAAGACAAAATATTAAACGACATTTTTTTATTCCATTTATATATATATATATATATATATATATACATTAAATATTTATAATGTTTGATCGTTATTCTAGCATTCTATAACAGTGCTAGCCAAAGGGAGTGTTAATAATGATAACAATAAAATTGATAACATAGATTTTGTTTGCTATGACTCAAGAGTTTCGAGCCCGTGCGGCTCTCGTCAGATGGCTGTGGGTAATGGCTGGTGGTTTGTGTTGACGTTTGACAGCTGTAAGAAAATATCTCCTTTCTAGTGTTAAGTGAGGGAACTTTGATCAAGACTTGATACTTTTCTTCTGAACACAGTGTGCTTACACTTTTTTTTCTGGTGTAATATAGCTTGCCTTCTTTGTATGATTTCCCATTGGATAGAGTACTCGATGTTCTTGTCCTTTAGTTCCCACATATGCTCACTGAGCTTTGTATCTTTCTTTCTGTTCACTAGTTCGAATAATGAATTAAGTTGGTTGTATGTGGTTTATGTTCCCTGTTAATGATTCATAACTATAGAGCTTTCTTGAACTTTGTTGTCGTAACAAATCACCTGCAACTACCAACAACCTTCTTCTTCTTCTTCTTTTTCTTCTTCTTCTACTTCTTCTTCATATTATCATCATCATTATCATCATCATCATCATCATCATCATCATCATCATCATCATCATTCTTCTTCTTCTTCTTCTTCTTCTTCTTCTTCTTCTTCTTCTTTTTCTTTTTCTTTTTCTTCTTCTTCTTCTTCTTCTTCTTTTTCTTCTTCTTGTTATTATTATTATTATTATTATTATTATTATTATTATTATTATTATTATTATTATTGTTGTTGTTATTATTTTTGTTATTAGTATTGTTGTTGTTGTTGTTGTTGTTGTTATTATAATAATAATAATAATAATAATAATAATAATAATAATAATAATAATAATAATAATAATAATAATAATAATAATATGTTTCTCTAGTAACATTTTAAATAAACTATAACAAAAACTTAAATTTTCAAGTTTATTTTTTTTCAATAATCACAATCATTTCCAAATTCTTTTATAACTTACTTCTATCTTACCTTGACTACAATTTGCTCCTGTGTACCCTGGCTCACAGCCTGAAACACATGCTCCGCTATTCCGATCACAGTGCCTTTCAGCACATTGTTTACTACAAGGTTCGTCACAATAGTCTCCATAAAAGCCTGGATCACATCCTGTCATGCATCTTTTGTTTTTACGATAACATGCCTTGTTAGTTCCAGTGCAGTTTATTCTGCTGCATTTTCTTTTACATTTGTCTCCAAAATATCCAGCCTTACAGCCTCCATGACATTTTCCACCAAAGCGTTCACATTCTTTGTCTT
Source organism: Elysia crispata (assembly GCA_033675545.1). Classification (NCBI taxonomy): domain Eukaryota; kingdom Metazoa; phylum Mollusca; class Gastropoda; family Plakobranchidae; genus Elysia; species Elysia crispata. Next base: position 20,489 of record JAWDGP010006992.1, read on the forward strand.
TTCTAGCACAAGAGCTGCTGCACTTGGCGAGACATTTCTGTCCGTTATATCCAAGATCACAGCCGTCCGTACATGTCCCAGTCAGATGATCACAGGCATTATATAATCCACCACATTGTTTGCTGCAGTTGTGCCAGCAACTAGCACCATGATTCCCAACGGCACATGCTAATTGAACAAATGAGAAATAGTGAATATCGACATTTTATTTCAAGACAATGAAATATTCAAAAAAAAAATTAATTGATACGGCTAATAATCATTTCTTGGTCATTAAAATATGCTAAGATTGTTATAGTTAGTAAGTGAATTTTATGATCACCATGCCTTCAGTTATCAAGCCACCATGAAACTAAAAAGGAGAAAATAATAACACCTATGTAGTACAAAAAGATTTAGAGTGTTCCTCTCTCATAATATGCTTGTTAGTGGATTTCATAAAATAACCAATTTAGATCCACAAGATAAGAAATCAGAGTAAGCACTTTTTATTGAGGTTTCACAGACGGCTTATGTACCGCTGATCATGACTCATAACGTAAATACCACGTTATTTCCCTCGATCTGTATGGAAATCGAATAGCGTTGTTTACAGGGGTTACTTAGTCGGAAGTACGTAATCTTCCCAGACCTCACTAAAATGTCACGATCATGTACGTGTGAGCATACAGTTGATTTACACACTAACAGAAACTATGACTGTAATTGTATATATACACACTTTGCTAACAGTGCGCTGGAACATTTCTCTCTAGAACACATAAAAATATGGCTGGAAGCGGGCTAGATTAGCAATAGCTTAGAACAGTACCATCTATCTAGCTATATATAGATGATACTGGCTCATTAGAACATCGCTATCAGTTGACATGTTACCATTGCACAGCGATTACGTTTTCGGTGGTAGGGCTAGCATGTTTACGAAAAGCGATCATGCTACCTACGCCTAGGTAAGAGGAGTTTATGCAAATGGTGTCGGTTAGTCTAAAAATATAACTCTAGTTAAGGCCCGTTAACCTCTTCTGCAAAACCTCAGATATATTCAATCTAAGTATAGGTTATGTGATTTCACAAAGAGTCATACTACATTGTTGGAAGTCATGGGCTCTATTTTAAGTCTTTGTTATTGCATCAAGCGATAGCGTCTGCAAGAATGCACATTGGTGTGAAATTTGAAGTAAAAAAGGTAAGCATGAAATGAGTAAATGAGAAAAAATTTACAAAAAAATTGTTTATTCCTTTCTTTAAAATGCTTTTGATATCACTACAAAGCTCACGAATTCCAACCAAGTTTGTAAAAGTGTTTTCCCTATACATCTTGTTATAACTTGGTTCTAAACCATTTCCAGTAAAACATATCTCTTGAAATAAGGAAAATTAGTTTTCCTCAAGAGTAAATATTTAATCTGCACATCAGCTTAACGAGCCAGGGACTATTAATTATGGTTAATCTCACTGCACATTTTTTTTTTAATTTAATAATACAAAAAGACAATTTTTCGTTACTGATTGAATTACAAAGATTTCAACAATTTTTTTAGGAATTATCTGAATCTAGAACAAGGCAAATGAGTTAGTGTATGTATTATAGACAAACATAAAAAGCAAAGAAAATATACTTTAATTTGGACCAGAAAATTATCTCAATTATAAGTGAAAATTTATACTAGCATGTGTGCTCATGATAAACACAAATTGCGACAAATTTAAACATTCCCAACGCATAGTAATTAATACATTTACACATAAAAGTGGACTTGGGAAGCTTTGTTCGCGAACTCGTCTGTTATTACCAAACCCCACCTTTGAAAGTTTGCAGGTGTCTACAGAATTGATGTGGCTAGGTTTCAGTTCATAAAAAATATACAAAAACTGCTTTCCTCGATTTTCCTAAAATGCTTCGTCAACACAGGGTTACTTACGAACACAAATTTTGCGCGCTTTGTTGTCAATTTTTACCAACGGAAGTCTTTCTCAATCGATTTGAGGTGTAGATCAAAGTTGAAATAACTGCGCTAAGAATTTCCGCAAAGCAGTGCACTTTAACGTACTTAATTTAGAGCTTTCTAATAAGCGTTTAAAAGGATCTAAAGAACAGATTGGCAAAAAAAAAAAAATATTAAGTCGAATACCTTTATTCCAAAAGAAATTAAGTTCTATATCCAAATTTTGTGTTTAAATTATCGAGGAATCTAGATTCTAGGTAAAGATACATAGTTGGAGGTATTTATTTGGATCATGTAAGAAAAAAGGAGGGATATCAAGACCATTTATACGCCTCTTTTAATACACACTAGCATTTTAAGCCCCAGCAAACACCAGGGTCTCATTTCTAGAACAGGGTTTTTAACTTGTTATATATAAACATTATTTGACACGTCAGAGACAAACTGTAGGGAACATACGAAATGCCAAAGTTTTCACCTTTTGCATCAACAACTTGTATTGCTTCATATAATCAGCAACACGTTATTTTTGCTCATGAAGTCGATACAGAAGTTTAATGATTATAACACACCACTGTTTTTTTATGAAGTTTACAAAAACTTTATTACTCATCAGAAAAAAAAAGAATTAACATTAAGGAAATGCCTGTAAGGAACAGGCATTATAACGTCCATAAGATGAGAGGAATCTAGCCTATTAACTTCAGTTCAGTTATTTACGGTTGTTAAAAGTGTATCTTGTAAACTGATACTAAGACAATCTGCTCGTTCTTTTTAAGACAGAAATGTCAAGTGGAAAGGAATGTCCAAGTTTATAAGCGGAAGCTTCATTTTTGCTCTTCTCTTAATGTCTTCATTCTTGTATTTTCGAAATCACTGGACCAGAACAGATACAGATGATTTAATATAAAATTATCCAACTTCAATTTAAATTTTGAACCCGCAGTATTCAAACTGCGCGTGATAGGAAAAAATTTATTACAGCATAAAATAAAATAGTTTGTGTTAACTTATCAAATGGTTAACGATCTACTGTGATAATTCCACCGGGGAGAAGGACGGTGTTAACTTAAGCTTTAAGAGGATGGGGTTCCATGCTCTTGCAAATTTAACTCAGTGCTTGGTATGAGGAAATAGATCTGTAAAAATACGACAGGAGACAGACACAAAAAGAAACCTAGTAGAGAGAGAGGAAGAGAGAGAGAGAGAGAGAGAGAGAGAGAGTGAGAGAGAGGGAGGGAGAAAAAGAGGGAGAGAGATCTTATCCAATCATTCCATCCCTCTTCTAGTCAATTGAATTACCTTGCGTCTTTAACAATTGAATATTACCTTAAGCGTGCAAATTATAAAGCATTTTTACAGCATATTAAAAACTAAGAGTGACGCGTGCTTGAAATACTATTGGAATTTACATCTTTTTTTTTAATTTAATAAAAGGTGTATATTACATTATTTATTTTATGGCTCATGAAATCTAACAATTTTAACTCTGACGCCATGTACGTTTTTTTTTCCCTTAAACTTTCAAAAAATAGCACCCTGCTTATCTTATCATCGAAGAAAAAAAAAGTGGAAGCATTATTTTGCTATAATTATCATACAAGTCGCTTTATTCTAGGTAGCGCCAAATTAAAGGAGAGAAATTGACTGATGAAGCTGCTCTTAACCGTAACCCTTGGAGCAGATTGTCCTCTATTCTTGTTGTGAAAAGCTTTTTTTATTAAAGGAAGTTGAAGTTTCTTCAAGGCTTCTGCGTTTTTATGAAGCTTCTAAACATCAACAATAACAAATTAAAATTACCGTGAGTCACGATACCGTCTGAATTGACTACCTTTTCTCTTTCATCAGTTGACAATTTGTAAAGAATTAAGCTAATACTTTTAAACTTCTCCAAACATTTCAATTTTTTTAAAAGGCACATGTTGTTTGGTCAAACGCACTATTCTAGCATAACTGCTTACATAACTCAAGCTAGAAAAAATTAATCTCCTTATTGGTGATATTTTTACCTTCTTGTTCTACAGACTAGGGATACATTTAGGTTTGTTATATGTGCGGCATATCTATCGCTTCATCTTTTGCTCACAAAGTTTTTGTGGTAAAGAGCAGGTGTGTGCATATGTGCTCTGCAAGTGTTTCATCAATCTGTACTTCCTAAGTATATTTGTTCAATTATAAACATAAACTATAAATATTTGACGCATCCACGTTTTTGCTTTCATCGATGTTAATGATCATTATTTCGAACATTGTCTGGCGGTGAATAAGAAAAAAAGAGTGGTAAATGTACATTGTAAAAAGTATCAAGGAAACATCTAAATGACATTTAACAGGATGCATTATTTTTAACTGCATAATGGACATTGAAATATTTTCAAAATCATGATGCGAACCATTCTGTTATTTTCAGAAGCCAAGAGCCAATTACATGACTGTTGCCTCCATGTGTAATGTCACTGAGAAGTGCAAGGTATAGAGTTAAATTAAATATTGCTTGGATCAAGTCAAGACCACAATGACCCACTCTTACCAATGCCATTAACAATAAGACCTTAAAATCAGAAATGTTGATGAGGATATTGTTTTGTTTTTTTAATCCAAATTTACCAAATCCTAATAAAGCTGTTACCATTTTTTTTATAAATATGGGTTATATATTAACCAACTGCCCTAAAACGGAAATAATTCAAGATTAATAGTTTTTACTCTTTCCTTTTTCGATTGTTTTTCGACGTCAGAAATTTTGCGGAATATGAAGATAATTCCCTATTTTTGTTTTGTTTTCAGAAAAGATTGACAGGATGACTCTATGTCAGGATTATTATTGTTATCACTTGAAACTTTCTGCCATAAGCTACGTTCATGATCCTGGGGCACTTATAACCATCTAGATCGAGACTTCTTTTCTCTTTTTTCAATTTTTTTTTGGCTCCAACCATCCTCTTTACACTCTCGCTCCACCTTATAAACCACCTCTGCGCCTACAAAAATTAATATTAATAAAAAAGTACGTTCACATTCAAAAGACAGAGTTCAGGATGCTCTAAACACTTAAAACGAGAAAACAAAACAAAACAAGCCAGTGGATCCCTTTTTTTCAGACGAATGCAGCTGACGAGTCGTAAATATACTTATCTATTACAAGTATATTACCACATCTATTTGATACAGCTGAGAAGTCTTTCCATTCTGGATAAAGTATCATTAAAAGTACAAAAGGGCCTGTTAAAAGCCTACTTAACTAGCTGCGTGATAAAATATCAACTACTTTAAAAAAAATACAAATGTCGTGATCCATGATACTGGATACTGTCTGTAATGACCACTTTATTTTTTATTTTTTTTTTTATTTTCTAACAGTTTTTATTAAAAGTAGTATATTAATAATGTGAATCTTTTTTTTTTTTTTAACCCTAATTTTCTAAAATGCACAGGTTTTTGTTTTTGGTGCTCTGTTCCATAACAACATTTTTAGTTTAACTTAATATAAAAGATTAAACTTATTGTTGGGAAAACAAATTTACTTTCTTATTTAGGAGTTATCAGATGAGGTGAAGAGTTTTTTTGTTTTTTTTTTGACTGATATATCCACTACCTCATCCCTTTATTTACTTTATTTTTTTAACTTTCTTTTTTTCTTACTTTTTGTTTCTTTTTTTGTTGTGTGTGGTTTTTTTTGGGGGGGACCTAGTTCGCTGTATATGTTTAACATTTGTTGCATCATTCTGTAATTGCCAAATATATTTTTTTCCAATAACAATTGGACGCGTCTTTTTTTTTATTTTATTTTATCGGTAGTGATAAGAGTTATATCTGTAAATCTTTGGCAGAAAACAAGGAGAAAAGGTGTTTTCCCTTTTTTTTTTCAAAACCATTACATCTGTTTCTGTAAAGCGCATCACTCAATTGTCAACCTGGCAATAAAAGAGCAAAAGGCAAAGACATTTATAACGGACGCGGTTTGTAAAGAAAGAAAACAGAAACGCAAAGTTACCTTACTTAAATATAATGTTCGATGATCTTACCTGTACTAAGGTAAAGGGAACACAGTCCTCTACTAGCTTTTCCGTTTATCGCTACAGTTACTTTTGTTACATTGTCTGCTGTGGGACAAAGAATGTCTTGCATAGTGTCGCTTATGTTGACTTTAGGACCTGAACATTCCATGGACTTTTCTTTATTCTTAATGTAATAGAAAAGTTTAACGTCCCGAAGGCGTGCTGAAGAGGAAAAAATGGACTATCATGAAATAAATGCAGCATGCAAGAAAAGACTAAAGGGAAATACAAATTGAATGAGACTATAATTTCCGCTATCTAACTAATTTTATACAAACCTAAAAGGGACAGGATAAGAAATTTCATTCCATAAAGACGCTTGTTACAATGTTGGAGAAAATGGGTTATGTCCAATAAACAGAAGCATTAAGAAGTACTTCCACATTCACGCGGAAGTATTGATATCTTGCCTATTTCTGAGTGACGGTATGGTAGCCTCATCGCTTTTATACTTATTAGGCTCTTCACAGCATACACAAGCTTTAATTGGACAAATGTTCATGCTCTCGACATTTTTGTTAATATTTGGATGCACAAAGAGACGAATATATTTTGGGCTTAAACTTGTATCGAATTAATACCATATAATACGTTTACCCTACCGAATTGCGGCTGTTAAGAAAGTGCATTTTTGTTCTAATCCTAGATAATGTTATAAAGGCACATTGTAAAAAAGAGTTCAAAAGCTTTGAACCCAGGTCTGTCAAACCAATTTAGTAAATCCAGGTATCTGTCTCTGTCTGTCTGTCTGTCTGACAGTTTGTCTGGCAGTCTGTCTCTCTCTGTCTCTCTCTCTCTCTGCCTCTCTCTCTCTCTCTCTCTCTCTCTCTCTTTCTCAAACACACACACACACTTGCACTCTTTCTCGTTCTCCCTTTGCATCTTTCTCTCTTTTTGTCTCTCTCTCTCTGAGGCTGTCTTTCCATTTATCTATCTACCTATATCTTTCTCTCATTATCTGTAACAAACTTTCTGTCTTTAAACCTATCTATTTTTTTCCTACGTATGCATTTATGCACTCACCACGTTACTTTGTTCAAGAAAGCTAATTGAAGTCAGAATTAAATACACAGTCTTAATAATTGCAAAAGGACCCCCCCACGCACACACACTCAAAAAAAAAAAGAAGAGAAAACCGATGTAATACTATGTTTTATAACTTTCTGAAAAATGAAAGAAACATTATAAGTTTCTCTTTCAACCTTTTTGGGATTGCTATTGTGAGGATGCTTAGCTGGGATCAAACTATAGAAAATAGCATGATTTGTGTATCTTATGCTCTTCTTATTTTAACCTTCCTGAAACCAGATAAAAGAGGAAAAAAAACTGTATTTTTCCTAGCTGCATATACAGGGAGATCAAAATACCTGGACTGCTGACTACAATTCGGCTCCACCCTAGAGGAATTGGTTTTTTCAGTGTCAAATAGACTGGAGTCTCTTTATCATCGTTACAAGTCGTGTCGTTCTGGTCCGTCAACCAATCAAGTGCTGAGTTTTCCAAAACTGTGAATCCTATAGATCCTGAAATGAATGGTAGAAACATAAAGGATAATTATATTATATGATGCATAAAAAGTATTGGAATTAACTAGCATTGGCCTATGGTAGGTGTATTAAACCTAATTAGGTCTTCTGTAACATGAGTTTCACAGACAATTATCAAAACAATTTGCTTTTAATTTTCAAATGATATCAACGTTTGTATATACTTATATAGACTTATAACAGTCAGGATTGTTGAGCAGACAGTGACAATGGGGTCGAACAAATAAATGTTTTAAATTTAAAATTAAGCAAATTAGTTTATCTCAGTTCTTTATGATTATGGACCTTACAATAATGAGGTCAACTTTGTTTCCTCAAAGACAATAAAGGATATATCTATTTGCCTATGTAAGTGTTGAACTAAACTGGAAAATAAATGCTTAATTTATTATACCTATTATCTATAGCTGTCTGAGATACCCAGTCTACACAGTTCCCATTCACTGTCAAGCTCGGAAGATTTGATATGTTATTCTCTCCTTCTATCTTCTTTGTTACTGCAGTTGGATGATTCGGTTTAGTGTTAATGTTCCTTATCTAGTTCTAGATGATATAATTGTGTCGAACGAAAGTATCATCTTTTTGTATCAATGTAACGTGCATGTCAGTCATTTCGGCCCTACAAGTGACTGTTTTAGTACCTGACCTTTTCTTGGCCCTTTTAAAGGCAGAATGATGAAAGAAATGATTTAAATCTGTGAAGGCTCTATTGTAACTATTATAACATAAGATTTGCCTAACTAAATATCTGAAAGAATTATGGCCGGTAAAACTTGTTATTCACTCATTAAATTTTTGTGTCTTTATTTGACGCCAATGGGATTCTTAGGGGAAAATAACAAAACAAACTGCTCCCTACTCAACTTTTTAGACATTGAATTATCACTCCTGGTATTTTGTATCATGAATGAACTTTTGACAGCTCACACAATAGTTTCGCATTGTTCACTTATGTTTCTATATCTATATATATATATATCTATCTATATATATATATATATATATATATATATATATATATATATAAGCATAACGCATGAAAATAGATTTATTTAGCGAATGATTTAAATTTTGAATAGCTCCGGCCGGTTGATTGACCAATTGGCATAAACTTTAATATTAACAAAGCAGTTTACACAAATAGGTATATGATTAAAAGTTTCAATTACTCTAAACAGTAAAACAGTTAGTTTGAATCAAAAAGTTTAAGAAGAATTAGTTAAGAACAGAAAGTAACCATTTCGAGTTGTTATAACTATATTATCTATTTCAGTAATAATAGTTGGATTGAAAAGCACATCATGTCCTCAAAACATCGATGTTACTACAGGCTGTGTGACTTATGATAATCCCGTGACACTGATTGCACGATACATGATCCTAGCATTTTAAACCCAGCAACAGACAGTTACTCTTTACTTCTTGTTTTTAGATAAAAGACTATGTAAGTAACTTGAGCACAATAGCTGTTACAGGACAGCTTGAGTTTCACCTCTGCTCCCCTCTCCCTCATATTAAGAAAATACTAAAGGTACGTTTGAATCATTAAAATAAGAGATATCTCTTGACCTCGACTGAGACAATTTAATAGATTGTTTCAACGAATACCGACTTTTCCTGACTTCAAAGACAATTAGAATCTTAAGCTTTTGTTTCCTTTGTGAAATCTATATTTGTATAGATTATTTCAACAAATAATTTTCATCTAGGCCCTAAGAAGTAGACAGCTATATATTCTCACAAAACAGTTTTTCCCCTAAAAAAAATTCTTATAAAGTTTTATGGATCGGTCAGAAACATCTACATAAAGACGAGTAAAGTATATTCTTTACTGTTTTCTTGAGCAATATCTAATTGATATGGACCGAACTTATAGGAGACAAATTTGAACAATAAAAACATTCACCATATTGACAGGCAGCTCCAAACCAGCCCTGTTCACAGCCTGAGCTACAGGAACCATCGTGTTCATTACATGGAGCAGACCCAGCACAGTGACACTGGTACTGGCAGCTGGGACCATACCTACCTACGTGACATTGTAAAATGGAAATACTGGTGCTATTAGTCACTTATGAGTCCCAATTCATATACGTTAATAATAATTCATTGCGTTAGATCAATAGCAAATATGCTGCTTATCGTTGTTGATCCATTGTATTGGCAAATCCCGTTTGTAGTTCTCCGCCATCCTTTATTCACTCACTCTTACCATACATAATTCTGTTCTCAAAATCCAACATATAAGGTAGCATATTCATTAAAATTGAGAAGTTGTATTTAAAGATCACCAAATGTTTTTTTTTAATATCGCGTAATAAGCTCTGAAACGACTAAAATAATTGTTCGTAAAAGTTATAGTTTTAGAGATTTCTGGCGTTTTTTCAACTCTCTTTGAAATTTTAGAAGTGGGCAACAACAACAACAACAATACAAAAACCACGGCAACAAGTACAGTAAAAGAGTCCACGTTTAAACTAGATCATGATCTATATGAACATCCTGCAGTGTGACGACGGTCGTGTTAGGAATCAATCGGTCCAAATGAGCCGAGCTAAATTTGGTAAGATATTTGTTGGGAGACTATATCAAATCAATCTCTAACACTCTATTCAAATATCACATACATGCTTCTAATATTCCAAACCAACTATGATTCTGTATAAGGTTAAGATTGAGTGAATGAAATAATAATGAAAACTGATGAAAGCTATCAGTCACCTAATGAGCGTAGAAGAGAAATGAGGGTAGTGAAAAAAAAAAATATATATATATATATATATATAAGAGGATGGAGAGAGATTGATAGAGAGAAAGACAGACCGACGGATATAGAGAAAGATTGTGTGTGTTCAGGGGGTGGAGAGACAGAAGGCGTATAATTATGCAAAAATGCAGAAAGATAAAATTGAGGAAAAACACAACAAAGTAAAATATAAGGAGAATGTGTGAGGGTCGGAGGAAAAAAGAGAGAGAGAGAGAGAGAGAGAGAGAGAGAGAGAGAGAGAGAGAGAGGAAGAGATAGAGAGAGACAAACAAAGAGACAGAGAGAGAAAGAGACAGAGTAGCGAAAAAGACAGGAATGAAGGGGGTAGCTGAGAGATATGTGAAGAGGAAGCAAAAGAGAGAGAATGAAACAAAGGTAAAACTTGAGATGATGAGAAATTATTTTCAGAAAAAAAAAAAGTGAAGAAACTAAAGGGGCTTCCTCAGTATCAATATTGGAAATATTTAATTATCGAATTATGTGAGAAGATAAAAATACAATCCACATTGATAATTGGAACTTTTGTAAAATATAGGGAATACTGGTGAGCAGTACAGGGTATATTGGTAGACATTTATTCAGAGAGACAGACATAAATATATTTGAACATTTTCTTATGTTTTTTACTAACACAATATATAATTTTGAAAAAGAAAAAAAAAGTATGTATAGAAACTGTTTCCATTCACAGAGAAGTTGATACAAACGAACAAAGAGATTGATGCTTGTGGTAGAAGTATTAGTAGCATCAGCAGCAGTAGTAGTAGCAGTAATAATAGAAGTAGCAGTAGTAGTAGTAGTAGTAGTAGTAGTAGTAGTAGTAGTAGTAGTAGTAGTAGTAGTAGTAGTAGTAGTAGTAGTAGTAGTAGTAGTAGTAGTAGTAGTAGTAGTAGTAGTAGTAGTAGTAGTAGTAGTAGTAGTAGTAGTAGTAGTAGTAGTAGTAGTAGTAGTAGTAGTAGTAGTAGTAGTAGTAGTAGTAGTAGTAGTAGTAGTTGTAGTGCCGATAGTAGAAAAGTATTAAGTGTAATTGTTATAGTTATTTCTGAATGAGATTGTATTTATGTGTATATGTATTGATGTATATATAATCAACTCTGAATGATCTATAAAAATAAAGAGAATAGATATTTCGTGTAATTTGTATCCTTAATTAAAATGGAACGAAACATAAGATACCTACATTTAGATTGAACGTGCGAAGCAACAGCTAGGAGTAGGAGATACGCTCCGAGAACATTGACCATAATCGTTTTTGTTCTGCACCCACCAACCTGCACAATTTGAAATCTTTTTTTCTTCTTTTTCTTTTACACACAGTAAACCATTATTAATCGCTATACTAAGACCACAGAAAATTGTTGACTCCTTAATTATGAAGGTCACAATTTGAAAGTAAACTTTATAAACTACGTTATGGTGAAAACGAATTACAACGCCACAATCGCGTGCAAAACGAAATTTAACACAACACAAAATATCCGCTCACTGAAATATTGGCTAAGACCATCATTGTCACTAACCCATACCCATTTGTGGTTAGTCTAAGACAAGGCAAATATTCCTTTTTTTAAACAGCAAGGATGTACATTTTCTACCTTCCTGGATTATCAAGTCACAAAGTATCTCATTGTTCTGTGGTTAATTATTTCCATTAAATGACACTTGAGAGTCCATGACTTGTCCATGTTTGGCGGGATTGCGATACATTAACGCCTTAGCTTGCTAGGTTAAATTGTCTCGCATTTGTTTGATTACCTCCCGCTTTATAATTGTTACTCTCTTCATATTGGTTTGCAAAGGAAGAAGAGAACAATTAAGGCCACACATCTTTACAGTTTTAATTTACTTCTAATGCCCAACTGAAAAGTAAAATTTGCGCTTGTATTTGGTAGTTACAGATTCACACACAGATAATCTGGAAAATAAAAACGTAAAGAAAAAATATGATCACTTGAAAGGAAAAAAAATACCATAAGAAGGTAGACTACTAGAAAATGAAAGAAAGAGTAAAAGTTGATAAGAAAGTAACTGGAAAGAACGAGAGAGGGGGGACAAGGGAAAGGAGAGCACTCTTAGTAAATCTGTCATTCTGAGATACTAATGAATAAAAGCAAAATGTATTTCTATAACTGTCTCCCGTATCATGTAACTGTCTACTTGGTTGCTCAGTATTCCTGTCTTTATAAGCCTGTGTATCTGTATTCCTGTCCTTTTCTTTTATTTCGATTTCTATCTGTCGGCCTGAATTGTTCTGAATCACGATCTATGTTATCCTTTTATCTGCCTCTTTCTCTGTATTCCGGCCTCTATCACTTATTTCGGATCTCTCTAGAATACGATATCTATCCTGACTCTCTCTGTATCCCTGTCTCTGGTTGTCTGTCTTAATCTCTAAACATCTCTATATATCAGTCTCTTTGTATCGCAATCTCAATAATTATATGCCACTTCCCTAGCTACACTATATTTATCTTAAGATAGATGTTTTTATTAAATGAACATGTCTGTGTGTCTTCGTGCCTCGATATTTATCCGTCTGTCTTTAAGTATTGCTCTATCCAAACTTTATGTATATGTCTGTCTCTGTCTTTTTTCCGATCCTTTTTGTCTTTTTCTCTCTCTGTGCACCCAACAATCCATTTCATTTTTTGCCCTGTCTCTTTGTCTGCCGTTTTGATCTAGTGTCTGTCTCTTTTTCTGTGTCTGGGTATCAATCTTTCTCTCCATCTCTATGTATGTAAATATATCTATCCCTTTTATTTCTTCCTCTCTTTGCAAATCGCAATTCAATATCCCGGCCCTCTGTTTGTCGCTAACTTCCTGTATCCAGATCTCCATCTATGTTTTGTCTTTTCTTCTGCATCCCTATATCAGGGAATTATGTTTATGTAATCTTTTCTCTCCCTGCCCACACCCTCCCCATCAGTTTATCTTCCTCAATTCGCAAAACCATAACTGACATCTTCCTGCTTGAGACAAATATGCATGGTTTTCATGACCTACATTTGTCTTTGCCTTTTTTTTACACAGAGAGAAGGAAGCTTACTACTGAATGAATGTTTTGTCTTCACCAAGGTACTTGGGATGGCCGCAAAACATTGTTTTTATCTCCATTGCTTTAATTGTCGCAGCCTTTTTTTATTTTTGGTGCACTCCTCTTCGCGATAGATTTATTTATTTCTTTTTTCTTCCTTTTTCTATATAACTCACTCTCGGTCCCGCTCTTTTTTTTTTTCATGGTCCCTGTAAGTTCTAATGCCAAACAAATAGAGAGATAGATAGCTGTCTCCGAATCGTTCTCGCTTCCTCTCTCTCTCTCTCTCTCTCTCTCTCTCTCTCTCTCTCGCTTTCTCGCTGTTAGATCGAAAGCTAGACGAAGAAAGAAAACGAAAGAGAGAGAGAGAGAGAGAGAGAGAGAGAAAGAAGAGAGAGAGAGACAGACAGACAGACAGACAGACAGACAGACAGACAGAGAGAGAGTAAGAGAGAGAGAGAGAGAACAGCATGAAGAAAACGAAAGAGATCATTGTCAATATAAGTCGAAACGTCTAAGTGAAATATTTCTGTTTTATGATCATTTTACTTTGTTTTCAATTACTTTTGTTCCTTTCATGTTGTTCCCTAGGTGACATTCGCCAACATAAATTTTATGGTTCTAGAAAAAGGACAACAAAATGTGTAGTTACATGTATAGCCTCTTATCAGCATGAAACACGTTGGAAGTAAATACTATGGGTTTTTTCTTGAGCATCGTCTGATATGAGTAAATAAAAATTAGCCCACCTCCCCATCTCCCACTCCATCCACTGAAAGTGTAAAGTCTGTGCCGAAGAATTGCCACAGTGACCCTTGCATGTCACGCCTGGGTTTTAACGAGTGGCCACAGTTTTATTCTCAACAATTGAAAGTAACCAAATTTAGATGCGGAAGAAAAATAGATACACCTACCGAAACAAGGAAACAAAAACACGGACAACCTAAAAATAGAAAAAAAAAGAAACTTATGAATTCTTCACCCTGTAGCATTTATCAGGGTTACACAATTTAGATGGGAAGTGTTTCAGTTATGAAAAGCAATATTACTTGACCGAATTGCTTGTCTCTAATTGCTAAACAAAAGCGTCCTGTAGTATGAACCTTGAATCAAGACAATTTCTCTTATAGACGCACTGTGCCATGCATTACACGATACAAAGAAACAACCGTGTGAGCATCATTAAGATTGTGAGGAAGTACAGGACTTGCCTAAAATAGATATGAAAGAAAGGCTAATGCATACGTACGATCACTTAGAAAACGTTTGTAATGGTTGAAGAACGCTTATTTATGGAAAAGAGGAAATAAAAATAGGAGGGTGGGTGGGTGCTGGAGGAACATACACAGATAAATATGACTGTGTTGCTCTTCTGTCATGGTTTAATGTCCTAGTTTACGACAAAAGCTATTCTTGTGAATTTTGTCCAGAAGATTTGTCTTCGCTCTATACACGTAACCCTCTCGTGCTTTACGGCCCAAGTCAGATGTGATAGGCACCGCAAAATATTTCTGGTTAACAAACGCAGGCAAAAAAGCTGGAAAAAATGAACTGCGATAAACGCTTAATTTTTCAAGAGTGCTGGTCATATGAGTTACAAAGTTTCTTGAAACAGTTTAGGACGTTTTTCAATCTGACAATTTTTGTAAAATGTAAACTTTCAGTTGAAACTTAGGATCCTGTTAATTCTTTATGCAACATAAAATGTATTTTTTTCCGCAGAAGTAATATTCTCAATTCAACTAATCTAAGAGGAACTACAGAAAAGTTAAAATCTTAATGCTCAAATAGGGTGCCACGTCAAGTGTCTGGGATAGACACAATTTTTTAAAAAAATATATAAAACAGAAGAAGAATGTACAAACATAAAATATATTTTAAAATTGTTTTACTCTCTTTTTTCTTCGAATGACCCTGATATACCTCTCTTTCTCTCTCACTATCTATCTCTCTCTCTTTACCTCTCTCTTTCTCACTTTCTCTCTTGATTTTTTTAGTCCCTCTATCTATATTTTTTCATTTTACTTCAAACTGCCTGTCATGTCCTTCCTCA
>JAWDGP010006994.1:0-10000 GCA_033675545.1 Elysia crispata
ACTGGATATAATGTATCGCACAGGATATAATATATATATATATATATATATATATATATATATATATATATATATGTATATATATATGTATGTATGTATGTATGCATTTGTGTGTGAGAGAATTTTAGTCTTTTTTAGCATACGAAGTTGTAATCGTTTTCTCAAACAGCAAACGGCAAACATTCCTAAAGAGAATGGCGCTTACAGCTTCTCAAAAATGTCATTAGAAGCTGAGATATTGTCTTTCAGAGATTCAAACCTACGGATACCCACTTTTGAGAATCTGGCCTTTAAAGTTTTGGTTCCATTTTTTTTTTTTTTTTTGTTATTTTTTTCTACTCACAAAACGATTTCTGTATATTAATTAAAACATGAAATGAAGTGAATATGTTTGAACAATAATGTAATGAGTGAATGATCAATATTAATGTCTATTTCTTACATTTTTAGTGCCTTATAACCTTTTAAAAATCGTCAATATCCGCAGAGTAAGCACTGTCTACGTGTTTGCTTTTCAGTGCAATCACTTTTACTTTGAAAATCTCTAGTATGAGTATCATCAAAGTCAGAGTCAGAAGCTCTGTGATCTGTCCAAAAATAGTATCAGTATCATCAAAGTCAGAGTCAGAAGCTCTGGGATCTGTCCTAAAATAGTATCAGTATCATCAAAGTCAGAGTCAGAAGCTCTGGGATCTGTCCCAAAATAGTATCAGTATCATTAAAGTCAGAGTCAGAAGCTCTGAGATCTGTCCCAAAATAGTATCAGTATCATCAAAGTCAGAGTCAGAAGCTCTGGGATCTGTCCCAAAATAGTATCAGTATCATCAAAGTCAGAGTCAGAAGCTCTGGGATCTGTCCTAAAATAGTATCAGTATCATCAAAGTCAGAGTCAGAAGCTCTGGGATCTGTCCCAAAATAGTATCAGTATCATCAAAGTCAGAGTCAGAAGCTCTGGGATCTGTCCCAAAATAGTATCACTATCAGTATCATCAAAGTCAGAGACAGAAGCTCTGGGATCTGTCCCAAATTAGTATCAGTATCATCAAAGTCAGAGACAGAAGCTCTTGGATCTGTCCCAAAATAGTATCAGTATCATCAAAGTCAGAGTCAGAAGCTCTGGGATCTGTCCAAAAATAATCCTGAAGATGATCTACGTAGTTCTGGTCTAGTGCATTGTCATCATTGCAGCATTAAATCTATTTAATAGGGCAGCAATCCTGCGTCGCTAATTATGAAAAGTGTCTCTAGATCTAGATGCGTCGGGCACCATTGCTCTTGGCTTCACAACTGATCACAAGCACTTCGACAAAACCAAAGCTGTGCTGTCTATTTTACAGCAAATACAAATAATATGCTTATGGCAGATATAAATAGAATTTACAATGTTTACGAATGTTTTCTGTGCAGGATGACAAGTTATTGAAACCTTTGTCGTAGTTCGCTCCGAATTGAGAACTGATCAAAGGCTTGAAGCGGAGGACGTGCACTAGATTCGATGTTTTAGTATTCATGCCGACAGAGGTAGCCTCACAAAAATGCAAAATAAACACATTAAATGGTTCTTTCCTAAATGTTTTATTCACAGAGCATGAAGAAAAAATGTTTAAGATTACAGTTATGACCATAACTCCACATCGACCTAGAATCGATTTTTTCTTTATAAAGCTGTTAGTCATAATCGGTAGTTGCGACTTAGAATGAAATTCCTCAGCTGCCTCTCATTTGACCAATTAATATGAAAAGCTCTAATTTTTAATAATTTTAGATTTTTCAGTGAGTTGCCGCCAATGGATTTCTAGGTCTTTATCTGCACTTCAATTCTCTTGTCCCTTAAACTTTCCTTTAATGATCAAGACCAACGGCAGGTCCAGGGCAAGTTGTAAACAAATAAAAAAAGCATTACATTGTGGCAGCCGTGGTGGTGCATGCTTCAGTAATTGTTCCATTTCAAAATCGTTAGCATCGCTAAATTTCTAGACTTTTAAAATTGGTGGCTCCAACTTTTTACAAATACAAAAAAAAAGGTCCTAAATTCTTAAATCAAGCCATAAAATTTGTTCAGGAAACATTGGCTTTTTGGGTAACCCGGAGTTCCCCAAATCGAACCAAAGTCTGTTCATTTATGCACGCATTTTAAATGCTGTATAAGGGGTAATTGAAAAGACTTAACTGGAGTACAGTTTTAGTACTTAATCTGTTTTGTTTGAAAGGAGTAATTTAGGATTAAATTTATCTTAAATACCCAGAAGAGTATGGTGGCGTCAAATTAAGGGTTCGAATAAATAGATTTAAAAAATGCACCCATCATCAAAGTCAAGATCTTCAAGCAGGCATGTGCTTACCATGTGCGTATAACTTTCAGTATCGTAAGATTGGTGCACAATGGTTTCCACCCTTTAGAAAAAAATTCATTTCAATGATGTATAAAACTACATGATGGGTATGATTTTTAATGTTACACTGTGACGGAGTGAACATTTGAAAAGCTATGTTTCGAGACTGATTTTGAAACTCTCATGCAATAGAACCCTTTACAAAAGGATACAAGTTTTTGAAAGTTTTTCACATTTGATTTTTGATTATGTGGTAAAAGGCAAAATAGATGTTGTAGAATAAAAAAAAACCCAGTAAGATCTGAGTTTTTGACCTGTACCAATTTTTCATCAAATCTAGAAATTTTGTCAATAAAATTTTTCCTGCAGAGAACAGCATGTTTTCCATAACGCTTTTGTCTGTACGCTGGAGGAGGTCAAATTTTATTTTGATTTTTAAGTTTTTCAGTTTCTCACCTTATTTAACCCAACCAGCACATTGTATTATACTATGTATATATCTGTACATCGAGGGTAAATTTGTGCTCTCACATAAATCAACAATAAAAAACTGATTAAATTTTATACTCATCTGTACATCTGTGGTGACAAAACCCTAAACTATCCTTAGTTGGAATGGTCGATATCAGGGTGGAAGTATTTCCTCAGTCATACTTGCTGTTCTCCCTATCAGGGTGGAAGTATTTCCTCAGTCATACTTGCTGTTCTCCCTATCAGGGTGGAAGTATTTCCTCAGTCATACTTGCTGTTCTCCCTATCAGGGTGGAAGTATTTCCTCAGTCATACTTGCTCTTCTCCCTATCAGGGTGGAAGTATTTCCTCAGTCATACTTGCTGTTCTCCCTATCAGGGTGGAAGTATTTCCTCAGTCATACTTCCTGTTCTCCCTATCAGGGTGGAAGTATTTCCTCAGTCATACTTGCTGTTCTCCCTATCAGGGTGGAAGTATTTCCTCAGTCATACTTGCTGTTCTCCCTATCAGGGTCGAAGTATTTCCTCAGTCATACTTGCTGTTCTCCCTATCAGGGTGGAAGTATTTCCTCAGTCATACTTGCTGTTCTCCCTATCAGGCTAAAACAAACATCGATGCCTTGAGATAAAAGGTTCTTTAGGATTTAATTCCCGTCTGGCACTAGCCATATTAAACATGATGCTTTTTTCAGAAATGACCAATGGTCAGTACAGTTGCAATTTATTGGCTATGAATAACATATTATTTGTAAAAATACTTATAATGGGAATGTTCTTCTGACATATTCAGTGTTCCTCAAAATTTTGAGGAACGTTGATTATGTCAGAAGATTATTCCCATTATAAGTATTTTTAAATACAAAAAATTAACGCTTGGGAGTAGTCACCCGTGATTTACGGATATTTTTAAGTGAAATAATTTGTTTTTTCTATATTTAAAAAATAACAGTAATCTGTTTTAAAATAATCATTTGAATTGATAACTGTCTTTTAAATCTTATTGGATTCATCATTACAAATATGGCAATTAAATGGATGAAATTAGTTACAACAAGTATGTAATGAATTTTCAAATGCCTTTTTAACTTCATTACTTAACCTTTTTTTTTTTGCAGTGTAGGACACTAATCGTGGGAGATAAAAGTTCATTAAACTTCATCACTGTGCGTTCAGTGGTTTTGAAGGAGATAGCGTAGAAAGATATAAAGTTGCCTTTTAATAATAAGATAACAAATGCAAAACAAGAATTCAGGAAAGATAAATTATTACCCTTATGAAAGATTTCAATGTTAACTTAGCAGTCAATGTCAAACAATAAACAGCAGATCCATTTATCATAGCCGGTGTGAATGCTCTTTGTGCAGTCATCCGGGTGAGATGACTATAGTAGCTCTCTCTAGATCGATGTGATAGCTAGCTTCCGATTTTGCCTAGCCATCTCCAAGCTGTGACATAATTATGATTAAGAAATGCTACACTTTAAACCTCAACGCTTTACTTGTGACAAAATTGTGTGCACCAGCTACATAACTGCATCTGCAAGTTGTGAAACAAAACTAATTTTAATCAAAGACCTCCTGCTTCTGGAAATTTTATACCTTTCAAATTTGAATGTAATTGCTGGAACTTTTTGTACTTATGTATTTTTTTATATCGTTCTGTTTTGTGGTATGGTTACCAATAAAATAAACTAATAATGTAGAAGGATTTGTCACATTTTTAACAAATTTTTTGTGTTGTCTTTTGTTTAACTTTCCATTCTATTGTGAAATGGAGGAAACTTTTATAAGGTTGGTAGGTCTAGGGTATACATATTTTGAAATCTGCTGTAACAAAACAAATGAAAAAAATGGGATTAAATTTTAAAACTTGGAAATATCCAAATAATACCTTTGATTAATTATCAGTCAAGTTAAAGGGTTTGAAACAGATGCTATTCAAGTAATGGCAATGCAATCAAAAGGTCATCTTGCCCAAAAAACACTCTGAAACTAAATGAAATTAAAGAAATAGTCCATAATATTCCTCATACTCATAGGCAGGTGTAAAACTGACCCGCACAGTTTTGTATCTAGGGAATATATAGTTCTAAGTACCGGTACTGAACTAGATTTCAATATGCGATTCTAGTTATAGATTTATTAAAAAAAAAATTGATAATCTGAAATTGGAAATACATGTAAAAAATATAATTATCAACTCAATTGCCTTTTTTTTTTTTTTGATGAGTAATGGAAATTATTACTAGGAAGGGGTGGGGAGGGAGGGGGCACATCAAGATACTTTTATCGATATAATCCAATGGAGACTTACAAGAGTGAGTTAAGCTTAGATGCATATATATATATATATCGGCAACGGCTTAGGTCCATATCGAATATTCTTTATAACTCAACTACCTCCTCTTGGAGGCTATAAGATGGGGAGTTCTGATTACTACTCAACTACTGTTGCTCGATTATAGTATTCAGTATTATAATATGACTAAAAAAAACGATAATATAGATTTTTAGTATCAGTATATCGCCCACTAGAATATTTACCAATTTTTTCCGGATGTGTCCAGAGGAAAACGAAATATCATCTGAGTCGCGGGAAAAAACGGAATTTTGCGAAGAAAAACGGAAAAAACGGAATGAGTGGCAGGTCTGCTTCACGCGAACACTACTGGCCGATAGTTTATCTAGATCTTGGTCAGTGGCCAAGGTAGATGAGTACTGCGAGTCACACATCTGACCGAATTCATTAGTTTTTCAACAATTAAGCCTAGATTCATAATTATTTTATGATTCAAATCAAGTCTTCGTAATAGCTAACGGAAAATGTAATGATTTTTTTTTTAAACTTCTGGCCTAGCATTTTTTTAGAAATCTGAGTATAAAGTTATGAATTGAGGAGCGACACAAGCCAAGTTTTCTAGTGCATGATGCCGCGCGCTGTAGCATAATTATGGCTTGTAGGTCCGGCCCGTGACTGCTTTTGCAAACAGAAGTAGTGTGTCTGAACCCAAGTGATGACTGGCTGATACGGGCTGTCCGTTATATGACGGCCCTGGTGTGCGTTTAGCCTAAGTAACATTTTGTGTGGATTTCTTTTTTTTGTTTTGTTTTTCAGATCGTCATATTTTCCTGCCAATAATTGATTATGCTTTTTTTTTTTTAAGTCAAAAACAACTTTGCCGTACATCACAGTGAAATAGACAAAAAAAAGTAAGACTTTCAGCATTACCGGGATCTCCCCTCTCGACACACACAACCCTTTTCTTCTTCCGTGTAAAAACACAAAAATCACAAACTATTATTTGCATAAATCAGCAAACTCAATTTTTTAGGAATTCTTCAATATAGTGCATTTTGTTGTAAGATAAGAGACTATAAATTGCATCATTCAGTTCAGTAGAAATTTTGCGGCAGTGCTTGGCACTTTATGATGACTACAATCATGTATTTTGTTTTTTAGTAAAGTTTAACCAATTTATAATTTGATGACAGTTTTGACCACCCTGTCTCGTCTTTTTATTTGCCGTAGCTCTTTAACCAGAGAACGGTTGAGTCGAGCCCAAAGACCTCTGGTTTAGCGTTCCAGAGTGGATTTGTTGGGGGTTGTAACAGGCCCAAAGACCCCTGGTTCAGATCCTCACGTAGGAACTCTAGCGTTCCAGAGTGGATTTGTTGGGGGTTGTAACAGGCCCAAAGACCCCTGGTTCAGATCCTCACGTAGGAACTCTAGCGTTCCAGAGTGGATTTGTTGAGGGGTTGTAATAGTCTCTGTACCTATAGAGGTCATAAGATTTTTTGTTGCCTAAATATTCTTTTCTTCAATTAAATGAATAACCTTTCAACGCTTCTTCAAAATTTTGACAGCACATAAGTTTTGCCAAAATGGAGGCGATCTCGGTAAACCTCCGATGCCATTGCATTTTGTGAAAAGGCTGGATAGACAGTTGTGTTTTGTGTTTCACAAAATTATCACGTGAAAGGGTTTTTTGAAAGATACATGTAAGGTGCTAGATGTTATGTTGCTAAAATACATACAGTTATAGGTTCAGTTCTGACAGTTTCATTTTAAACGAGTTTTTAATATTTTTTGTATATACATGTGTTTATTGATTATTAAAACGCAGACCAAAATGATGACCTCCATTATCAATTCTGTGGACAATCCAAATACATGTGTATGGTCTACTCCATAACTTTGCTGTAGGTGAGGTTTAAAACTGTAAAGTTTTCTCTACTACTGCATAGATCACAAAAAAGCAATAACCATTCTTTTTCTTTTTATTTAAGTAAGAGATCCATATACAGTAGTGTCCGGATAAAAACTCGCCAGATGAACGCACGCTTTGGCTTAAGACATGCTGTAGCGGTCTGGTGGGTTTTTACAATTTTCTAAACACACGCTGCAACGCCTAAAAGCACGCTTTGAAATAGGTAGTAATTAACAGTATAATGGAGGAGACAGACACACTTAGTGAAGGAATTGCTCTCAATTATCACACAACAAAGCGTTATATCTCATTGTCTGCAAGCTTTGCAAGCAGTTGCACTGTACTTAGAAAGTGAAAGAGGAGTGGGAGGAGGACAGGATCGGAATAACACTGTACCCTAGGGATGGGGGCGACATCTTAGGTCCTGAGAATTGAAGCTACATATACGGGAAGGGGCAAGATGATGCAAAAAAATTCAATACCTGTCTACCTTGTCTGTTAGGTGACGGTCAACACGATACTGCAGCTAGCATTTTGGTTCCCCCCCCCTCACATTTTCATGTTTGCAATGATAACACCTGACCTGTGAGGCATCTATGTTGAACTGTAGACCTAATCCAGTCTGGCACATACATTGTGGTTCCATCAATAACTTGAGCGTCCTTCGATCAGCCTTCTCTATTATCTAAATCTACATCTAGTCTATTTTCTTTTCAAGATTCCAAAGCAGTTTAGATCTAGGTCAAGGACTACTTTTGGTCTATGTAAAATATCTGAAACAGTAAGTAGGCCTATGCAACTCAAGACCTTGTATTTAGGAAATGTCGCAAGCGATGTCATTGATAATTTGTGTGCTAATTGCACGCTATTGAAGCCTATAGAAGACCGTGGGTTTATCTGGGGACTACTGTACGGTGTTTTAACTTTTCTGCAGAGGAGGTGTCTGGTGATTGCTTGTGCTAAGAATGGTTATGAGTATGTAGAGGATTGAACTGAAATAATCTATTGGGTATATTTTTTTCAGTTTTGAACTTTGAAATTAGCTTCCCATGCAACAAATGTAGACATTTTCACCATTTGATTTCAGTACAGATACTCTCAATAAAATGTTACCTCCTTACAATATGACTTTTGTTGTTGTTTTTTTTTTTTCTTTTTCAAAATTTCTTTGATGTGCAAAATCTTAATTCTCATCCCAGACATCATTCTAATCTATGTCAAAAACAGTCAAAATCAAACTATTCGGGAGGAAATCAGATGATTTTATTGAGTTTCTAAGCCCTAAAATATTTGGGCAGACAATTTGAATTTCAACTGTCCATGCTGTTATTGATTTATAATTGTTGCCCTTTTCTTTATTTTCAAATAACTCACAAGTCTGGCAAAACAAAAAGGACAAAATGTGCCCAAAAGTTTAAAAATTTAAAAAAGCAAGAATGTTTTTCCTCGTGTCTTGTCATTGCTGTTTATCTGATACGGTGTATTAGTATTTTTAAGATCCATCGTTAGCTTTTGTTTTTATCTTTCTCTTTCATTTCTTCTAATTTTTCTCTGTTTGAAAAAAAAAAGATAGAAACTTATTTCAGAAAGTAGCAATAGGAAACGAATTGGGGGGAAATGGATGTAATGATTGTGCCCAAAAGAAAGAATGATTGTAAGTCGCTGAAAGGAAATATTGAGTATGGTGATGATTTAGACAAATTTTATGCAATTTTTGATTGTCCTGATTTTGAGAGCGAAAGAGAGGAGATAAAAATCGACTGAGAGAAATATTGATATGTGTAAATGAAAGGATTGTTTTGAAAGAAATTGAGATATAGGCTACAATGCATTAAAAAGAATGAAACCAAAGAAAGCCTCGGGGCCAGATGGTGTAAGACCAAGTGTTCTAAAACGTTTTCCTTAACAATTGTCCGGCGTCTTTTGTCCATTTTTATTATGTCTTTTAAACAATGTACAGTACCAGGAGTATGGAAAAGAGATTGTATTGTTCCAGGGTCACCCCAAAAAACACCTTGTACATAACACGCATGATTTAAACCCTGTCCCTCTAACATCTTGCGTTAAGAAAGTTTTTGAAAAATGCATTATGCTTCAAATTAATAAAATAGGTGACAATTTCTTGGATCCCTATCAATATTTTTATAAATCTTAAGGAGGCGTTAATTTCGCAATAATACATGCATTAAATAATATAATATGCGCATTTCGATAAACCTGGGGCAAGTATTAGCCGTATGCTCTATGACTTCTCCAGCGCATTCAACACCATTCAACCCCATTTATTGTGTGAGAAGCTCAGGAAAATCAATATTAATCCATCTCTTATTCTTCGGGGACTGGGTTATCTTACCTCTAGGCCAGAGCTAATTAGATTAGGCCCACCATTAACATCTAATACAATCAAACCAAACACTGGGGCCCACAACGAACAGTCTTGTTACCTTTTCTTCTCGCTATATACAAATCAGACAGCAGATCTGAACATGATGACTGTATTATTGAGAAATACGCAGACGACACTGTTCTACCAGGACTTATTATAAATGATCAAAATCTTAACTAAAAAGAAGAAATAAACTATTTGATTGCCTGGTGTGACAGGAATCATGTCTAGTCCTAAACATAAGTAAAACTAAAGAAATGCTGACTGATTTTCGTTGACAAGTGCAGAATCCTGAAGCTATATTAATTAAACAAAAAGAAATAGAGCGAGTGGAAACGTTTGACTACCTTGCGATGATCTAGACAATAAACTCAGGTGGAAAAATAACACACATGTAATTGTCAGTAAAATTAAAACAAGAATGGGTTGTTTAAGGAAAATCAGGACGTCTAACATTTATCCAAATCTACTTCAAATATTTTATTCTTCCATGATCTGCACTGTTTAAGCTTTACCCTCATTTTTGGGGAGGTAGCATTCACAATACAGACACGAACAAACACGCATCCCCTAAATAGAGAATATGACTGCAGAAAGCTAGAGC
>JAWDGP010006994.1:17500-24927 GCA_033675545.1 Elysia crispata
GGATTTTCCCTTTCCAATGTCTCTCTCTCTCTCTCTCTCTCTCTCTCTCTCTCTCTCTCTCTCTCTCTCTCTCTCTCTCTCTCTCTCTCTCTCTCTCTCTTCCTCCATTGTGTCTTCTTTCTATTTCTTTTCTTTGTCAATACTTTACCTTTCTCTATAACTGTATGTTTTTCTTCCTTTTATGTCTCATTTTTTTCTTTCCCCCTCTTACTCTCTCTCTCTCTATCTATCTATCTCGCTTTTTCTCTCTCTATTTTTTTTGCCTTTCTTCGTATACTTTTGATTCATTCATTTTACCTTTGTCTCTGTCTATATCAGTTTATTTCTAAATAGGTATCTCTTTGTTTCGCTATTTACTTACAGTGTCATCGACGCATAGTCTATCACTATTTTCGTACTGGTAAGGAGATATGTGACGTACTAGTAACAAGTGGACAGTGGATTAGTGAAGTAATGGAAAACTATGTGAAATTCCTCTCCCGTTAAAGATAAATAAAAAGGAGAGTGTTGCATATTTAGTGGATAATGCCCCTTGCAAAGTAAGGGGAAAAAAATCTCCCTATAAAAGAAGATCAACTCCCTATAATGGGAGATATGTCAAAAGATTGCAGGGGGTGAAGGGTTTCAGCTCTGAACCTCCGCCATATAGATACTCTCAGGATAGCCGGCCCACCGACACCACATCGACGAAGTACCCAAGTCGCCGTTACCTCTGAGCAGGTTGTGCTTATCACACAAAGCACTAAAGTGATGCTCACCAGTGTTTTATGGGAGGAGTCACATTAGACTCGAAGCATAAAATGACGACAGGCGCGGACCGTCATAGTATGTGGACCTTGACCGTTTTACGGGCTTGAAGCCAGATCCTGGCGAAGTTGCCTTGCCAGGCAAAGTTCAATCTCTAATGATCCATTTAAGTTGACAGTGACACACTTTCTCAAGTTTGATGGAAATCCTTGGTGTAAAAAAACGTTCAAACTTCGATATAACCATGGGAAGTTTTGATGAGAGAGAGAGAGACTCAGAGAGAGAGAGAGAGAGAGAGAGAGAGAGAGAGAGAGAGAGAGAGAGAGAGAGATGAATAGGAAAAAAGTAAATTTCATTATCCTTAAGCGAGTATTATCTACAGGTAATAATTAAACAGATATATTCATTCTAGCAAAATCTGACCTACATGTATTTAGATTGGGTGCAAGACAAATTTCCTAATCATTTGATTTCTACAGATTATCACATTACTGGATGGATTCACATCAGAAAGCTATCATGTTTGAGGCTGTTTTTCTATTTATTCAAGCCTTATTCTGCATTAGAAGTACACTGTATATGACATCTTCATAAAGAGTCTGTGGGAATAAAAAAATTTGAATTTTAACAGAAAAAAAACCTTAGCTCCTTAGTCTAACTATTTCAAAATCAAAGGAGCTGAAAATGTTAAAAAAAAAAACTTGATATCTCATCAGATCAGAGACCTCATATTTTCGTACATTAGAAAATTTATAAATGTTGTAAATATGAATGTCTTTCAGTGTGATAACAGCAAAATGCATTCATTTGTTGTGGAGGTGGGGCAGAAAATTTATCACATATGAAAAGATTAAATACTTTAAAATATCCATAATTACTATAGTAGCAAGAAAAAAAAAACAACCCACAAAAACATGCAGTTCAAAATAAGACAAAAGTCCAGTTATATATATTTCAAATCATAACACCTTTCTAGGTGCACATTTAATTTGTGATTGGGTCATACATAAAACTAATCCATAAATTAACAATACCATAACCCTCTTCTATTTAAAATTTAAAAGAATACATAAAATTATATTCTCAGCAACATTTAAGTCAGAACCAACCAAAAGCTCCATATAAGACAATCATCTAACTTGTCTCCTACACTATCAAATCACCCACCTCATGTCACATTTGCATCTCACAATTTTATCTAAGCACAAAACTAGACTGACCGTCCCTTCTCACACAAAACAGTTTCCAGACTTAAATATGCTCTCGTCAATACTGTGTACAATAGCAACATTTGCCATAGGATGCAATTACTTTTAGCAAAGGTGTCTTTAAGTGATGTTTTCTCAAAAGCCCCAATTTAATGTTCACGGCTCTGTGTCCTATCTAGCAGAAAAGTCGAAATTTTATCTGGAAAATTTCAATTTTCTTAAATTTTCTATGACATGAAAAAAAAACCAGAGTACTTTTCAGAAATAGTTAAAAAAGATGATCCAATAGAACTAATCTTCAACTAAGATCGGTTCACAGTGCAATGTGGATGCAACGGAATGTTAAATTACACAGATTTTGATTGATTTACAAAGAAAAAATAAACTATTGAAAATGAAAAACTTGCAGATTTTTTAAATGATGTAGAATCTCTAAAACATTCCCTCAAGTCAGGCAACTCTCATCTCATTAAAAAAAATGAAAAGCCATTATTTAGAGATAACAATCAACAATCTAGTTGAATTTTCTGTCACAAGTTTGCCCTCATAATTGACCAAAAAAAACTATTATATTAATTGAAAAGCCATTGTTTCCTTCCATATTATCACTAATTGAACCTTCTTCTACAAGAATCAAGCTCATAAAATTCTCTGCCTTTTGTCAAGTGAATGCTCTGCTCAAGTCCAGGGGTACCCCAGATGTGTAGCATAAAGACGGAGGCGATGAAGATGAGAGACATGACAAGGATGGGAACAGGTCCACTGTGAAAAGAAGGGGAAAAAATCATGGCATAAAATAAGGACTTAGTCCATACATGTGTCAACATTTTAAATGAAAAGAAATGAAATTTAAGAACTAATCACAATTTTTTGTTGCTTCATGCTACAAAGAAGGCAGCCCTACCAAAGGAATGTCCTAAACTTCTCAATTCAAAAGGAATTATTAGACAAAAGATACCAAATTGTGAATACATGTACTCTCAGGTAATAATGACAAGGTAACCATATTCATCAACAATAAGTCTCATAACAGTTACACAGATGAAAAAGCCACTTTGTCTGATGAATAATACACAGCTTCGCATTTTGGCTTAAAAGCTACACTTTAGTTCTCAACGCTGAGCCGAGAAGCTCTAACCTCCCTGCAAAATTGGGCGATTCAAACATGGTTACAACCAACAGGGAAAACCTGATGTCATCCATCACTGTCACGTGACAGGTCGGCCCCTGCACTGCGGTGGTCACTTACTGCACACGCTAGTGCAGTGGTATGTGACAACTTTGTAATACGAAAGAAATTTCCCCATCTTTACATCACAATATCTCCAAAACTATTCGCAGTATTAACATCGTTGTTATTTTTACAGTTGTATTGAGACCCCATTTAAAAGCAGGTGAAAATTTGGTTTTTCTACGTTAATATTTGTGAGTTTGATAAACGAGTTGTTTAAGGTGTTATTTTGTCTACGATTTTGACTACTAATTATGACTTGCTACATTTAATTGTTAATTAATAAAAAGCTGATGGAATAATTTTCCTTAAATAAATATAAATCAAAACTAGAAAAGCTATATTTTGATGTGGTGTAATTTTTTTTTTTTTCGTTGGGAGCGCTAATAGTGTATCTTTATGCCCGTGAATTAACTTTCTTTACATTTCAGGATTACTAACTTATTGTAAAAATGGAGCATTCCATTGAGTCACATACTCGTTGTGTTCACGAACTGTGTCGCATTTGGGGAAACCTTTGTTGTGTCACTAAGAAACAAAAGAAAAACAATGATGGAGCCCACAAATGTGCACAAATTGACACAGACATTTTTCTGATATATGGTATAGAAGTGAATCAAGAACAAGAGGACACATATTCTAAAAGTATTTGGGGAAAATGCACATTATGCAGTCACCGCTAGTCTTGCTGGTGGCTGTATCAAACGTAAAACAATATTAAATGCACAAACTTCTCAACAACTAGAAACTACAGGAACAGCCAACTCGATCCACGATCACCAGGACCAACCAAGCGCTAGTACCAGCAGTAGCTCCAACATCGTCACTAACGTCGACACCATCATCAGCACGAACACCAGCATGAACATCCGCACCAGTATCAGCACAGAAGATGAAGGCCTGAACATTTCAGATACACAAAATTATGACATGGAAACAAGCCAGTCACATGCAGCATTCACCTACAATCCTGACATGAGCACATTTTTAACAGATGAAACAAACACATGCAATACCATTCCTGATCAAACTGCCTATGCAACATGTACTAGCCTTTCTTCATACATGAACACTACATGCCAACTTCCTTTTCTCCCTGTTGCAGAATCAACACTAATCAAATCTACACAGACTAAAGATAGTTCCACATCCCCAATGGTGAAAAATGAGATCACATTTAGCCAGTCACTTAGCCTCTCACAAGACACCCCATTATCCAAAGAAGAAGAACACCTCACTACACATCTAGTTAAAAGAAAACTGAACGCAGATCCAAAAAAACAAATAATATTTTGCAAGACATCGGGGCAGCCCATGCCACTACAAAGAGTAGTGATTCCAAGAAAAAGCACACAGTCAGTTAGAACACCAACAAAGAGGAAAAGAGCTAATCTTAGGACATTTGTAGCGGGAGACTCACACAGCTCAGCGAACACACAACTAGCTTCAGAATTAAAAAGAATTCCAGTGCATCGCAGACAAGACATCATAACAAAGGCTTCAGTCAAACAAAAATTTTAAGTTTTACGCCTTCAAACACTCGCAATGAAAGAGAAACTGGGTTTAAGTTGGAGACAGGGTAGAAAACATGCTAATTTGATAAAACAGGTAGGGATACGTGTAGAGAATGAAAAATCAGACCAGGAGCTTTCTAGGGAGATAATCTCCGATTTTGTTCAGGTAGAAAAAGATTATTTGTTAAAGAAGATACAACAGAGTATGAGGTGCCGTATGGTAGGATAAAGGATTTACCTAGGTTTGTGGACAGTTTGCTAGATTGATATGATGAACAAAACTTACTCACATGGCAGGAGGGGGCTATTCCACAAGATGAGATTTGGGTAAAAACTGGGGGGGGATCACGGAAAAAATTCTTTAAAATTTACACTGTAGATAGCTAACACAACAAAACCAAACGCATGCAAAAATACAGTTGTTATAGCCATTGCATCAGTTCGCGACACACATGACAACATGATTAGGTTTTTGGCAGGTGGCTTGGCTAGTAATCTCAAAGCACTCCAGTCCCATTCTTGGAAAAACAAAAACTAAAAGTTTTCCTTTATGGTGACTACGAATTTTTGTCCAAGATGTATAGCCTCTCAGGCCCTCAGGGTACTTATCCATGCCTGTGGTGCCTGATGCCACGACGAGATATGCATGAACCCAGTGGTCAGTGTCAGCAAAGATCACTGGAAAGCTTATTCGCCGATAATTCTGCTTTTGTTACAATGCTCTACATACACCCCTTTTAAACATAGAGTTAGATAACGTCAGCCCTCCTTACCTTCACATTTTACTAGGCATTGTTTTGAAACACCACAAATTCTTAGAGGATGCTGCACAGTTTAGACACAAAAATAGCTACACAAAGAAACAAGCACCTGACGTCTTTGGGGCAAAGTTTGAAGAAATATTGGCGTCAGGTTCAAGACTTAGAAAACAAATTGCAATTCGAGGAGGCTGTTTAATTTTTAGTGAAACACAATCTGACATTGACAAACATGCGCAAAATATACATGAAATAGAGCAAACTCTTTCTTCCTTTCCACACAAAGCCCTCACACCAAGATCAGGTCCAGTCACTTCTGCATTAGACACAGTACTCAACAAACATAGAATAACACCACAGGCCTATCACAGCAGATCTTTCGTAGGTAATCACTGTCACAAATACCTTCAAGCACAAGTACACACAGAGACCTTACAGAGACCCTCGTCAATCAAACAAAAACACTAACAAACAACACATTCCTTGTTGATAAAGCTACCATCATTCAAATAATATTCAACGACCTTAACAACGCCTTCAGTGCAGTACACAACGCTTTATCTCACACAAAACCGATAGATCGCAGCTCTCTATCAGAAATACAAGCAACAATAGACACCTACATGGCAATTTACAGACGCACTTTTCCTCACAAAGTCAGTCCAAAACAACATTTACTTGAACAACACTGCATCCCATACATTAAAATACACAAGTTAGGACTAGGCCTTCTCAGAGAGCAGGGGACAGGAAACAGCCACCAAATGATAGGAAACAGAAAAACACCGCGCTCATGGAATAACAAACGATCTAAAAAACTACATCACATTTTAGAAGCACATCTTCTTCAAATCGCCCCTGCTCTCCGATGATAAAATAATAACTGTGATATAATCTCTTCTGTGATGATAATGAACTTTATATTTTATATCTATTCTTCATTGTTTATTATACTAAAATTGGATTAGAAAATTATGCATGTTGCTGCACAAGAAACAATCACGTCAACATTAAAACCATAGAGGGATATAGATACTTGCAGATTATTACTATTTATAGGAACAACCAGCTTTAATTTAAAAAGTTCTTCTCCCAACGCTATGAAATTTGGTGAGTAGAACCACCCTTACCTATTGATTCTTACGTATGAATATGAAAAAAAAATTATTGATTGGTTTTGAGTATTTTTTATCGTAAAATCATACCTTTTTTAAAAATTAAAAAAAAACGCCTATTTTTATTCTTCGATCATATAAAGACTATTGAAGCTATTATTTTCGCGGTTGCTTTTCCATTATTCGCATCTTTTTATTTATTCAACGTAAAATAACTAGAAAAAATATTAATATTATCTTGTTCTGCGATTAGTTGAAAGACGGGGTGTAAACGCAATAAAACCATGCTTCCTTTGAGCCACCTGAGGTAACCTGACCTGATCTTGGGTTAACTGGGTCAGGTCAATGAAACGGTTTGGTGCCCACTAACTAAAATAACGTTACCTGCACGCAGTGAATAAGAAGGGGTATCAACACCCAAACTCTATTAAATATATCATCCCTTTTTCTTGCATAGATTGTAAAAGCTGTACTCGTTAACTTTTGTATTGATGTATCATTTAAAATTATTGTACTAAATTGAGGCTCGTTAGAGGGATGCATAAAAAAAAGTTAGAGAAGGCAGTTAGATTATTCTATTTTCCTCCACATCCCTTTGGCCAATCATGAGCTCAGTGCTATCAAGTATGTACCTTATCGTATGTCTGCAAGCCTACTCAAGATTTATTCCAGTTGTAAAAGGGGATAAAAATAATGTGGTTTGCCTTGAAAATTGTCAAGATTCATGCCCCTGTTTGTCACATATACAGCTAAAGGAGG
Source organism: Elysia crispata (assembly GCA_033675545.1). Lineage (NCBI taxonomy): Eukaryota > Metazoa > Mollusca > Gastropoda > Plakobranchidae > Elysia > Elysia crispata. Next base: position 24,833 of record JAWDGP010006994.1, read on the forward strand.
ATTCACCAGTTTAACTTATTCACGCTAAAAAGCTTGCACACATTCAAACTGGCTTTACTCAAAACTGTGAAACTGGAGATACAGCAAGATAGAAC
>JAWDGP010006995.1:0-75000 GCA_033675545.1 Elysia crispata
TTTGGCCACATCTATAATTAGCATAAAATTGAATATGGCCGCCGGTTAATTTCCATTTTTGCCATCTCTATAATAAGCATAATTTCAATACTTGTGGCCGCCAGTTGATTCTATTTTGGCCATCTCTATAATTAGCATAATTCCAGTATGGCGGCCGAATAATTCTTATTTTGGCAATCTTTATAATTAGCATAATTCCAGTCTGGCGGCCTGTTAATTACTATTTTGAAGTCTCTATAATTAGCATAATTCCAATATGGCCGCCAGATAATTCTCTTTTGGCCATCTCTATAATAAGCATATTTCTAATATGGCCGCCGGTTAATTCTATTTTGGCAATCTCTATAATTAGCATATTTCCAATATGGCCGCCGATTAATTCCAATTTAGTAATCTCTATAACAAGCATAATTTTAATGTGGCCGCCAGTTGATTCTATTTTGGCCATCTCTACAATTAGCATAAATCCAATATAGCCGCCGGTTAATTTCTATTTTGGCCATCTCTATAATTAGCATAAATTCAATATGGCCGCCGGTTAATTTCTATTTTGGCCCTCTCTATAATAAGCATAATTTCAATGTGGCCGCCAGTTGATTCTATTTTGGCCATCTCTATAATTAGCATAAATTCAATATGGCCGCCGGTTAATTTCTATTTTGGCCATCTCTATAATTAGCATAAATTCAATATGGCCGCCGGTTAATTTCAATTTTGGCCATCTCTATAATTAGCATAAATTCAATATGGCCGCCGGTTAATTTTATCTTGGTAATCTCTATAACAAGCATAATTTTAATGTGGCCGCCAGTTGATTCTATTTAAGCCATCTCTAAAATTAGCATAAATCCAATATGGCCGCCGGTTAATTCTATTTTGGCCATCTCTATAATTAGCATAATTTCAATGTGGCCGCCGGTTAATTTTATCTTGGTAATCTCTATAATAAGCATAATTTCAATGTGGCCGCCAGTTGATTCTATTTTGGCTATCTCTATAATTAGCATAATTCCAATATGGCCGCCAGTGTATTCTATTTTGGCCATCTCTATAATTAGCATAATTCCAATATGGCCGCCAGTTTATTCTATTTTGGCAATCTCTATAATAAGCATAAATCCAATATGGCCGCCGGTGAATTCTATTTTGGCAATCTCTATAATTAGCATATTTCCAATATGGCCGCCGATTAATTCCAATTTAGTAATCTCCATAATTAGCATAATTCCAATATGGCCGCCAGTTTATTCTATTTTGGCAATCTCTATAATTAGCATAATTCCAGTATGGCGGCCGGTTAATTCTTTTTTGGAAGTCTCTACAATTAGCATATTTCTAATACGGCCGCCGGTTAATTCAATTTGGTAATCTCTATAATTAGCATAATTCCAATATGGCCGCCAGTTTATTTTATTTTGGCAATCTCTATAATTAGCATAATTCCAGTATGGCGGCCGGTTAATTCTTATTTGGAAGTCTCTATAATTAGCATATTTCTAATGTCCGCCGGTTGATTCCAATTTGGTAATCTCTATAATTAGCATAATTCCAATATGGCCGCCAGTTTATTCTATTTTGGCAATCTCTATAATAAGCATATTTCTAATATGGCCGCCGGTTAATTCTATTTCGGCTATCTCTATATTATGCCTAATTCCAATTTGGCCGCCGTTTAGTTTTTCTTTGGCAATCTCCATAATTAGCATAATTCCAATATGGCCGCCAGTTTATTCTATTTTGGCAATCTCTATAATTAGCATAATTCCAGTATTGCGGCCGGTTAATTCTTATTTGGAAGTCTCTATAATTAGCATAATTCCAATATGGCCGCCAGTTTATTCTATTTTGGCAATCTCTATAATAAGCATATTTCTAATATGGCCGCCGGTTAATTCTATTTTGGCAATCTCTATAATTAGTATAGATTATTTCCAATATGGCCGCCGATTAATTCCAATTTAGTAATCTCTATAACAAGCATAATTTTAATGTGGCCGCCAGTTGATTCTATTTTGACCATTTCTACAATTAGCATAAATCCAATATAGCCGCCGGTTAATTTCTATTTTGGCCATCTCTATAATTAGCATAAATTCAATATGGCCGCCGGTTAATTTCTATTTTGGCCATCTCTATAATAAGCATAATTTCAATGTGGCCGCCAGTTGATTCTATTTTGGCCATCTCTATAAGTAGCATAAATTCAATATGGCCGCCGGTTAATTTCTATTTTGGCCATCTCTATAATTAGCATAAATTCAATATGGCCGCCGGTTAATTTCAATTTTGGCCATCTCTATAATTAGCATAAATTCAATATGGCCGCCGGTTAATTTTATCTTGGTAATCTCTATAATAAGCATAATTTCAATGTGGCCGCCGGTTAATTTTATCTTGGTTATTTCTATAATAAGCATAATTTCAATGTGGCCGCCAGTTGATTCTATTTTAGCAATCTCTATAATTAGCATAAATCCAATTTCATTTTGGTAATCTATACAAGTACATTAAATCCAATATGGCCGCCGGTTAATTCTATTTTGGCCATCTCTATAATTAGCATGAATTCAATATGGCCTCGGGTTAATTTTTTTTGGCCATCTCTATAATTAGCATAAATTCAATATGGCCGCCGGTTCATTCCAATTTAGTAATCTCCATAATTAGCATAATTTTAATATGGCCGCCAGTTTATTCTATTTTGGCCATCTCTATAATGAGCTTACCATCAATATGGCCGCCGATTAATTTTTATTTTGGCCATCTCTACAATTAGCATAATTTCAATATGGCCGCCAGTTAATTCTTTTTAGGCAATGTGTATATTTAGTATAATCCAATATGGCCGCCAGTTAATTCCAATTTGGTAATCTATATAAATATAATAAATCCAATATGGCCGCCGGTTAATTCTATTTTGGCCATCTCTAAAATTAGCATAATTTCAATGTGGCCGCCAGTTGATTCTATTTTGGCCATCTCTATAATATAGCATAAATCCAATATGGCCGCCGGTTAATTTTATCTTGGTAATCTCTATAATAAGCATAATTTCAATGTGGCCGCCAGTTTATTCTATTTTGGCAATCTCTATAATTAGCATAATTCCAATATGGCCGCCAGTGTATTCTATTTTGGCCATCTCTATAATTAGCATAATTCCAATATGGCCGCCAGTTTATTCTATTTTGGCAATCTCTATAATAAGCATAAATCCAATATGGCCGCCGGTGAATTCTATTTTGGCAATCTCTATAATTAGCATATTTCCAATATGGCCGCCGATTAATTCCAATTTAGTAATCTCCATAATTAGCATAATTCCAATATGGCCGCCAGTTTATTCTATTTTGGCAATCTCTATAATTAGCATAATTCCAGTATGGCGGCCGGTTAATTCTTATTTGGAAGTCTCTATAATTAGCATATTTCTAATATGGCCGCCGGTTAATTCCAATTTGGTAATCTCTATAATTAGCATAATTCCAATATGGCCGCCAGTTTATTCTATTTTGGCAATCTCTATAATAAGCATATTTCTAATATGGCCGCCGGTTAATTCCAATTTGGTAATCTCTATAATTAGCACAATTCCAATATGGCCGCCAGTTTATTCTATTTTGGCTATCTCTATAATTAGCATAATTCCAATATGGCCGCCAGTGTATTCTATTTTGGCCATCTCTATAATTAGCATAATTCCAATATGGCCGCCAGTTAATTCTATTTAGGCTATCTCTATATTTAGAAATTCGATTATATTTTGATAATATGGTATTATTTTGATGATTTATAGGGATCATTTCGATTCTACAGCATGTCTATTGTATTAGTATAGAGAAAGAAAAAATGGAAATCTTTCTACCGTTTTGAATTTTTTTTTTAATTTCGAATTCTATTCTATTGTAATAACATTTAATTATGCTTGATTTGTAGAGATAGAAATAAAGAGGATTTTGTCACCCCTATTTAATTATTCAATATTGATTCACCATCTTTGTGGCAGTTGGCTATTCCATGTTATGTTCCCAACACATACCACCCACGCATTATCAATTCGGCAATAAGGGTTTATGTTTCTATTACTGTAAAATGGAGTTCAACATTTCTTTTGTATAAAAATGACGGATCTTAAACTCTGTGCAAATTGCAATGAATTGAAATCACTTGATGAATACCATAAACACATACGAAAACCTATTAAAAACAAGACATTTATCAAAAACAACAAAGACAGATTAAAAAAAAAGAGTGTTATCTGAGTTTATTCAGAGAAATCCAAATTATAAAAATATAAAAAGAAATCATTATAATACACATTGTTTTCTAAAATAATTAAAAAGACACATACCAGTCTTTTAAAAATAACGTCAGTGAAACTTATGTATATAACATAAACGAATATGACATTTTCATTAAAAGAGATAATACATATAAGGGCATTGCCTGTTAAATGAACTTTAATTTGTTTTGACTTTCAGCTCACATTGCATTACAATAAAAGACAATTAATAATTCACATAAAATTTTTTCAAAAACATTAATTAGGTTTTTACTCCAGTCAACATAGTTTCCATGTTCTCTTTAAATGCGTTATCCAGAGAAATAGTAACTGGATGATAAGAAAGCTTTGAGGATTCAAACAAGGTCCCACGTTTTACTTCTGAAAAGGAATCACAAAAAAGAAAGATTAATATGGGGGGGGGGGGTGAAACCTTAGCCAAATAAAGACTAGGAAAAAAAGACGAGGCAACAAACGTTTGTGTCTTTTGTTAATCCAAAACTAGGTCGACCGTTTCCACAAGAACCACCACCTTGACATTCACAATGTAAAAAAAACACGTCCTCTCTATGTTTTGAGAACGATGTTGTTTTGACTGTGAAGGAGTTGCTCTAGATAGCTATTAATAAATGTCATCGTAACAGTGTGCTGATTAAACAGCCGATCGGGTGAGCAATATTCAACTGAAAAGGCTTGTATTATAGGCGTCTCGACTAAAATCGACAATGTATACTGAAACTTGAGTTTCTTTAGAAATGGTTATAAGTTTTGTAACATTTAAAACTAGAGGTTTATATAAAAAAATATTTAAAACAAAAATAACTTAAATTTTAATATATATATATATTGTCATTGTATGCTTATGCTGTCTGTCTGTCTATCTCTCTCTCTCTCTCTCTCTCTCTCTCTCTCTCTCTCTCTCTCTCTCTCTCTCTCTCCCCCTTTCTCTCTATTTCTCTTTCTCGTTCTAACCCTCTTTGAAATTTGAAGTAAAAATAAAGCCAGAAAATACATCGCTACATGGCGACTTACATAAAGATACATGAGCTTAAATAAAGATAGCACTGTACAAAGTTTTTTAACTAAAAATATAGGAAGAGAAGTTCACAAATATATTCTTTCATATAATGCTATTTTTATCACTGTCAGTCAATCCCACAAGTGCCTCGAATTAACCTGGATTAGAAATATTGTTACTACCCCGAGGTCCTCCTTTCAAAAATCGGCTAGTTGCACCCTTGGGTCCACATATCCCTCACATAAAAGCCTCAAGAGTTGGGAGAAAAAGAAAAAAAAAGGTTTGACTCTGGTTAGCCAGCTCTAATAAGAGTTTAGAGCTAATGTCTTAATATGAAGTGAAAAACAGAAATGAAGATTTAATATGGGAAAAAATTATATAGGACAAGGGAAAAGGAGAAAATTCTCATAGTCTAAGCCCAGAATAAGACAGAACGACAAAAATGGGAGAGAAAAGAAAGAGAGAGAATGGAGGCGAGGTTTAGACAATTACATCATACAGTGTTGAGCTGAAGATCATATTCTTATAGCTCAATATTAAAATGGCTTCACTGAAGAGCAAAAAAAGAATGGCTACAGCAAGCAGTGTAAAAATTAAATGTATGTTTATAAAAAGTGTAAATATTAGAATGCTTTAAGATTAACTCAAATTTATAATATTTGCTCAAATTAGAGGTAAAAAAGCATGACTTATATTGGGCGGCAGCTCAGAGCCAACTCTGAGAAAGAGGAATGAGGGTATCTTTCCCTCTGCTAGTCTGTGAGAGGTCCATGGACAAGACCAATTAAAAATAAAACATGAAATGATATGAGACAGCAACAATGTGAGTTGATGGGTAAATCAGCTCATTAAAACAAAAAAAAATTAAGTGCGGTGTCTGACAAGGATGTGTGCTTGCTCCAGACCTTTTCTCTCTCTACAGTGAAATGATTTGAGAAGCATAGAAGGATACCCAGGAATTAAAATAGGAGGGCACAAAGTAAGCAACATGAGATACGCTGATGACGCTATCTCGTAATTGCAGAAAATAAAGAAGACTTGCCACAATTATTAGACATCACTGAAGAAGAAAGCAGAAGGAAAGGATATGGATTAAAGAGCAAAAATACAGAAGTAATGGTCGTCAATCGAAACAATGAGTGTGCACAGATCAATTCTTTAGTAGCCAAAGATAATTGATTAATTCGTTCAGGAATCAATGCAAATACTTGGGCACTTGAATGTGAAGAGATGGACACAACAACTGTGAAATCGCATCAAAAAAGGCACTGGAGTGTTTTACTGAACCCATCCTTATGTATGGATGTTAGGCTTGGACAATTTAAAAAACAACTACAAAATTAACTGGAGGAAACAGAAATGTGGTTCCTAAAGAGAATGCTATGAATCTTATTTATGGACTTCAAAGAAATCAAACTAAAGTGTGGCACGAGGAGCTGGCATATATATGCTCATAAATACCATATTTAATCTACAGGCAGTATTTTTTGGCCATGTGATGAGAAAAAAGAAACTGAAACATCTTTGAGAATTGGGTTGATTTTAAAGGAAAAGGCAGCAGGGGAAAGAAGCGAGAGAAGATGTAGCATGGATGAAAAAAGTGGCTAAATGTAAAATGAGTGACAGATGCACTAACACAACAGCATCAAGGGATAGAGATGCGCAAAAGGTCATGATTGCCTAATCTAAAGAGCAGGGCACCTAATTCATTGATATACCGGGTATTTTCCATGAATCATCTAAGGATTTGTGTCTAGCTACCAAAAAAAAACCAACAAAAAAACAAAAAAAGATGTATCTAATAAACGTAGTTGTAAGCAATATAAACATATATTGTCTCTGTTGTTTGAACGTAGATGAATACCACATATGTTGAGCGCTGTTCTACATAAAATTATGTATAGGCAACCACTTCCATAAGTATATATATATACATATACACAGAGAGAGAGAGAGAGAGAGAGAGAGAGAGAGAATTATATACTTTTGTAATAGTTTTAAAGTGGCTTTATAAACTGAGGATTTTCTTTTTTAATGCTGAAACTGGTTTTAATGAAGCAAGTTTTTCTCGGTGTAATGACAAGTTATAAATTTGTATATTAGAGATAGAGATAGAGAGAGAGAGAGAGAGAGAGAGAGAGAGAGAGAGAGAGAGAGAGAGAGAGAGAGTAGATATGGTATCCTGACAAAAAAACGAAACACCTAGCTGTACTCACTATTATCATATGAAGAAATAAGAATGATCTTTCGTTGGAAATAACGGTGAGCTGTGGGTGTAAAGATAGAGAGAAGAAATTTTTTTTATACACATGAATGATAAAATAAACACCAATATTATGGATAGTTTGAAGTACAATACAAATCTCAATATTGGAATTGAAATGTATAAAAATTTATATTAATAATAATGGAAAAATATCGTACTCAGCGTAGAATTATATTTTTACCATTTCTTTTGCACGTCCAACCTTCAACAAAAGTTTGTCTGTCCAAGGACAGAATTTGTGGGGGATCACATGAATGTATAATGTATACAGAATTCCCTAAATTTACGGACAATTCTCTTTCCTGTACAGTGGAACCCATGTTTAACACCTCGAATAGCGAAAACCATTGCTATAACGACAGAGCTAAATAACACCTTTTTTTTTCCTATATTCAATTTATTTCTGCAAAATTGACACTGCTTCCCAACCTGTAAAAACTGGAAAGAAAGTACCAAAACTTTTAATAGAAAAAAATCCTTAGCATTTTGCCCTGCCTGCATTGTAATAGTACAAGCGAACAAGCAATGCAGGCTTTCCTGTCTTTTCTCCACAGTCCGCATGTATATGAAAATATGTATTTATTTCCATAAGAGGCAGAATAGAAAAAAACAAAGGAAAGTGTAGTTACTTCTTGGGTGAGGCCATGCCCTTGATGGTTCAAATACTGCACTGTGATGGCCAGGAAGGGCGGAGACTGGTCTTTCGGCCTCTGGATCTTCAACCGAATCTTGGCTTGACAATCTAGTTTGAGGGACCTGTGAAAGTGATGAAGAGTATGTAGTTATGTATCTATAGAGTTGAATGCTACAAAGTTCATTTAGTGTATAGCATCAAGCCACATGGTAGGCAGTGGCCAACATCTAAAGAAAAATAACTTTGGCTTATAAAATCTGAAACCTCAAAATAAATGATTGATTGGCAAATCTAGATCTAGAGTAAATTAAAATATTTGTCCTATGAACTGCAAAATGTTTCAGATCAGTACTCTGACAATGCCTTTCAATAAGGCTTTTGGTGCCCTCATGTCAAATTTTCCATTCTTTTATAGATCTAGATCTACTCCAAAAGGCAGGGAATGATTTAAAAATCTAGGCTTAGGATAACTCACCCCTTATCTTTAACCAACCACTAAAATCTAAAATCAGATCGTCTAGATCTGGATATAAGACCTATCTATATTTAACTCTAGATCTCATTAGCACAATTGATGGGACTTACCTTTGGCATGGGCGCTGACCCGTCGAGGAGCTGGTGTGTTTGGACGGGGAGTGCTTGCACACAAAGAGAATGATTTTATATTTTAGGTACTTCAGTATTAGTTCTTTCACTGACTCACTCGATCTTTTCACAAATAGACTGTGAGTGCCACTGACAATGATTTAAGGGCTGCCTCAAACTCTTCATACGTTTTGAACACACGTCCTTTCTCCATTTTGAACATTGGTGGAAAGGAAGTGAAATCTGAGTCAAACACGAATTTTGTGACGTCACATGTTTATCTGTGTCCGTTCAGACCAGTACCAATTATCTAGGAGGCCTGTTCATAGGTTATGTAATATTATTCAGATGGGCCGGTCTGCGGGGTGCTAGCAATGTGCTCTCTCTCTCTCTCTCTCTCTCTCTCTCTCTCTCTCTCTCTCTCTCTCTCTCTCTCTTTCTTTCTCTCTCTCATCTTTAGCTTAATCCGACTCATAACTCCCGTCTCTCTCTCTCTCTCTCTCTCTCTCTCTCATCTTTAGCTTAATCCGACTCTTAACCCTCGTCTCTCTCTCTCTCTCTCTCTCTCTCTCTCTCTCTCTCTCTCTCTCTCTCTCTCTCTCTCCCTCCCTCCCTCTTCATCATAACTTCTAAGTACATGTAGGCTATACATTCAAATACTTAGAAACTCAAATGCACATGTACACCTTTTCGAGATTTGATAATAGAGTGGTACGGTACATCAAATACCGGCACTGGAGTGACACACTAAGAACACGTACATCAGATAATGAGGAGAGTTTTTAATTGTATCAAGTCAGAAGAAGCAAATGAAGAGAGAGGGAAAGAGGGAGAGAGAGAGAGAGAGAGAGAGAGAGAGAGAGAGAGAGAGGGGGGGAGGACAGAGATTATAATTTTGTAAAATTCGACCAAGGAACAAAAACAAACATAGTAGGTACGTACAATCTTAGAGCAAGAGATAAAATAATGAATGAGAGAGAGAGAGAGAGAGAGAGAGAGAGAGAGAGAGAGAGAGAGAGAGAGAGAGAGTGGGTGAAAGAGATACAGACAGCCAGAGGTCTATTTGTGTGGAAAAGGGGGGTGCTAGATATGGTAATAGGTGCTAGCCATGTGCGCTTTTTATCTGGCCTTCTCTCTTTCTTTCATCTCTCTAGCTCAATCCGACTCTTAACCCTTCTGGGTCTCTCTCTCTCTCTCTCTCTCTCTCTCTCTCTCTCTCTCTCTCTCTCTCTCTCACGCACACACTCTCCCTTCTCATCATAATTTCTATTACATTCAAATATTTACACTTTGATCCACATGTACACCTTTTCGAGACTTGATAACACAGTGTTACAGTAGGCTACATTAAATAAAGGCACTGGAGTGACATGTCAAGAGCAAAACAAGGAATGACAGAATGTGAAAGACAAAAAAAGATATGGTGATATTTAGAGTGAAAGAGATACAGACAGAAGTCTATGTGAATGTGGGAGGGGGGGTGGTCAGAATAATGGGCAGTACTAACCTGTTCCAGTGTAAAAATGAAGGACAACTTCTAGCTGATCCCATTGATTCACAGTTTTACAGGGGAAATTTGGGTGTGTTACCAATTTAAAACCGTTGTAGTCTTCAAATTGAATTACAGTCACTCCTGCATCTGCATCTCTAAGTCTAATATGGAAGTATATAACATATTCATGCATACAACCACCGCGACTGAAGCTGGCAAGTGCTTGTTCTGTTCTATCTGCATTACAAGCACTGAGTCCATAGAGGAGCAAACTTTCTTGAAGGGCTTCCTTAACAGTGTCACAGTTAAAGTTATTTTTTACTATGAATGTATCCAGTTCGTCAATTTCTCTGACTTTGTTTTCACTGACAGCTTTTTTTTGGTAGGGCGAGGAGTTTTTGGATGAGCATGTGATATGGATGGTGAAGGTATCTCACCAAAGTTAATAGGAGGATGCATAGAGATTATAAATATTATCTTCCTCTTCGAATGTGAGGAGTATCAGAGAGCCAGTGTCGACTACATACTCCAATATGTTCAGTCACTTTCTCAACTTTGTTTGGGAGACTCGAAACCCATTTATGACATTCAGTTGGGTCCTTCGGAAAACCATAATTATAAAATAACCGTTTCACTTTCTTTCCCCTTCTGACTGGCATAGCCGCTCTTACAGTTTGTAACAGTGCACTTTCTTCCCCCAAAAAATAAACAGTTAAGGAAATTGATAATGACACCGATACACCATATAATGAAATATGAAACTTAAGGTTAAAGTATTGAGGGCACTTTGAGTATCAGAGATTTTAGTTAAAAGGCTTTTAAAAAACTTTGGCTCCCACTTCAGCACAACTTCTCTCTATAAAGTGATATAGCAGAGACCATAAAGGGAAAAGCTAATTAAACTTAAAGCATATTTAGATGAACTTAACATGTATAATTGTTTATCAGTCTCTCTCTCTCTCTCTCTCTCTCTCTCTCTCTCTCTCTCTCTCTCTCTCTCTATATATATATATATATATATATATATATATATATATTACATTGTATGATGTTTGGTGCCACGGGTCATACTCTATCAGTGTGCACACATTTAGAGGAAAATCTACACCAAATCACAAGAAAGCATTCTTGGAATGTTCCACATTGAAAGCATCTGTTAGAACAAGGTGCAATCCAAGGGCGAATAGCAGAGAATAAGATAAGAAATATAATCCAAGAAAGAATAAATGTAATCCAATAACAAAATGGCAGGAGAGTCCAGTGAAAACACAGTGTGTACTGCTAAGCATGCTATAATCAACTGTTCAAACCTCGCGCAGGTGGCTGATAGCTAGCCAGATGATGGCCCATCTGAATAATGTTACGTAACCTTGTGAACAGGCCTTCTAGACAGATGGTACTGCTATAGACACATTGTTTGTATATTTTGAACCACGTGATGGACAATAATAGCACAGCCTCCATGATTTCTTAAAACCACGTGATAGCTATAAAAAGATTTTGCGGGTGCCTATTAGTCGTTTTCTCTTTGTCAGGCTGTGTTTACACTTACAAGTAGTAGTTCGTACATTAACTTTTTCCTTTTTTTTCTTGAGGGGGTGGGGATAGATCTCTTTGCATTCCTGAAGCGGGAACTTGCTTACAGCAGGATTTTTCTCCTGAAACTAAAATTCCCGTTATAGTCATGTTTTATTTATTTTGAGCACATCACTAGAGTGGTCTCGCTTATTGAATCTGTATAGCTTATCACTGTCTGCCTCTGGCCTTACACTTCGTTTCCTTCTGTTTTGTCTCCTCTTCTCTGATGTTGGCAATTAATGTCTAGTGGTCAGTCAGCCCCAATTGCTGCAAAGAAAGAGACAATTGTGCGCGACGGTCTAAAAGAGGTGACAGTAGAGAAGTTTTACAGTACTGGAGGTGTCTGAGAGACGAGCAGAATTCTCGCTCGGATTGAGAGAACGTGGCATTACCTAAACTAGCTGTGATAAAGACAGGGTTAGATTTCTTTACAAATAAAAAAAAAAGGAGACGACGTAGAAAGTTGTCAACTTGATAATAATTAAACCCTAAAACAATTTTGGCTGGTTTTAATAGAAAGGAGGGAACACAGACGCGGACTAATTCTTCTTCACAGAACACCCCCCCCCCTCCTGAGGAGGCTGCACAACCACTGGACGAGCCACAGCATTCCTGTCCCACAACTCATCTTCCCGGGTCTGACGTCACGTGCCCCCAGGTGCGCACGTCAGGGCCTCAATTATAAGTGCGGCAACCGAACTTCTCCGCAGATACCCCTGTTTCCTGCATGCAACAAGTGGAAGGGGTTAGTTAGAAATCAATGGTTTATTTGGCGGAAAGTCTAAAACTGTCCTTACCCACAGGTCTGGAGGTGAGAAGAAAACTGGACGCTGCTATTTGACTTCCCTCCAACAGTGAACGGACAGAGATGCTTTAGGCAGAATTATCCCGTTCATCGTGAATTAAACGCAGTGGAAACTGAGGCTTCGGGGAAAATACGTGTAGTACGATGTACTAATTGACATAGAAGAGAAGAGTAGCATAAAGAAACGCGCACTCGAAGATAAAGACTTCTTAGAACTTCTTTTTTAAGGGAGAAGAGCACTTCAGTACAAAGTTTAAAATAATTCTTCCAGTCAAGGAACTCGACAAATCATTATGTTTTATAAAGTCATTTCAAGGTGGAGACCATAATGATTGATTATGGAACATTTGAAAAAAAAAACCTATGGAAATCAAAATAACTTTCTTAAATTATTTTTAATCAGATCAAGGTGCCTTGCCCTGCCACAGTGAAAAAGTATTCAACAAACTTTAGGTTTAGACAGAAACTATTTTCATTGAGCTGAAAATAAGAAAGGAATTGTTGAACAGATTTATTGCTTTTATCATCATACCTTGTCATTATCACCAATGTAACTAGATGTATTCAAGCTAGAACATTGATTTGAGATGCCTGTATGATTGTGTGCTTTGCCTATGACGTAATGACGAACGTATTCTTTTACTACATTTCTAGGGCATATTTATAGTCTTTGTGTGATAATCAAGACTGTAGGTATGTTATGTAAGCACACATCGATAATTATAAAGTACAGTGTATTTTTGGTGCACTATATTGGTGTGTGCTCAAGGAAAATTCTGGACGAGCGATTTTTTGGTGTGAACGCAGGATTACCGGGGGTGGGGGCAGGACAGAGCCACACTATTCGCTATTCGATTCAGACTGCCTTTACCTCTAATCTAAGGAGGCAAATTATACTCAGGGGAAGCTGATGCCATAGTGCTGTGCTTACCTCTCTCTCTCTCTCTCTCTCTCTCTCTCTCTCTCTCTCTCTCTCTCTCTCTCTCTCTCTCTCTCTCTCTCTCTCTCTCTCTCTCTCTCTCTCTCTCTCTTTCCTTTTCTGTTTCTCTTTCTCGCTTCCTAGCTTCCAATGGATTCAGAGATACACAGAGTGAAATGGGCAAATTTCTTTCTTCTGTTGTTAAAGTCAGGCTCATTTTTATCTTTGAAGTAGTGAAACATGATAAAACAAAAAATATTATCGGCGATACAGTGTTAATAATGCCCATGCTTGTGAAGACAGTTTTTTCATCATCATCATCATCATCATCATCATCATCATCATCATCATCATCATCATCATCATCATCATCATCATTATCATCACCATAATCAATGTAATGATCGTCTTCATCCTCAAAATCAGTATCTTTTTCGTCGTTCTCTCCACTCCTGGCCCTTTCTTTACTTCCATAGACTTTACACTGGAGTCTGGATAAATACCTCAGGACAAAAAAAGTTAGTTGACTGTAGGCAAAAGTTGGCTTTAAATATTGCAATTTAATTTGTAAAGAAATACAAAATAGTGCTGGCAAACAAAGTTGACTTGAAGCAAAAGTTTCCCTTAGGTGTTGAATGTATATGGACTCCTCTGTACTTTTAGTAATACTTTCTCGTTAGCCAGGCTTTCCTCTTTTTATTCAACTGATTTTCATCTTTGAATCATTTTCTCACTCCTGTAACTCCATTGCGCCCCTATGGTTCCAAGTAAAAAAAAGCAGTTGGAATTCTTTTGTAATAAGTTAAAATTATGAATGCGGTTTTGTGTCAAGGTGGTTTGTGCACCACAAAAGCTGGGCTTATCAGTTATATAAAAATGGAAAAGCAGAAAATCTTAAAGATCAGATTCGATATAGAAAATTAGTGATGGGGCAAGAGGACTTAAGACTGACAGGTACTGCTGCAAATCTTTACCAGACTTTGCTTGGAAAGATATGCAATGAACCCCCCTCTAAAAGAGGGGGGGTTCATTAGGCAAAAGACAATCATTCAAAATTAAAGTTCTGATGATGATTATTAAATACCATGCTGTTACGGTGAAAATAAATTTGACAGAAACTGTTGCTTGATGTTGTTGGTGGGTTCAAGGTTTATTTAGTAAAACAAACAGAAAACGCTGCAAGGTACAAACAGTACAGATACTTTCATTAGCGAAGTGTACAGGTAGGTAGTCAACAAAAAAGTGACACTGATACAGGTACATAGTATGTCTGGCAAAAGAGGTAGTGAGACCGAGAGGTAAGCAGAGTGGGAAAAACCATAGGTGCGGCTTAAAAAAACATATACAAGGAACAGAAACCTTCACAATTTAAAAGAAACGAAAATTTCTGTTTATACTTTATAATTTTTTAAAGTTGCAGGCTCAAATTGTTTTCATTTAACAAAATATTGATATTTTCAGGCTTGCTAATTCCTTTACATGAATAATATTGGTTCTCAATTTATATTTTGAAAACTGTAATGTATTTTGTCTCTTATGTAATACTTTCTTTTACAGTCATTCAGTTTCAGCTTTAATGTAAGCGTGTATTGAACCTCAGTTTATCATGGGAGTTTTCTACAACTATCAAAATCATTATGCTTTATCATGTATACATTTGAAAATATATGTTCAATCATAATTCATCTGTGACTATTAATTTTTTACTTCTATCATTGACTTACAATGCAGTTTTGAAATAGAAACAGTGGTCAAATTATCAAATAGATAGCATAATCAGGTTCAGCATCTAAAAAACCATAAACTCCGAAAGTTTCATTACTCTAGTACGAAAACTGTGTTTTTTATGAAATAATTTCTACAATATGATTCGCTTTTTTACCAATTTTCTTCCAAGGCACAAAATTTGGCGCTATGCCAATTTTGGTTTTCTCTATCTTTTCAAAATGGCTTTCTAGGTTGCTGACAAAAATTGAGTCAACTAAATACAACATTGTGTATTAGCAAACTAAGTATTGAAACAATCTGAAGAATATGTGTTTTTTTACGATGGTCCAAAAGTGCCTCATCTAGAGTATTTGCTTGTAATTTTGATATGCCACAAGTGTTTTTGGCCATATTTCATGACCAATAAATTCTTTTGTTTACTTTCTATCTCCGTGAAATTTCGTATGTGTATAGTCATTGTCTTGGACTTTGTAAATATGTCCTTTTTTGTTTCATAAAATTTAACAAATGACTTTTATATGTCCTTAAAAACAACCCGATGCAAGCAATTTGTTTTGTGTCGTTATGCGCAAAATTGAAACAGCTGTAAAACTTTTATTTACCAACGGATTTTGATGAAATTTGTTGGAAATTTCATATTTTAACAAGATCTTTACAGTACAATTGGGTATATTCAAATTTGCTGGGGTAGAAAAATCACTTTGTGGTACCTATTATAATTACGGGACAAAAAAGAAATAACAAAACTGTTTTCAATTCAACATAAAACGTTTCTATTTGTAAGCTTCGTCTATATTATTTGCAAAATTTTGTGTCATTCGTAATTAGCAAGTTATCCTTCAAAGTGTGGTATTTTGCTTTATATTTAGACTCTTAGAGAGAGAGAGAGAAAGAGAAAGAGAGAGAGAGAGAGAGAGAGAGAGAGAGAGAGAGAGAGAGAGAGAGAGTGGGAGAGAGAGAGTGAGAGTGAATGAGATACAGAGACAGATAGAGATAGGAGAAAGGAGAAAATTCTTTATAAAGCATTTTAAGGTTAAGCACTATATAAAAGTTTTTTTTAATACAATTTTTAGTAAACTATTTATGATAATAACAAACAAATCAATAACAATAAAAAACAACAAAACAAAACAGCAACAGCAGCAGCAGCAACAACAACAACAACAATAACAATACTGTTATATTGGCAGTAATAATAATAATAATAATAATAATAATAATAATAATAATAATAATAATAATAATAATAATAATAATAATAATAATAATAATAATAATAATAATAATAATAATAATAATAATAGAAGAAGAAGAAGAAGAAGAAGAAGAAGAAGAAGAAGAAGAAGAAGAAGAAGAAGAAGAAGAAGAAGAAGAAGAAGAAGAAGAAGAAGAACAACAACAACAACAACAACAACAACAACAAGAACAAGAACAAGAACAAGAAAAACAAACCAATTAGAATAATTACAATCGCTAATTTTATTTGTATGATTTTTCATTTAATTAGTCCTATTTCATTGTATCTATTTATTTGTTCTTTTATTTTGATCTCATTGTTGTTTATAAATAGTACATTTTGAAATTCTAAATAAAAACTAATAGCAAGTGTTACGTTAATTATACTTCAGAATTATACATACTGTACACTATTCTTATTGTTTATTCGTGCAAAAAGATGAATAGGGTGAAAGCAAGACAATAGGCGGAAAAGGGAAAACACAATGACAGCAACACGCCCACATGAGCCAACGTCCCAAATAGGGCTGGTTTAATTTAATTTTTTTTTTTAATCTTTAGTTCTAAGTAATATTTATATATTATTTGTAGCAATCTACAATAAAATTCGACGAAAATACTATTCTGAATCTTTATTTTTTTGTCAACATCCGTAATTTTTAGGTCATTATCTTTTATAGCCTGACTGACCCTGTCAAGCGCCGCACCAGAAAATATCAGGCAGAGCTTGCTATTCTGCCCCATCGCTAGACTAAACGCGACACGCCACCAATAGCCTACCCGAAGTTTTCATGCGTTTTTCCCTCACACGTAGTGGCTCAGCGCTGGATTCGTAAAATCTGACCATGCACCTCGCGTAACCACGGTGCGTATCACAAATAAAGGAAAAACGGTCAGATACACAGACAGGCCTTCGGAATGTCCCGGGTATTTTCGTTCTTTTTCCGGTGCAGCCATAACTGTTTTGGTCAAAGAAGGTGGAAGCTGTATTCATCCTATGTTGTAAACAATGGTGTTCTGTTGCAGTATTGTTTAAAAAAAGTTTCCTAAAAACTGATAATCATTTATTTTCATAACAAGTGCAAATCTTTGAAAGTTTGCAGAATTTTTTTCAATGCGTTACTGCCTGCAAGGTTAAAATAAATAAGAGATGAGATCATTGTGTGTGTGTGTGTATGTTGATGCTTGCTGGTTTTATTTTGTTCAAGTTTTCCTATTACAAGTTTTCGGGGTGCCGAACAGATTTTCTTTCCCTACATCTTACAGTAGAAGCTTTATATTTCTTTTCCATGCCTTATAAGTTAAAAATAGTCAAATTATATATACTCAATTCAATTGGTAAAATATTACGTTCTTTAAATGTTTTAAAAAAAACCAGACAAACAAAAAACTTGAGGGTTTGACTGCCCTTCAGTTAACTAGATACTCTACTACTATACTACAATTATCTTTAAAATTTCAATATATTCAAAATTAGATAATTGATCTGTCACAGGGTTAGATGCATATCTAAGATATCGTGTCTGTAATGCATCGTAGGCATTGATTAGACTGGCTTCGCTAAATAATTATTTCTTCACAATATTCAGAATATACTTTGTAAATCGTTAGATCTAGCTGTAGTAATTTCAAGTAAATGGATCAATAATCTTCGGGCGTTTTAATCACACCCACCAGATCTATACGGAAAGAATTGACACCAGGTGCATCTTTCTTAGTTTGAAATACTGTATTTAAATTTACAGGGTAAGTTTGTGGATGTCTCATATTAATTGAGTGTAGATTTCTTTTTTAATTATGGTAAGGAAAGGTGACAGTATGCGTATTCTCGTAATGCCTCAGTCTATAGCAGAAAGACGTCGATTTCAGGCCGTGATGTAGATAATAAGACATAATTTCTTGATTTTCGTGAATTAAGAAAATTGTCGACTTAAATCACGGTAGAAAATTAGCCACACAAGTTGTAAATTTTTATATATGGGCCATGAACATTTATTTCATTCAATATTTTCATGGAGTCAGGGTCGGTTCGGGTCGGAATCGAGCCCAAAAACAAACGCATCCGGGTCTTCTCGATTACGGCCTGTGCTGAATTTAGCCCAGCCCTATTGCTCTTCCGGTCATTTTAGATGGCGGGATGGCGCCCAATCCATTTTCAGTTAGGGCCTCTATACAGAGTCCGCCTTTCCTCTATCCTTTTTAACGGAGTACAATGTATTTCTATTGGAGGGATGCATGGAATGGTCAGATATTTATCTATGAAATATATTAAGCATGGAGAAAAATTACAATACTGTTAACACCATGGCAATCAGAACTTTAATAGTTCTCAAATCGGTAAATAATAAACCTACATGTTTAGGGCCTAGATTTAGATCTGCTACATTCTAAGGCAACACCGTAGTGTTGCGGTCCCGGTTCTACGTTGATAGAATGGTCAAATTTTCACAGCATGTAAAAATGGAGGCACTAATCTAATCAAATTAATATCTTGCAAAAATCTAAGGGCAACTTCTTCATTTCCGTACAAAATATTGAGTATTATTGCAGATATCAACTCACCCTAAGCTTTAAATTTGTATATTTCTTCATGAATTTGTAATGCTGAACACAAATATGAAGGTTTTATTCGTCGCAAATACATACTTTTCAAGATATATGCATTTTTGTGTTGCTCTAAAATCCCATTAAATTACAAGTTTTGATTTCGCCTGGAAACATACAATTGTGAATGAAGCCTGATATGAGTTGGGCCGATATCTGCAATTTTATCAAATATTGAATTTGTTTTGGCTATTTTAAATAAGCAGTAACAATCTGGCCATTTGTGGCGTGATTTGTTCACATCTAACACAGCGGTATTACCGATTCTAGATCTACATGTAGATCTACATCTATTAGATCCAATTCCAAATTACAAAATTTTACTCTTGATCAAGATCTGGATCTACATCAGGACTCCTGTACTTGTTTGATAGAATAGGAAATGGAAATCAGCAGGTATCTAGTCCTGCCTTGGGCCCAATTTGCAATCCAACCAATGAAATATGTCAATCTTCCAGTCCTTTTAAGTTTCATGTTGCTTTTTTGGAGTACAGATTTAATGATAGAGATCTAGAATAAAATTGAGAAGTGCTTAGAATTAGATCTATATTGTAATTTAAATGGAAAAGATAAAATGGAGCTATAACACTTATGAACTGAGATATTGTTTAAATGAACTGATTTGGCACCTAACCGAGATCTAGATATTGATTTATAATCCGTGAGTAAAGAAATGGTTAAAACCGAGTTTGTTCCACAGCCACCATATAGAGTCTACACAGGGCAATTTACTAATCAGTATTGACGTAAGATGCCATAACTAGGCCTAGCACTTTGCCATTCAAAATCTTATTCTTTTTTCAACCAAAAAGTTATAAAATATATGGGTCAGTCCACCAGTGCTGTTTACCATTTGTGGACATAGAGGGTCAAATTTGAACTATGTCACATCAAAACAGCAAAGCACTGTATAGAATGTTTGATTCTTGATATTTGTTGTGTGAAAAGTGCAGACCTCAGACTGGCATAGTTTTGGAGAAATTTTTATGTAACTGATGTAGCCACCATCTGTTACTAGTGTTAGGAGTGTTACCAGGACAAACATAATTATATGATCATTTGCAACAAAATATAAATAGCAAAAGCATATGTTTTATTATATATATTGTCTATAAACACAAAGACTTTGAGTAGTGTGTAACATCCAAGGTACATTTATTAAAAGTGATCCTAGAGAAGATTGAATAGTGAACGTGATATGACAAGCATATGACATGAAAACATTAGACAAAAGTTTCAATAGCATTGTTAAAAACCAAAATTATGGTTATACATATAGGACAATCCATCTTTAAAATCTAAAGTAAAAGGGTCTTTTCAAATAATAAGTATGGTTTGAAAATATTTGCATGTTAGGAACATTACATTTACAGGACAAAGAATAAATGGAAAACTGTATACCAGACACATAATGATCTACTAATATACCATACAAAAATTGTGTTTTACATGACTGAACCTTCATGTTTTTAAAAATATTGGCTTGTTTTGAAAAGAGACTGCCCTTGTGAAGTAAAAGTAGATGAGTAGCGATTAGTTAGGAATGTTACTGGACATTAAAAAAAAAGATGACTGAATATTATAAATGCTTTTATCTTCCTTTATGTTGAGTTCATGTTTTACACAAAATACTACTCTATACTCCAACTTATACAAAAAATTTTACCAGGTGAAATTGAATTTAGTTAGGATGGTAGGCCCCTACCTGTAATGATATAACAGCAAAACAGTTCAAAAACTTGGAATCCACTCTTATTAGAGATAAATAGGTTGTTAGGAAAAAATGCAATATGAAAATGCTGTAAAAACAAAATAGAGCAAATAGATATCTAATGAATCATAGAGTGGGCATATGTGATAAAGAAGATGTTAGAAATGTTTAAAAAAAAGTACACTCCACCTGTACCCAGTAACACTCATAACATTAACACCCCTCGGCTTTCCTCGAGTTTGAACTCATTTGAAGTTATTAAATTTTATTTTCTTCTTACAAAGCATTCAAAGTAAGAGAGAATTTGGATATAAATTATCAATACTAATAAAAAAATTAAATTATGGCGGCTCTAGGCTTCTTAGCCAATGGAATGTTACAAGGAACAAACTTATGTTTGTCCTAATCGAATCTTACTTTTTGCTCTATGTATTATGGCACTTTCATGTAATGTTGGAGTACATCCTTGAGACCTTTCATCATTTATATTATCAACTACAGGCAGTTAAAGCTATTAAATACATATTAGTTTCCATATGTTACAATTCTTTGTCCAATTTGTTAGGAAATGTTACACTATCAGTAGAACGTTAGGAAATGTTACACGGTGAAATCCCTGGACGACCCAATTTTCTGACCCGTGTAGAGCGCCGCCATTGTGAAAGTGAAAGAGAAGCCCTTATGAGATATTTAAATTAGTTTCCAGCAGTTAAAAATCAACTTTTTGATTCTGTTATAAAACAAACTTTTGCCCCATGGTGTGTGTTGGGAGTGTTACAAACGGACGGCGATTTTACTGCATTAGTTTGACTGCTAATAACAGCTAACTGACTGACCATTTACTAATGGTTAGAATCAAACTATTGCTTGTTACTTGTTTGATTTAAATATTGAACTTTGACTTTGGGGTCATACACAGGCGTTTGAAAATTCTCCTGAAATGAGGGAACTCAAAACTGACGAACACAGTAACAAGCCTAACGCAATTTTTAACTGCTGCTCAACACATAATTATTGTGCAAAAGACGGGTTATGTGTTTCTGTGGATCGAAAAATTTAAATCTTGGTCTTACATTAAGACACTTGTAAAAGCAAAGTGACTTTCCATGATGCTTGACTATAGCATTTAAGTCAGGCATATTTCGATGTCCACTTTACCACATTTCTGGTTTTCATTTGCAAATAAAGCTATTAATATAAATCCTATGGCATTTTCAAGCTTATGGGAGGTATTTTATATTATTTTAAACATTTCGAAGAATTTAAAGGTAATTTTAAAATTTGTGCTTTGATTTTTATGCATCTAAAAATAAGACCAAAAGTGGTAAACAGTCTAGGATCAGCATCAATGTTCCACTATTGAAGGTAATAACCATTATTTCTCCTTTTGTGGCAAGTTCCAGAATATAGTGCTAAGTCTGAGTGCTAGGTACCATTCTTTTCTTTCATCATGGTGAAGCATCTAGTTTTCCATTTCTGGCAGGTGTTCAGAGAATCTCAGAATGAGATTGGAAAATATTGGATTCTGCCCTAATAGTTGAAAAATAATATGAATATATATTATTATCATGTGGCCCGGAGATGCCAAATTTCCTGATAAAAGTGGAAATCCAGATTTTTTAAGAAGTCCGGATTTTGTGTGAGCTCAGGATGATCTTTGCCAAAAAGTCCAGAACTTATCTTATAAAAATTGTCATCATACATCAGTCCAAGACCCACATGTGCAATATGGTTTTCTAAGCCTTTAAAATAATTATGTTTTTAATCTAAGCTGTGCTTATACAAAAGAGTTCTCATACCTCTGGAAATGTTCAAGTTTTGTTTCTGGCTTGCTACTTTCTCTTCCACAATGTGGTTCTTCAAGAATAACTTTTTGAATCATCTAGATCGTCTAGGGACCTTTGTCATGATTGAAGGAAAAGGCAATATTGATGAGTAAAGCATGTAAAATTAAGTAAAAATGGGTCTGTAGACTTAGATATTGTCACAGGCAAAGGAGATGAAGAAATTGATCGTTGGATTTATCATTTAAAACTATGTAAATCCACTCTTTCATTCAAAGGCTGGAACTGGCTCAAGAACGAATAGGAATTTTTTTCACTAAGTTTGTGTCAGTATATAAACCATTTTCCTCCCTTTATGTTTATCGTATTTCATTTAAAGAATTTTTTTTTTTTTCGACATAAATGGTTGAGAAAGATTCTCATTTATTTCCCCACCTTTATATTGAACTAAAATACGACTAGCTTACTAGGTCTAGATGTGGTAAGAATTAGTTATTAATGGTTAAAGCACTTCATTGAAACAGTGGATATAATTTTTTTTTCTTTTTATAATAATGTTTATTTCTTTCATGGCATAGAATTTTCCCCAAATTCTGGCGTTTCAGTCACGAGCTGCTAGCCAGAACGACCGAGCGACCCGATTAACTTACGAGATTTAAGCCTCGCTACCGCCGACCTCACCTGCGATAATCCATCACTGTCTTGACAGGTGCTTGTAATGTGATACCTGTGCACTGGACATGCCAGCTAGTGTAATGGGAGGAATGGAGAACAAAACTTAAATTCTGTCTGCTTTAAACTACACTGCATCCAATCTACTCGGAGTATCACCAGCATTCTTACATTCATTTTAACCGTCAGACCTTTACCAAAAAAACGGTGAATATTTGGTGTTTGGATAAAAATTCCTGTGAGTTTTATAAACAAGTGAAGATTGCTATCTAAAATTTGCGTTTATCAACATTAATTTCTATTCAATGTGCAATTGCTGTAAAGCAAAAAAATGGCCCCAGCAATATTTTTATAAATGATATCAAATTTATTGGCAGAAAATGTTCTTTAACGTCACTTAAATTTAAAACTTAGGACCATTATAATACGGTTTCAGTGTTAAATGTTGTGTTTAAATGTTGCTTTAATTCCTGATTCAGATTAACTGATTTAAGTGATTATAGAACACTCTCTACAATCGCACATGCTTACCCTGAATGTGTTACGCCGTATCTGTGGAAATGTTTGTGTTTCAAAGAAACAGAAAAAGAATTAAAATCATGCTCGAAAATGTTCAGACTTTGCGGCAGACATTTTATTGATTTACAGACTAGATATATCGAATGAAAAAGACGATATGTATTCAAAATATCTGTGTGTGAAATGTTCTGCGACAATATTCGTAATACGAAAAAATAGAAGTCTAACTTCTATTAAAAGGACAAAAGAAACTTTTTTCTAAGCCATGGACATATGGTGTGAATTCCAGGCAACAAGCTTGGATATGTGCAAGCTGTGCAACCATAGACAGAGCTTGACTCTTGGATTTTTCAAGCCAGTTTGTGCAATAAGCTCACCAAGTAAAACACCAGAGCCAGCGGCTGATGCAGCAGCAAGCACCTCGCACACCAAAAAGCCACTGCAGCCAACCCAGTCCTCTCACAATTACCAAACCACAGACAAGGATTATATAGAAGAGACAGTACACACAGATATGGATAACTGAAACCAACCCGACTTCATTCAATTCAATACAGACCACCATCTTTAGATCATACCGATAATGTAGCAGTGTTAATACTAACACCTCCACAATAAGTCAAGCTTGTGACACAAGTATTGACACTTCTATAATTCCTGTTGCAGAATCATCACCTATTAAGCCCACACAACCACAAACACAGGATAGCTCAAAATCCCCAATGATAAAGCATGATATAACATTTGGTCAATCGCTTAGTCTTCCCAGTGACATCCCACTTATCAGCTCAAGAAGAACGCCTCACAACTCATTTAGTTAGGAAAAAACTTAATGTGAACCCTTAAAAACTAACCATCACTTGCAAAACAACAGGACAACCTTTATCATTTCAGAGTTGTAAAGCCTAGAAAAGACAGACAAACGACCAAAACACCAACAAAACGAAAGCAAGCTTCAATTTTACAAAAAGTCAGGACACACATTGCAACTGCAGGACCCTCATCTAGTTCAGCAGATTCACAGTTAGAGAAAGAATTAAAGAAAATACCCACAGAACGCAGGCGACAAATTGTAACAAAGGCTTCTGGTAAATAAAAGCTTAAGGTTACGAGGCACCACACACTGACAGTTAAAGAGCAATTGGGTTTGAGCTGAAGGCAAGGTAGGAAACACTGTAAGTTATTAAAGAAATTAGGTATACCGTTGGAAAATGAAAAGTCTGTTAGGGAGCTTTCGAAAGAAATAGTGTCAGACTTTGTAAAGGTGGAGAAAAGATTATTTGTTTGGGAAGAAATGAGTGAATATGAGGTGCCATATGGTACAATAGCAGATTTACCAAGATTTTTAGATTGATAGTTAGATTCATATGATGAGCAGAATTTGCTAACTTGGCGTGAGGGGTCTATTCCTGAAGACGAAATTTGGATAAAAATTGGAGGGGATCATGGGAAAAATTCACTCAAATTCACTCTTCAAATTGCAAACACAGCCAGTCCAAACGCACGTCATAACAGTCGTGATAGCCATAGTAGCAGTTCAAGATATACATGATAACATGGTTAGATTTTTAGAGGAGGGGGGAGGGGGGGGGTAGGTAATGACCTCAGTGCACTCCAGTCCCATTGTTGGAGGGACAAGACACCATCAATGTCTTTCTCAATGGTGACTATGAATTTATGTGCAAGATTTATGGCCTCTCTCTGTCTCAGGCCCACAAGGCACATATCCATGTCTATGGTGCTTGATAGGAACCATAATTATGTTGACATCTGTGGCTTTCAGTTTTGAGAGAAGAATTAGTCTTTCATCATTTTTTTTTTCATTGTCGCTAGCCTGTTGATGTAAACAGTCGATCTTATAACATGTAGAATAGGCCTCTGGGATATACAGCATCTGAAGTACAAAAAATAATCAGAGAGGGGGTGTGTCGTAATGAATCCCACTTCTAGCTCTTGAATTAGTTCTGATTCAGACACCAATGATAGTGGAAAAAATTATCTACATCTAGACCTAGAGCAGCAGGATTTGGTAACAATAATGCTGATGGTGTTTATGACAGTTGACAGCTACTCTGAAGCTGTCTAAGTTCTTTTTCTAGGCCTAGTTATAGTCAGGCTCATCCATCAAAATCTAAATCTAGCAAACAAAGGTAGAGGGCATGATTGTAGATACAGCAGTAAATAGAAAGATTTTTTTTTCTATTCTATTAAAAAAAATAATTACAATGCTTTGTGATTTTATCATGACTGTTAAGCCTTTTCAAAGCCCCTTACCTTCAGTCATTCCAGTTGTCACAAGGTGTTCTAGTTTCTCTCTTCTCATCATTTGGCCAAAAAAGGTTCTGTGGCATTTACATATTCTATAAATTTATGAGTGATCTTGTAATTTTAACTTCTTTGCAGTCTATGAGATTCGTAGCATTTCCAGTAGGAATTACATTTCTCCTGCCTCCAGTTTCTTTTGTAGCTGTTTTGAAATTATTGTCCAGACCTCGATTCCATATATCAAGATGAGCTCAATGCAGCACTCCAGGGCCTTCTTGTGTGGATGGAGATGTATGTATTTGAATGCATTGATTTATTCTCTGGAAACCATTTTTGCTTTCGCTATTCTTGATGCAATTTCAGTGAACATTGTTACATCCTTTGCTTAATATTAAAGTATGGTGGTGTTTTGACTATTGTATCATGGACAGTAATATTACTAACCAGTGAGGCACTGAGGAAACGAAGAGCTATCTCAGTTCTGATCTAGATCTTGACACAGTCAGATGAAATGTTAATCATCCAATAAAGCAAGGAAATCTAAAAGTTTGTCTTGTGTCCTTTATTGAGTTGATAAGTGCTACAGTAATCTAGTATTTGAATTGATCCCTCTGCTGAAGAGATAAGTTCTGTTGATAAAGATGTTGATCAGACTGTTACACAAGTGATGACCATTACTTTTTTTTTGCTGCTCAGTTAAGATTTACACAATGGATTGTGTGTCTTGTTCAGCAGTCGTGTCTCAATGATTGAATTCAAGATCAAGCTTGTTGAGTGGCACATTTTTGTAAGGCCTGTCTTTTACTCTTTTGGGATATGGCACAACATAATTCTCAAAGCCTGATGTCACAAGGGCTGCCCTCTCAAGATATATATAATTCAGTTTTTCTTCAGGTGTTCAAAAGAACTTGCATAAAATGATAAATTAAATACACTTTTGTTTATATTCTTTACATCTTACTTCCATGACAAAGTGTGCTTAGCTGCCTTCACAGAAAATAAAAATTAAATAAATCCCTTTTCTTTGTTTTTAATAACATTGAAGTTATTGGCAATTGTGGCTCTATCATTGAGTCTTTTCTTCTTCCAGAAATTTCATCTTTACTTAGCCCTCAATCTTTGAAATTCTCCATATGAAAACAGTTATCATTATGCAACAGCGCACAGTATTTTATATTTTTCAAGAGTTGGTAGGACTTGCAGAAAAAAAAATCTAGTTCAGTGCTTTTGTTTTCATTATTTTAGAATTCATCAATTCAAAAACTATTGGATGGGGTATATGGAGTTCATATTCTGCTTCATAGGCACCCAAAACTCTGAGCTGACTCAGTTCGTTTTTAGCATGGAAGACTTTCAACATTCTCCCATATGTTGCCAGATCCTCTTCCACACTAGCTAATTTTCTAACCTGTAGTCTTACTTGATGTCAGTGAAAAGAACCTTCATGTGCAAATTTGAAAGTGAAAGGTAACTATTAAGGATTATATGTGACTAAATTTACATAATTTAGACCTTTGTCTTTTAAAGAGCTTGAATTAATTGCTTTTATTTTTTTTTTGCTTCAGTGTTACCCTTTATGTTTTTTTTTTCTTTCAAAGACTTTTTGCTTAGAAATTTCAACCTTCTTTATTTGCTCAGCAGGGGAAAACATTGTGCAAAGATGTTTGATGGACTAACAAAGTGGCTCAAAGTAGGAAGAGTGACAGAAGCACTGAAAGTGACGAGGGATAGATATATGTGGGAGGTCATGATCATCTACGCTGAAGAGCACAGCACCTGATTGATTGAATTACTTGCTATTTTGTTATCCTGTGACCAACACATACAGAAATATAAGCATTTTGGCAATGTGAATGGATTTATCTTACAGCTTCTATTTGTGTTCGCAGGTAAGTGAGATGAAGTCATCACTTCTAAACTTTTTTTTATAGTTCTTCATGGTTTTGACTATATTCATATCTTAATTTGATGGAAGGAAAAAGTGGTTTTATATAGATTACCTGCAGTTTTTCCAGGTATATGTTACTGGAACCATAAATGCATTATAATGCGTTAAATATAGAGGAACTAGGCAATATTCTTTAAAATCCTATTATTTTAAGCATTAAATCTTAAAATGTAGATGGTGCTGTTTGTTCATTATTAACATACTTATGTTTACTAATTGATTACTGGTAAGTGCAAAAAATTCTTTTACCTACTGTAGCCTCTACTGATCTGATTTTTCCCCAGCATGTGATCCACCTTACCAACAGTCCACGTAGTTGTACATTAACATCTCATATGGTACAGTGTTTTTTTTTATCCACCACACCCGGACATCGTTTTTCATATTTTACACTCAAAGCAGCTCTCAACTTAGAATGGTAAAGATTAAAGAACCAGTCTTCCCCCCCCCCAAAAGAAGACCATAAGAAACCTTAGGATTTTTGTTTTTTATTTGCTAATTTTGCGAATCGTAATGTATGAACTGAAAAAGAGTTATTATACGTTGTATATTCCTTGTTAATTATGTTAATTTTCTTAAATAGTTTTTTTTTTTTTTTTTAGTGAAAATTTTCAGTTCCAATGGCATTTACATTACAGAAATGACTTTGTGGAAGAAAAAATACCTTTGAACCTGGCTGCATTGTTTTTTGAAATGATTTTTTTAGTGCCACAAAAACTGAACTCATTTTAGCTGCTATTGTTTCTACAGATCTGATCCTGTTTTACTTGGCTTAACTCTCTCTCTTTCTCTTTCTCTCTCTCCCCATCCCTCCCTCTCTCTGCCTCACTCACTATATATATTGTGCCCTCTTTTCTCTTTGCCATTATGTGAATAATAAAAAGTGCTCTCCTTGCCTGAATTCCCTCCCAAACAGGTCTGAGTCTTACAAGAACTGATTGCTGGTTACTCAATATGTGGTAGACCTCTCCTTTCTGCTGCATCAAGACAGGCATTGACAAGCAAGAACCAACATTTCTAGCATTTATCTGTATATTGCTTTTAGATTTTCAAATTATTTTTACTAGTCATGAAGAGCCCATAAGTATTTTGAATGAGACAACCATATTTTTTAAAGTTATTTCTTTGGGTTAATACAATGCTTGTTTAGTTAAATAGTAAAAGATTTATGTTGAAAAGAAATGGGAAAAGATTCTTTATGAATTAAAATACCTCTACAGTGATTATAGATATGCACAAAATTAGAATACCAAAAATAAAACTTCACACTCACCTTATCAATATCCTCTTTTCTTTACCATCAGGTACTGGTCAAACAGACAGAAGCTAGGATCTATTGAACTGAGACAACCAGTTTTCTGCAACTCTGATTTCTGTTCATTCAAGGTAAAATTATGCTCTTGCAAAGTTTTTTTTTAAGTTTGTTTTATTAGGATGCTTTTATATGTACATTTGCAAATAGGATAAAAAACAGTTCTGGACTTCATAGATTTCAGACCTATCTCTGTTCTGTCAACTCTTGCATTCTATGCTCTAATCAAAGGACAATTTGCTTAAAGTGTTTGAGATAAAGTTTGTTAATTTTAAGATGGGCAAGAAGAATGCTCTTTTTCATAATAAATTTAAAATCAGAGAATTTATTCTTGCTCATGAAATATGGCTGTGATCAAACATTGTCAAAGATGTTAAAAGTAGCCTGAGGAAGGCTGTGTTATTCTATTGTGAATGGCTGGTTTTGTAGAAAATGGATCCAGGGTGCTGTTCTATAACAAGAAGTTCCATGATGGAGTTCAACATCACTTTCTCTCCATTTGCAATCTCATACATCAAGTATCTGAAGTTCCTTGGACAATTTAAAGTCAATAAAATCATCAAACTCCAATGGATGAACAATATAAGGTTGTCATGGATGGGCAGAACTGAAAATTGGTGTTAGCTGTGAAGGTTCAACCACAGCTCCTGCGGACGGGTAAGCCATGGCTGATTACGCTGTGTGCAGAATCTCCTTCGTTCTGCTCATGGAACAATTCGAAGAAGCGAAGTGAAATTTCTTCAAAGTTTTTGCTGGTGCTGACCATCTAAAGCATCATTGCCGGTGTGATGGTATTTTTGCTTTGGCCACTGCATCCATCAGAAAAGAGATATGCCTTTCATACTCGTTTCTTGTCATAAAACTGCAAGGCCGGTCGATACTTCAGACGCACCATGCTTGCTTTGGACCTCATGCCTTGTGAAGCATTGACAGTTCTTGTCTCCAATGTTGTAAAAGGTCAGTTATAATTTGATTGGCTTCTTCTGTAGAAGATGGAGTTCTCCAGGCTGATTGGCAAGATCACCTGTCATAGTTGGCGCACAGGACTTTGGTTTTGTTCTTGTGCTTCTTTTTTGCAATTGTCTTTTAATTCCCTCACTTTCTTCTTTTCAGCAACATGTTTCTCATAAAAATCTCCTACAGTTTCCTTTGTATTTTCGTCACAGCAAATACTAGTCCTTCTTTGTCTGTGGATTGATAGATTTTTTTGTTATAAAACATTGGTGTCTGTGAAAAAACCTGGGGGATTTTCTCTTGATGGCCGTTCTTTAAGAAATATGTTATACATCTTTTTTTTTGTGAGATCATGGTACAAATACTACCTTGAAGAGCTGGCTCTGCAGAAATGAAATTCAACATTAGGAAAGCGGTCAATGTGATTTAAGATAGCTTCTTGAATAGCTCGATCCCTTTCCTTCACTTTATTCGTCTACCTCCTCTTTGGTCTGCTCATATAGTTCCTGATTGGGTCACTTTGTTCAGAGCTGGGTAGGCGACCTGTTCAGATAATCCTAGAATATTGAAAAAGAATATCTTACAGACAGGAATCTGGCCATGGTCAACTGATAGGAAGTACTGTTTTGTCATTGACCTACATTTATGTGTCACACTAGTAACTCCCTTTGCAAATGCAGATCTGCAACATTGTAAAATGCATGGTGTGCCTTTGGTCATCACTAATTGTTGAACATAGTTTTCTAAATGTTCTTTCCTTACAGCGATTTGCTTGTTTGTTGCCACACTTACATTTTCTTGTCCACTTTTTCTTTTAGTCTTTGCATCTTTCTGTTTGCTTATTTGCTGCCTTTTTTGTGGAACAAATTCTTTTCCACAGCCTTCAATGCTGTAATCTTCTGGGTGGGCTGTTCTTTCAGGTACTGTCGCTGGTGTTCTATGTAGAGCTGAGTTGTGTTTCCTTGCTCTCTTTGTACTCTCATGTTGCATTGACTTCTGTCTTTTCTTTGATTGTTCTGTCATTTTTCCGTGCTGGTCATAGAATGTTACATCTTTTAAGAAGTAGACAAAACAAACCAAAATCTTGCAGGCTGCCCATACTTCCTCTCTACATCTTTTTACTTCACATGATCCAGTCTGAAAGTCAGGATCATTATCTGAATCATCTCCATCATTGATAGAGACACATGAGTTGGTGAGTGCTGGCCAATCAAGATTTCAGGACATGGCTTGCTAGCCTATCGTCCTCTGGAAAAAAAATTGTGTACCGTTCTGAAAACTAGATACAGCTAGATTTGTAGTGCTGGGTAATATCTAGTATAGGCTTACATATCTTGTGTATCTATTGTGCTATACAATAAAGATGTTTTCTTGCAAAGTGATAATTAGTCTTCAGTTTGCGAGGACCACGGAGTCTGCAGCCTTTTTGAGATTTTGTGGCCAAGAATCAAGAAGCCTGCAGGCTTTTTGAGATTTCATGCTCCTATCATCATCACAGTCAGTATTGTTACTATTTGTGTGGGCTCCTGGGAAAACCCCTGACAATGGTCCCAAAATCAAAAGTGAGGTTTTAATGTTTCTAGATACTAGAAGCAATTCTGAGCATTTGGCTTTTTATTTCAAGTCTCTATCTCAATTAGAAAAAAAGTTATGCAGATTTTTGTTAGACGGGGTAGCGAAAAGTCAGTTTTGAGGGAACGGGCTTTTAAGTTTCACGAAGCTATAAAATGCATGTTTTTAGGGAGCAGACAGACAATAAGTAACAAATAGCTCATGCAACACATGGAAATGCATGCAGAATAGACAAATACTGTTGTTCAAGCAGAAAACAATGTTGTTGTTTTTTACAGAACATGCATTTCATTGCTCACTATCTAGTTGGCGTCATTGTTGAGGTGCGGTATTGGCAATACCTTGTCCGCGTCCACGCCCTTGATTTTGTGCTCTGGGATTTTTTTTGGCTCGTTTAGGTGTAACAGATACTGTCTCCTCATTTTCCCCATCACTATCTATCTCCTCTGGTACTGGCTCACTGGGCAGAGGGGTGACAATATCCTGTTTGTCTTCTGCCACAAATGGTTGGATTTCCTTGTAAAGTAGGCCTGTCTTTGTACACTGAGGCCAGGAGCCTGGACGATATTTGGCATTGTGTTCTGAGGTGGAAACAGCTTTGTAACATTGAGTCTCACTTCCTCAGCCTCAATGTTCTCTTTGATACGGATCATACCAGTGCCATCAAAGTGGAAATGATGACTGGACTTGATACCTTTGATACGGCTGAAGTACTGGGAAAGATATTTCGTCCAGTCATAGGTGGGGACCTGGGTTGGGCCGTTCTCTGATCCAACGAGTTTTCCAACATTCATGGCAGAAGACGAGTTAACTACGTCCACAATATCCTGTAGACAGTCAACTTTCGTGAGTCTTTATTTTCGCTTGATGAGGCCAAACCCACCGTCAGGACTGAATTTGGTGTGGCCAGCAACAAGGAAACTCAGGCGGATGGACTGATTTCTCTGCGTGAGGCATCTCCACATCAATGTTTTAAAAAAAATTGCGATTCAGATTTTAACTCGGAACACTGAGGTCCCCAGTAATGTGTTGAAGCCACTGCACCAACTGGACAGCTATAGTTCTTGCAATTTGGCCTTTGCCTTTTGCAGTAACTAGACTAGATCTAGGCCGATGGCTCCTTGGAATGCACATTCTCGATCTAGATTAGATCTATAGACAAACATTTATGTTTAGGTCTTTTCATTAAAAGTTAATGCACAACAAAACAATTCAACAACACATTAAACCCTCAAACCATGAAATGTAACCGAATTGTCAGAAAGTTCTGTTTATGGAGGCCTGTGATAGATTCCAGATCTGCAGAACTTCTGTGAAGGGTTGTTAGGCTCTACTGATTTGTACTGATTCCTACATAAGCATCTGAAACTTCTACAGATGCGAGTCTTCTATTTAAGAGATAAAAAACGGGATATACACGGGATGAGCGATTGATAGACTGAAGATAGCAGTCTCCTTAACAGGCAGTAGCGTATGGTCGCATATATTAGTTTGTGTAGTTAGTTATCTGCAAAATGTTTGTAATGCTACTTTGATAATTGTTAATAACAGTTTAATGTATAAAGTTATCTGCTCCAAAATTCAAGAGATGATAGACCATAGGTTTAGTATTCGATTGCTGGCTTGAACTCATTTTTGACCAAAATTTCCCTTACACTAGTACGTGTTATGGACAATAAGTAGAGCCCTAACACTACTGTAGCTAATGATTTAAGGCAACTTTGTGTCCTTAAACTTTGTCTACTTTTGTGATTTGCCTTATATATCACGTTAAAATCAGCCATTCACTTTACGTTACTGAAACACCGCTAGCTGCCAACCATATGATTTGAAGAAGACTGGGGGCATTGTTCATACCTAGTCTTTGTCAGGATTAAGGGTTGGGGTTAGGATGGGGGCAAGTAGGGGGAATGGAAGAGTCATGTAGTAAAATCACTGCTGTCCAGTTCTTTTATTCGCTCTTCAATCATTGTAACAACCACATGCGAAGGAAACAGTCTCAGCAAGTGTCAGTAACTTCAAGTACCCATTTTGTAACATGGTACAGAAAGACATGCCTAAATTGTTCTTCACACGTCATTGGCTCTTGAAATTCTCCCAATACATGTAGCTCAAAGAGGGAGAAACTGTCACCTTTTCATTGGTTGATAGCTTTAAAAAAAAGATACCAATATCTGCCTAGTGAATAAGATGGGGGAGTTTAGATGATAATGTTTCAAGTAGGCTTGCCACTGAACACCTTATTTTATTGGCGACACAGCATCCGGCTTGGAGCCCCATTGCCTACATTTATGCTCATGGCAGAAGCCAGGTTACCCTCAAGACAAAAGTCTACATGTGAGCGCTGTGTTGGAGAAAGGTTCAAGATGAGCAAATGTTTCATGGTGTACCACTAGAGGATTGACAACTACATAGGATTTTACACTGGGCAATGATGCTAAAATGACTTTTATTTTGCATGTCTGCTGCCATATACATCATTTACTCTTTGGAATCTTCCTTTGCATCTTTCTTGTAGTACACACAGATTTTTACATATTTTTTTTCACCCCAACTTGCAAGACTCGCAGACATGATTTTTATGTGGCTGTAAATGCTTGTTAAGCATTAAGCTGGTGCTCTGCTCTCATGCTCCTAAGTCCAGGCCTTATAAGCAAAATGCCATTTACTGTCACTCACTTTCAATACATGATTGATATTCAATATGCAATGTTGCATGTATCAAACTGAAACATCTGAGAGCAAATCATGTTTCAGAGACCTGTGACTTTTGGGCTAGTGCCTGCAAGAAGGATGGAATGGTTTTATATTTCTGCTGATAAGGATCAAAATACCTTCATAGAAAGCATCAAGGGTTTTGTTTGGACATAGTCTCTTTGTTTACTGATTGTTATGGATGTTTCCACTGATGTCAAGGAACTGATATTGAAAATTCAAGCTTTGCAATCATTTTAAGCATGTTCCTAATCAACCTAAATCTCGAGGAGACCTTTTTCCTCTGTTTTTTTTTTATATTTGCGTGCTTGGACTTTTGATTTTGTTTCTTATTGGTGGCATCTGTGTTGGCGCAAATACTAAAAGTGGCAGATGTGGAGAAAATTGGAATGGGATCTGTTATTTGTTTGTGATAGCTCTGATGTTGGAGATGATCCCACATTCTAGGTAGATTATCAAAAACTGACAAATCCAATATGATAGCTCTGATGTTGGAGATGATCCCACATTCTAGGTAGATTATATCAAAAACTGACAAATCCAATGCACCAGTATAAGACAACATCACTAAGTTTTGTTCCATGGCAGACAGATCTAAGTTTTACAAACAGTCTCTTATCTTCTCTGATTTTGATCTACATGTATATGGATCAAAGGTCAAAAGGTTTAGTTTATTTTAATTCAACGAACACCAGATGAAATGGTGTGATTGAAACACTGAGTAAAGTCACTGGGCTGTCATCATAGGCTCAGTGTCTTCCTGGATGGTTGGGCCTGGAACATTCTCTAACCCAATGAATGCAGGCTACTCATGATGATTCTTTTGTATCCCAGTTACTGAGATTGCCAAAGTCAGCTTTGTTTCAACATTGAAGTAGATTCCTTCTTGTCAGAATTGTCTGTGGCTCTATGTGTAGAAGGTATTAGGACTCTCCTGCAAAGAAATCTTATTTTTAGATAGAGATAAATTAACGGCCAACAGATGAAATCCTATTCAGAAGGTGATAGCCAACATTATTATCCTACTTGACTCTTAAACCATAATTTATGAATACTCAGACTTTGGATTTGTCAGGCCATAGTGCCGTCTCATAAATTTACAAGTATTTTTAGCCAAATAACGTAAACAAAATTCTGACAAATGCTTCATCACCTTTATAAAAGAAAAATATTGCAGTAAGCTTCTTTAAGGATCATTGCTAATTGTTTTTTGAAATCAAGGTACAGTTGAAATTTGAAGTGTAGGCCACATCAAAGAGATGTGAACAAAAAGTGATTTGATAAGCATGACATTTGCGTTGCCTTCTGCTGTAATGAACTACATAACATCCTGTGTCCAACCATAACCTTGTAATCCAGGCCAAGGCACTATTGTGCAGTGATACCAACATGCCCATTTTCTTCAAACTCCTGTAAGATGCATCAAAGTTTGTATTGTGATTATTTGAAATCAATATTGTTGTTCTTGCAGTATAAAGAATTCTGCATCATCTATTATCGTGGTATGCAGCTCAATTTAAAAGAGCATTACTAAAAATACAAATAGAATAGAGAGATGAAGGACGGACTTATCATACTGTATAAGCCTTGAAGACAACTATCTGAAGGACAGACTGATTGAAATGGCGCATGTGGCACTCTATCCTTAAAGGCAAGCAAACCAAGGACCAGAATTGGCTCTAGCTCACAGATGGACATAAATAACAAAAGTTAAAATGTCCAACTCTGCATCATAATTATCTTTTTTTTAAGGGCCAGATTTAATTTCAGCACCCTTAAAGGCCATGGCAAAAAAAGATAGTAGGAAATATGGACTGCAAAAAAACCCACAGTGTTCAAGATAGTTAAAAATCGTGAACAAATTGAGGAAGTCTGGGCTCTGTTCTCTTTCCATGCTGATGGAAAGCGGGTCAGAATTGGCAAAATGGAAGATGTTGACGAATTCCTTTACTGTAGATCCTTTTTTTTTTTTCTTTTTGAATAAACCTTGTTTTTGTTTTGTTTTTTTTTCCTGAAAATGGATAAACTGAACCTTGCTTAAGCTAAGTCAAAACTTTTTTGTTTGGGTCCGTAGGTGATGACTTGATCAGAATTCCACTACTGTTTCTTGAAAAATGTCATGGGCTATAGGAAAAAAGCTGAGACCAACCTTAAATATTAACTCTTTGAGTCCGTACTCCAAATTCTCATTTGGACGGAGGCCTTGAATAAAAGCCTCTATTAAAAGTCTATCTAGCGACCGCAGGCTACAGCTGCTCGTCCTAAACTGAAACTAGATCAGCGGTACTCTGCGGCCGCTCGGATTCAAAGACTTAACTTGGCAAAAACCTGACGCCTCTTAAAAATTGTCATTTCACATTGGGGCACATTACCTCCTGTGTCTGTGGTTACAAAAACACCTTCAGGGCAAAAATGCAAGTGTTTTGTGACAGTGGAAGCATTGGATAAAAGTAGGACTTTCTGTCTTAGAACTGCCAAAGTTTGGAGGCATGTTCCTGTCTCGGCAATTTTAACAAAAATAAATTTACAGTTATGCAAATTTAAAGAAATTTTCAAGCATAATATTTTACCATTAGAGCATACAAAATTATCAATTGATTCCCCCCCACCAAAGTACTAGTGAGTAGAATTCAAAGCGCAGCAGATCAAATAAAATGCTCAATTGATTTCAGTTGAGCACAGATTCCCTCAAATTGTTTGTGGATCTTTGGTTTGTTTAAGAAACCTGTGTTCAGTCAATCAAGGGGAATGGCAATGTTTGAAAAATGCAAAATTGATTTACTTACCTTATTTGTTGCAGTTGTTGCTGATTTCTGCATAAAATAAATAAAAAAAAAAAAAAGAAAATGATAATGATTTTTCTTTGTTTTCACTTTTCAATGTAAGAGCACGGCATATTTTCTTA
The DNA here is from genome assembly GCA_033675545.1 of Elysia crispata. NCBI lineage: Eukaryota > Metazoa > Mollusca > Gastropoda > Plakobranchidae > Elysia > Elysia crispata. The sequence goes on from JAWDGP010006995.1 coordinate 37,505, forward strand.
ACATCTTTCCTTACCCTGGGCAATACCCCTAGAAAGATTTGCCCCTACTTTTGCATAACCCTTACCTCTCTTCCCGTCTACTCTCTTCTCTACAAGACGATCATCTTTCTCCACCTGAATTTCAATTTTCTATTTTGGCTTTTTCTTACTCCTGCCCTTGACTTTCCCTGTTCTTCACCTCATCAAATCTCATCCCCTTTCCGTTCTACTCATTCTCTTTGCCTGGATCCTTCCCTTCTACAGGTCTACTCTTTCTTGCTCTTACTCATATCGTATTTTTCTCCTTTCAGTTCTCCCTGCTCTCTTTCTCCTTTCCCTGATTTCCTCGTTATCCTGCCGATGCTATTCAGGATTTCTTTATACTCTCTGTTCTATAAGTTCTAGGTGTAAGTCCAGAATGAAGGATACAATCTTCCAGTACAATCAAGGAGTCAAGGACAGACCTGGCATCCAAATCAATTTAACACTCTCCAGATTTTTTTTAAAATCATGTCCTGAATAATTGAGTAAGAAATTCGCCCGGATAGTTTTACCTGTCATCAGTACCCATGTCATGCAAAGGTGGGACGCGCAGAATTTCTTTACAATCTGCCTCTTTGAAGTCTATAAGATAGACAGATCTATCAGGCAGTGACAGACTTACTGTGCGGGATATATCAGACAGGGCTATGGTAAGGTGGGAGAAGGAAGGAGTGTGGCTCTGGCTGGTGAGGCAGGATCAAAGGCTATGGGAGAAACTGTCACAGTTAGTTAAATTTTTAATGAAGTTAATATTTTCTTTGTATAATTGAAGGCAAGTTGTTCATTGCATGCATGTTGTAAATTCATGCAAATTTGACAAAAAGATGAAAATACTGACAAATAAAGAATTGGCATGGAAAACCATATTTGAGGAATTTCATGATTTTGATGGATACGTGGTTGACCTGATCATTTCAACTGTATCTACAATTTTTTCCCATGTCTTTCTTAACAGTTTCAAAATGCTGTTCAGCACTATACATATCACTGCAGCACTCCCAAAGTCTGCCTGAAATCACCCTATTCTTTGCTTATATCTTTCCTGTTTTAACCTTTATGGCTTTGAGAACTGGTTTCAAAACTGGCTGTTACAGTTCATCAGCTGGACAAGGCTTCAAACAGTATTGTATTAAAACACAGCATTCCATTATCAACAAGAGTAGTTATTTGGAGGTCAGAACATGGAGACCAGACAGCATCAACAAAGGTCCAGAGCTCAATGTGACATCATACACTTCTGTGGTCACATGGATGTATCATCAGCTACACTTACAACAAAATAGACAGTAAAATGAATTTGAAGATTAAGAATGGTAAAGACTTGAATATGTCATACAATAGAAATTGGCACAACAAGGCTTTGTACAATAACCCTCCCACTCTTGCAAGTCCTGAGCCCAACAAAATTTAAAGAGTTTAAGTAGATGTAAGTTGTTCCTCATCTAATGTAAACCGTCCAGGTTCATTTGTTGATCCCACATTAAGTATTAAGCTCCAAGTAAGTAACAAGGCGGTTCAGTCAAAACTCTGAAAGATAACTTTTTATGGACTCTCATTTGGAAAAATGGATTATCTTTTTTTTCACAGGTTCAAAATGAGATACTTCATTAACTATTGTCTAAGTCTCTTTGGGGTCAGGAACTGACTACTTTGCTTCGATGTCAACAATTTTCTCTGTTGACTTAGTGACTGTCGTGTTGTCAAGTTCATTCTCTCTCAAAGATGGTAACTTTAAATTTTTTCAATCTTAAATTCAACATTATCGTTTCTCACTAAATTTGTGTTCCCTCTTTCAAAGTATTATTTCTTTATGGGTTTAATAACTTACTGCAATATTCTCTCTTTTAAAGTGAATTAATTTTCTATGTATTTAGCAACTTTCGTCACTAGGTCAAAGCTAATATTGTCTATATGAAGTTAGGGACCAGTTTAGAGGTTTCAAAATGAATCATTTCTCTCATAAATTACAATCTTTCTCCATTATTTCCCTGTTTCAAAATGAATCATTTCCCTCATAAGTCACGATCTTTTTCAATTTTTTCGCTGTTTCAAAATGCATTATTTCTCTATGGGTTGAGTGACTTTCTCCAATAGTCCCTCTTTCAAAGTGTACTAGTTTTCCCAGAGTTTAGTGACTTTCTTCACTATGTCAATGGTAATTGTTTGTCTCTGAAGTTGGTGTCTTTCTCCACTGCTCCTTTCTCTCAGTGTGAATCACTTCTTTCTGGAGTCAATAATTTTCTCAACTCTAAGAAAGTCAGTTATTTCTGTCTGTAGTTGTTAGCTTTCTCTATTTTTTCAAAGTAAATTATTTCTCTCTGAAGTCATTTAATTTCTTGACTCTTTCAATATTTATCATAATTATTTCTCTGAAACCAAGATCTTTTTTTCAACTCTGCTAAAGTTAATCATTTCTCTCATGCAGCAATGACTTTGTCCACTTTATCCTCGCCGTAATTCTCTTTCATCAAATTTGTCACCATTTTCCCATTGTGTCTCTCCATTACTGATCTGACTCAGTTCCCACCTGACTTGACTCTATTTTCCAGTGGCTCTAGCTTTGCTTTGCTACCAGGATCTACTTTTGGTTTTGAGATTCTGCTCTGTTCTATAAACTTTCATCCCCTATTACTAATCTTGTCCTAGTCTTGATGGCCGCGTGAACTGGTTTCAATATTGTAGTCTAGTATCTCACATGTTTGAAAAGGTTGCAATCTTAACGCTATACATGCTGTCTTAATGTATACATGCTTTCTTAACGCTATACAGGCTGTCTTAACGCTATACATGCTGTCTTAACGCTATACAGGCTGTCTTAACGCTATACAGGCTGTCTTAACGCTATACAGGCTGTCTTAACGCTATACAGGCTGTCTTAACGCTATACATACTATCTTAACGCTATACATGCTGTCTTAACGCTATACATGCTGTCTTAACGCTATACAGGCTGTCTTAACGCTATACATGCTGTCTTAACGCTATACAGGCTGTTCTTCCGTTTCTTTGAAATATATTAATGTGCATAAATGGCTTTTTTTTTTTTCAGTTTCTGAGTCTGATTTGTATTCTAGGAGTTTAAATGTGAGGCCCTCACCTTTCTTGCTGTACTGTTTTGTATCATACTTTTTGTTCCTAAAATTGAATTTGTCATGCATTTGTCATTGACTCATTTTTTTAGCTACTTTCATCAGTATCTCAGATTTGTTCCAGTGTCTCGTTAAGGTCATATCATACTAAAGCTTCTGGTTTCTTTGTTTTCCTCAATTTTTACTTTATTATTGGTACCTAAAGTTCAAAGTCTTTACCACTGGTAGGAAAGCATAATAGTTTAATTTTCACTTGAGATGGTCTTTATAATTCATCTAGTGTGCAAGGCTTAGAACAGCAACTAATTATCGTCACAGGAGTTGATATTAAAAGATCAATATGCCAATAATTCTTAACAGCATAAACTAAAGTCTTAGAGCCATTTGGAAAAAAAATGACACATATTACCATCAGTCACTTGTCTGCCAGAAACTGACTGACAAAAGACAAGAGAATTCTGTGGCATCATTTACATGTGGCATTTTACACATATTAATGAATTGCTGCTGTGCTGTTATAGATATTATTAAGACTTTTCACTGTGAACAAACAGCCTTAAATATCGAATCAAAAGCAAATGCTGGAGAATGGGGGAATGCTGTCTTATGCACCAATCACTTTTCATGATGACTTAATTTCTTTAATTGAAAATTGAGCTAAAGACCTGGAATGGAAAAGACTCCCAATAAGTTGGCCAATATTTCACAGAAGAGAATTGGCACGGCAATGCTTTTAAGAATAATACTTCTACCTTAGCAAGCTCTTAACCCCTATATAGTAAAAGCTGAAGTTGGTGAAAGCTGCTGCTCATTTGGTCTAAAATGACCAGGTTCAATTCTTGATCCCACATTGGGCTTAAAATTCTAGAAAGGTAAAAGCAGAGATCAGTCAAAGTTCTGAATATGCAAGTCAGAACTTTGAAAATCACTTCTCCACTTTGGACTGTCTGCAGCCAGTTACTTTCTTTATTATTTCAAAGTTAAACATTTCTCTCTGAAACTAGTGACATCATCACTTCAGTCAAAGTGTATGAATTCTCTCTAGATTCATTTACTTTCTCAATTCTAAGTCAATCATCTCTTTTTTTTGTGTAAATGAATTTCTCCACTTCTCTCTCTTCACATTTTCTAGAACATCAAATTTTTCTGTGTTTTTCCTTTGCTGATCTTTCTCGGATCTCTTCTGACTTTATCTACCAATGTCTCTAGTTCTGCTAGCTGTATTTGTATCAACAGTTTTAAGATTCTGTTATGCACTTAAAATTACACTGCAATATTCCCTTCATCTGGCTTATATGTCTGATGTTGATGGTTTTTTAGAAGCGGTTTCAATAGTGCAGTCTATGATCTTGCTTGTTTCAAATGCTTGCAAAACTTTATGCTGTGTATACCAATCTCTTGTTTCAATGCTCTGCATGTTTTTTTCTCCATTTCTGAGACTGTTTTCTATGTGTGTGACTTATTGCAGGCTACATCATGTTTCTTCAACACCTTGATCAGCCCAAGTGCTAAAATGATATGCCTGAACATTTCCTTGCAATCATAATTCTAGCTGTTGTGAATAGAATTTGATGTGCGAGTGTATGTGTGTCTAGCTCATCTGGCCCCATTTTTTCCTCTATCCTTATCTGTATCTCAAATTTGCTCCAATGTCTGGGTAAGGTTGTATCAGATAAGAGCGTCTGCTTGTTTTCTTCAACAATTATACTTTTTTTTTTTTTCATAAAAAATCTCAAAGATGCACTTTATTGTCTCGATTGCAAGGCACAAAGTCTATATTACTGGTTACCGCCATATTACAATCTCTTGGATGTACTATTCTATCACTTGTTTGACACAGTGTCAAAATCATTGGTCACCACCATAATTATTAAAATCTTGGAGATGCACCATACTGTGTATTGCCTGACACTATCTAAATCTTTGGTCAACACTACATTAATATCTCCGAGATGCCCCATGCTGTCACTCGCCCGACACTGTGTCTAAATCATTGGTCACCACCACATTAATATCTCCAAGATGTCCCGTGCTATCACTCGCCCGACACTGTGTCTAAATCATTGGTCACCACCACATTAATATCTCCAAGATGTCCCGTGCTGTCACTCGCCCGACACTTGTGTCTTAATCATCGGTCATCACAATATTAATATCTCCGAGATGCCCCGTGCTGTCACTCGCCCGACACTGTCTAAACCATTGGTCAACACTATATGAAAATCTCCCAGATGCCCCATGCTGTCCATTGTGCTTAAATCATGCCACCACCAAATAAAATCTCTAAGATGCATAAGACTGATTTTCGTCAGACACATTGGCAGACTCACTATATTATCATTAGAATATCCAAGATGCACCATACTGCCTCTCCCCTTACACAGTATTGAAATATTTGGTCAACACCATATTTTTTAGATCTCAAATATGCGTCATGCTGTCAGTGTCCTGATGCAATGGCTGAATCATAAGTCAACTCCATATTATTATTTAAATCTGAAAGATATACCATACTGGCCCTCACAGAGTGTAAATGGTTGATCAACATTATTGTAAAAATCTCAAATGTGCACCATATTGTCACTGGTCTAGTCATCATGATAGTAAAATCTTCATACTGTCTTTCACCTGACGCAGTGTATAAATAATTGGTTACCATCATTTTAAAATCTCTGAGATGCCTCATTCTGTGATTGGTGCAACAGTGTGTAAATCAATAGTCAACACCATAATAATATCTCTGAGATGCACCATACGACACTTGCCTGACACAGTATCTAAATCATTGGTTAACACCATAATAATTCTGAGGTTTGGCAAGAAAGGCTTACGGGCCCTAAGCTAGACTACGGCGTAATATTTTTAGACTGACCGACATCATTTGCATAAACTCCTCTCACCCAGCGGTATGTAGCATAATCGCTTTTTGCAAAGATGCTAGCTCTCTCGCCGAGAACGTAACTGTTATGTAAGGGTTACATGATGACTGCCAGCAATGCTCTAATGCTACCTGTACTGAGTACTAGCATGGACCAGGTGCAAGCGCGCTATAGAGAGTGTGTGCTCCACTGCATGCTCACACAGTTACATTACTTAACAATCACATGATCCGAGGCAGTTTTATCAGCAGCAGCAGATTTCACTAGTCTTAAGAGCTGACCAGGCCTAACGCTTGCTTGCGGCTTCTGATGTAAACAATGCAGGCCGATTTGCACACGTCACTAGGGAAGTTAGTTTGTTACATTATGAGTCATGCTTACGGTACATAACTCAGTCTGCGAAACATGGCTATTATCTTCAAGATGCATCATACGACACTTGCCTGACAGTATCTAAATTATTGGTCAACACCATAATAATATCTTCGAGATTCACCATACGACACTTGCCTGAGACAGCATCTAAATCATTGGTCAACACCATATTGTTATTAAAAACCCAAAGATGCAATATACTGACACTTGCCTGAGACAGCATCTTAATCATTGGTCAACACCATAATAATGCCTCCGAGATGCACGATACGACACTTGCCTGACACAGTATCTTAATCATTGTTCACCACCATATTGTTATTAAAAAAACCCTAAGATGCACCATACTGTTACTGGCCTGACACAGTATCTAAATCGTTGGTCAAACCACATTATTATTAAAATCCCAAAAGTGCACCATACTGCCACTGGTCTGACACAGTGTCTTAATCGTTGGTCAAACCATATTGTTATTATAATCCCAAAAAATGCACCATGCTGTCACATTCCTGACAGTGTCTAAATCGTTGGTCAAACCATACTATTATTAAAAATCCCAAAAATGCACCATACTGCCACTGGTCTGACACAGTATCTAAATCGTTGGTCAAACCATATTGTTATTATAACCCCAAAAATGCACCATACTGTTACTGGCCTGACACAGTATCTAAATCATTGGTCAAACCATACTATTATTAAAAATCCCAAAAAGTGCACCATACTGCCACTGGTCTGACACAGTATCTAAATCATTGGTCAAACCATACTATTATTAAAAATCCCAAAAATGCACCATACTGCCACTGGCCTGACACAGTATCTAAATCATTGGTCAAACCGTACTATTATTAAAAATCCCAAAAATGCACCATACTGCCACTGGTCTGACACAGTGATATTTGTCAACACCATATTATTATTGAATATCAAAGATACACCAAACTGTCACTCACCTGACACAGTGCCATTAGTCAACACCATATTGTTGTTGAATATCAAAGATACACCAAACTGTCACTCACCTGACACATTGCCATTAGTCAACACAATATTATTATTGAATATCAAAGATACACCAAACTGTCACTCATCTGACACAGTGTCTTTATCATAAGTGGAGACTTACCATTTTTAGAATATCCAAGAAGCACCATTACTGCCTCTCGTATGACACAGTTTCCAAATATTTGGTCAGCATCATATTTTTTTTAATCTCGAAGATGCACCATACTTTCACTAGCCTGGTTCAGTGACTATATTATTGGGTAACTCCATATTATTATTAAAATCCAAATAATGCACTATACTGTCACAATCCCAACACAGTGTCTATATCATTGATCAACACCATATTCTAAAAACCTCCAAGATGTGCCACACTGTCACTGACCAACACAATATCTAAATTATTGGCCGACACCACATAATTATTTAAGTGTCAAAGATGCATCATACAGTGTCTCGCCTCACACTATGTCTAAATCGTTTGTCAAATGTATAGTAAAATTTCCAAGATGCACCACAATACCTCTCAAGACTATATCTAAATCATTGGGCACCACCATTTGCACCATACTGCAGACAGATTCTTCATGAATAATCTACGTTTGAACCCATCTTCTCTGGGTAGATGCAACAGTTTTCAATCTTGTTTCTGAACCAATCTTGAACCAGAATAAAATCAATTTTTTTTTTTTCAAGCCTCCTGAACTTTTTCATTTCCCTCTATTCATGCACCTTGCTGGTTGTTGAAAAAACGTATTGTTGGCCACAAGTTTGTTTTCTGTGCAGGATTGTAGTAATCTGGCACCTGATTCATTTCTGTGTACTTTTTCCAATAATGTTTTTATATCTTTTCTCACCTTGTTTTGCATTGAGGACTCCAATGGTAATAAGAACCTCAGCTGATTTGACTACTACCAGGTCTTCTCCTGAGTAATTTTTGGATGTGGTATAGGTTTTTTTTATAAATAGAGCTATTAAATGTTTGGGTTTTATTTTCAACAAAATATTTCTTAGGCATAAAGCCTATGTGCCCACTTTGCATTTCGCAAGTTTTTTTCTGAATAAAAAGCCAACTCAGTGGTAATGTTCTTCCTTACCCAGGTATCAAAGATGTAGTTTTCTTTTGCAATACAACCCTCTTCTGTTCATTTATGTCCTGCTGTGCCCAAAACATCCGAATTAATTTCCTTAGCTTCCTGAATCAATTTCTCCAGATTCCATAATGCTAGCAACTTCAAATATTCATATGCTTGTTCCTATTTTTAGAACAGATTTCAAAATGACTTTTTCAGATTTTGGGGCTACAGAGGTCGTTATTGTATCGCCTTCTCTCTGGAGATGTTGCCCCTTTCCTGTTCTTATTTACAAGTGACAAACATTCAGGGGGCCCAAGGGGCTTATATCTTGTAGTATCTTTTTTTTTAGCCATGTGCATTTCATTACTATTGGTATGTTGTAGGGGCCAAATGTTTCCGTCATGATCAACCTCAATTTTTATTGTGTCATTAAGGCCTCGGTGTTCTACAGTTGAGTCCATTCCTGTATCACCAATTTTCCTGTTCTCCCCTCCATCACAGACTTAGTGCAGTAAAAGGGAAATGCATTCACCCTCAGGCTCACTCATAATTGTTTAGCAGATCGGTGAAGACTAGGTCCCAACATGAGGAGCCAGACATGAGCAGGATATGAGGATCAGTGGAGACCAGGCCACGGGGTGGGGAGCCAGACATGAGCAGGATATGAGGATCAGTGGAGACCAGGCCACGGGGTGGGGAGCCAGACATGAGCAGGATGTGAGGATCAGTGGAGACCAGGCCAAGGGGTGGGGAGCCAGACATGAGCAGGATATGAGCAGATCGGTGAAGACCAGGTCCCGGGATGGGGAGCCAGACATGAGCAGGATATGAGGATCAGTGGAGACCAGGCCACGGGGTGGGGAGCCAGACATGAGCAGGATATGAGGATCAGTGGAGACCAGGCCACGGGGTGGGGAGCCAGACATGAGCAGGATATGAGGATCAGTGGAGACCAGGCCACGGGGTGGGGAGCCAGACATGAGCAGGATATGAGGATCAGTGGAGACCAGGCCACGGGGTGGGGAGCCAGACATGAGCAGGATATGAGGATCAGTGGAGACCAGGCCACGGGGTGGGGAGCCAGACATGAGCAGGATATGAGGATCAGTGGAGACCAGGCCACGGGGTGGGGAGCCAGACATGAGCAGGATATGAGGATCAGTGGAGACCAGGCCACGGGGTGGGGAGCCAGACATGAGCAGGATATGAGGATCAGTGGAGACCAGGCCACGGGGTGGGGAGCCAGACATGAGCAGGATATGAGGATCAGTGGAGACCAGGCCACGGGGTGGGGAGCCAGACATGAGCAGGATATGAGGATCAGTGGAGACCAGGCCACGGGGTGGGGAGCCAGACATGAGCAGGATGTGAGGATCAGTGGAGACCAGGCCACGGGGTGGGGAGCCAGACATGAGCAGGATATGAGGATCAGTGGAGACCAGGCCACGGGGTGGGGAGCCAGACATGAGCAGGATGTGAGGATCAGTGGAGACCAGGCCACGGGGTGGGGAGCCAGACATGAGCAGGATATGAGGATCAGTGGAGACCAGGCCACGGGGTGGGGAGCCAGACATGAGCAGGATGTGAGGATCAGTGGAGACCAGGCCACGGGGTGGGGAGCCAGACATGAGCAGGATGTGAGGATCAGTGGAGACCAGGCCACGGGGTGGGGAGCCAGACATGAGCAGGATATGAGGATCAGTGGAGACCAGGCCACGGGGTGGGGAGCCAGACATGAGCAGGATGTGAGGATCAGTGGAGACCAGGCCACGGGGTGGGGAGCCAGACATGAGCAGGATATGAGGATCAGTGGAGATTAGGCCACGGGGTGGGGAGCCAGACATGAGCAGGATGTGAGGATCAGTGGAGACCAGGCCACGGGGTGGGGAGCCAGACATGAGCAGGATATGAATGTGTGGACCAGTGGATCCTGAACCTTACTCACTCCTGTCGTTTAGCAGATCAGTGAAGACCAGGTCCTGGCAATGGGAGCCAGACATAAGTAGGATATGAAGGTATGGACCAGTGGATCATGAACCTTACTTATGTTTTTTAGCAGATCTGTGGAGACCAGGCCACAAGGTGGGGAGCCAGACATGAGCAGGATATGAAGGTATGGACCAGTGGAAAAAACAATCTTACTCATGTTTTTTATCAGATTTGTGGGGACCAGACCACAGGGTGGGGAGCCAGACATGAGCAAGATATGGTGTGGACGAGATGATTCTGGTCTTTGCGTAAAACTGCAGTTTTTGGGGGGGGGTTTTTTTGTTAATGGGACCATCACTTCCCACAAACCCAGCGCCCCTCCCCCAAAAAGCACTATTAAAAGAAAAAACCCAAACTAAATGATCAAAACAAAACAAAGTCAGAAACATGATTGTGAAAGTAAGTCCAAATTACTAGAGAAAGCAGCTGGCTACCAACCAGCTATAACAGCGAACTGAATATGTTATTGTTAAATAGAACAAAAAAAATGTAAGAGTTTTTAATTTCAGAACAGGCTAGGCAATTTCAACCAGGTCAGAATATAATGTCATTTAAAAAGTTTAAATTATCAATATCAAAGTAACAAAAGAAGCCTTTGGGATTGGTGTCTTACTCCACTTTGCCGTAGTTAATCATTTCTCTTTTGAGTTCTTCAGTTTCTTCACTCTGCAGTAGTTAATCATATTTCTTTGGAGTCCTTTAGTTTCTTCACTCTGTCAAAGTTAATCATATTTCTTTGGTGTCCTTTAGTTTCTTCACTCTGTCAAAGTTAATCTCTTCACTCTTTTTTTAAAAAAAGATTTTTCCACTTCATCTTCTCCTTTTGTCATTTCTGAGCTGTTTCCTTTTTCGTGTTGCATTATTGTTTTACAATTATTTTTTAAAGGTAAGCTGCTCCTTTGCAGTGAAGTTTCGAAATTCCTCTTTGAGTTCCCACTAGCATTTGTTTTTCAGTAGAATTTGTTAAGTGTTTGTTACTAATTCGTCGGACCCTTCCCTTCATCTTCTGCCATCAGTTTCTAAAATTAGTTCTGGTTTCTTGGCCAGGTCAAATCAAATTTGATCGGTGGTTTTCAAACTTTTTTGCCCACCGTCCACTTTCTTGCTCTTTAACTCACAGCGCCCCCAGATCCATCTCAGGTATCAAACATAAGCTGTTTCTTCAATTTAAATTTTAGTCACATAAAACAAGAGAGCATAAAGTAAAACTTAACAACATACTTAATAACTTCAATCAGTGAATTTCTCCAACATCATGATCATTGCCATGATAATCACTATCATCATCATCATTTACTGGCATTTAAGAGGTTAAACATACATCATCTGTTTGTTGCTTAATCTTGAAGCCCGTCAGATCAAAAATAATATTGATCATCCTCTGTCAGAAAATGTTTATATCACTTTCAACAGTATATGACCATTAAAAAAGGAAAAAGAAAAACATTCTGCATTTGTCAGACACTTATTGTCATCAAGTTAAAAATCATGTAACTTTCATATTTGTAAAAAAAAATACAAATTACATAAAATGTTATCGTTGCAAAAAAAAAAAATGAAAGAAAACTAACTTGCACTTGTGAAGCCAAACAGTTACATTACTAGATTATGCACTAATGAGAACTGTGAGTTTGATGTGACGAAATCAGATTGTCAATATCTGGCTTCGAGTTAGTCAAAAGTAGACGAAGGTCACCATGATCTGTGATCATCAGTTTGTTCCTTCTGCTTTGCCAACTATCTTGCACAGCACTGAAACCCAGCTCCAGTAAATAGTAAGTGGGAAAAGCTATAAACAGGTTCTTAGTCCTTTCCCATAGAGAAGGATACTTTGTTTGCATTGCGGTTGTCAGCCAAAAATCCTGATAGGACGTTTTCAAAAGTGGCTTGACTTCAAAGTCACTTTTTGGTGTGAGCAGCTCTTCTTCATTGTCAGCACTTATGTCACTATCTCTCTCTACATTGAAGGGATCTAGCACCCAGTCACGGATTCCAAGCTCAAACAGGTCCTAGAACCTTGTTATCATGTCTGCATGCAGGTCTTTGAGATGGTTGGTGTATATTTCATTGTCCTCATCGGACACATGCTCCTCTTTGTCTGTGTCTATCAAGTTTGGAAACTGAATTCCTTTCTGCCAATGTTTCAACAGAACATTTCCAATTTCGACCACAGTGATGACAAAGTTGATTTAGCCTTGATCAGTTTTGTGTCATCCCCTTGAAACTGCAAATTCACCACATTGAATTTTGCAAATAAATCTGCAAGAATGCTATGTTCTTTTTTAGCTCTCTCAGTTTGTCACAAAGTTCACTATCTGTTTCTTTAAAAAAATTCCAACACTGAGTCAAACAGGGAGAAAAATCGCGATAAACAGTTTCCCTTTGACTGTTTGAGAGCCAACAAACTTCTGTGTGCAGCAGTAAAAACTAAAAAATCCTCATCATGTTAAATGCAAAGTTGGCGGAAGATCCTGGAATTCAAAGCATTGGATTTGATCTTATTAACTGACTTGATAACAGTTGCAAGAATGTCATTCAGTTTTCCACTGTTTTTTTTTTTTTTTTGCCACTAGAATGATGTTCTCTGTGAATTACACAGTGCACAGTGACAACACTGGGAATAACCTTCGACAAGTAGCTTGAAATCCATTGTGCCAACCTGTCATAGATGATACTCCACCCTTTGCACAAGCAACGATATTGATCAGTGGGATGTTCTTTTCTTCGAAAAAATTTTTCACAACTTGAAAAATGAACTCTCCTTTGGTGTCGGTTTCTAATGGCTTGGCAAATAATCATTCTTGAACTATTGCCTTAATCTCGATAAAATGCACATAGGCAAGAAACAACGCCTTGTTTACTGGCAGAGTAGATTAGTCCAACTGAACACTATATGTTTGACTGTAAAATAGTGAAAGAACCATGTCAAATCTTTTTTATTGGCCAGAATTTTGGGAAAAGAAAGATCAGTCAAGAAATTTACCCGTTTTGCCTCACAGCACCGACTTCTCTCTTATTTTGTTGTAATTAGTTTGAATGCTGCACAGATTGAGCGGTTGTTAATCTTGCTGATCTAGACAGGTGACCCTGATTTGACCAGGGTCACGCTAGGCCCAAATCATCGTTCTCAGCTTGGATTGTGGCAGAATTAAAACTTGTTTTCTACCCCCCAAACTTTCTATTGTCACCCAAAAGCTATCACTGACTGGATTATTTTTGCATCATGTTTTATTTTCTGTTTTTTTTCTCTGAGTTATTGTGAAAGTTTTGTGATTTTAGCTGAATTATTGTGAGTATGGAAAAAGAATGAAAATTGTCTAAATCAGGTTTTCACCTTCTCAAAATACATTTGCAACAAATGTTACTTCACTATCAAAACCATAAAAAAATGGCAGAGCGCTACTACTCTGCAAAAAGCCAGAGACACTTACAACATAAATATGAATAAATGGTGTCCATATGACTCTTCTTTAAGCTATGACGAATGTGGCTCATGTCGCCAAAGAAATAGAGTATGGCTGTCTCTGACGAAGACAGAGCTTGTGCTTGAGCTCATACGAGAAAGAAACAGACAGCATGAACCCACAGCAACAGACCTCTGGCGAGGAACAAAATGAACTCGCATCAGAAATTATATCTAGATCTACATGTGATTTGCGAATTTCAACAACACATGATATTAAAAAAAAACAGTCCCCAGATACGATTCTTGACTCTAGCTTCTCTGTCTCATCACTAGATCATTCAGACGTCCAATGCATGACAGACACAGGTGAAACAGTAATTGCTCAACTTCACCGACACATAGCATAACAGCAGACACAAGCATTTCTAACTTAGATAAATAACTCCGCCAGACAAACTAGTGCAACCGTAAAAAGAGACTTAAACGCTAACGTATGCACACTTGACAAATCACAACCTTGTCATTCACATTTCATGCTGCCCTTCTTTCCAATAGCAGAATTAAGACCTTTAAAATCCCCAACACCACAGAAAACTACAGTAGACACTGCTACACCACCCAAAATCAAACAAGATTTTACATTTAGCCATTGACATAGTTTTCCTGAACACATATTATCTAAAGAAAAAAAATTTGGCACACATCTAGTAAGAAGACAGTGACATCACGATCCACAGAAAAAACACAATCAAATGTAAAACTGGAGGTCAACCACTACTACTGCAGAAAGTAGTGGCACCAGGAAAATATACAACATTAGTTAGAACACCTACTAAAAGAAAAAGAGCAAAAATTCTGAACAAAGTTAGATCATATGTAGCAGGACGTTCTGAAACAGCAGACACACAACTAGCAACAGAATTAAAAGCATTATCTACAACACGTAGACAACATATAGTTCAGATGGGTGGGGATAAAGCAAACATTTTTAAGACACTATACGTTAACCATCAAAAAAGCTTTCGGAATGAGTTGGAGGCAAGGAAGGAAACACGGGAAATGGCTTAAACAAGTTGGGGTACACTTAGAAAATGAAAGATCAGTTAGAGTAGAGCTTTATCAAAAGAATTAATCTCAGACTTTCTGTCAGTAGTTGATGGTTTATTTATAAGAGACGAAGCCAGTGAGTACAGAGCATCATATGGTAGGATAGCAGGCTTTAAAACATTCGTAGAGAGATTTTTAGATTCTTATGAGAAACAAAATATGCTCACTTGGCATGGAGATGTGATTTCTAGATATGAAAATTGGGGCCGATCAGAGTAAAAAATCTTTAAAATCTACTCTACAAGTAGCAAACACATAGGCCAAATGCATGTCAGAATACAGTAATTATATCCTTAGCAAGAGTCTGTGTCACACATGAGGACATTGTTAGGTTTGTAGAAGGTAGGTTAGGAGATGAGTTGGTTGCACTTCAGTCACATTCATGGAAAGGCAAAGCTATCAAGGTCTTCTTGAATGGTGACTATGATTTTTTTGTGCAAAATGTATGGCCTCTCGGGTCCTCAGGGCACTTATCCCTGCCTGTGGTGCCTGATGCCACGACAAAACATGAACAACCCCACAAATCAGTGTCAACATCGATCTGTGGAAAGGTTGCTCGCCGACAAAAAAAAATTTATGAACAAAGCGGATGGGGAAAGGAAACAAGCCAACAAGTTTTTTTAACTCTCTTCACGCACCTTGGATTAGACTATATCTAGAGAATGTCTGTCCATCTCAATTACATATTCTGCTAGGCGTAGTATTAAAATACAAATTTTTAGAGAACACACTACATTATTTAGATAAAAAAGTAGCTAGTCAGCCAGATAAGTTTTTGTTACCATTACGTATGCTATTGAAGAAATATGGGGCAGTGGGGTTGGGCTTATAAATTACAGGAGAGGTCGGTCTATGATGAGGGGTGTGTAGGATTCAGTGAACTTAACGACTCACAGTAGCAGATAGACAAATACACGCAACAAGTACACAAAACAGAGTCTCATTTCATTCCTCATACGCTAAGAGCTTCAGCCCCGGGTAGGACCAATAGCTTCAGCATTAGACACAGTATTAAACAAGCACAGAATTACACCCCAAGCATACCAGAGGTCATTTGAAGGGAACCATTGTCACAAATATCTTCAAACACAAGTTGAAGTCTACACCGAACTCACACAAACGATTGTTACAAGAACACAACAATGTACAAGCAACCCGATGATCATCGATGAAGCCTTTACTGTACAACTCATCTACAATAACCTCAATAAGGCACTTAGTATAGTATATAAAGCCATATCCCAGGCACAGCCTATCTCACACAACTCACTCCCAGACATAGAAAAAGCAATAGACACATACATGACCACATACAGAAGAATTTTTCAGGCAAAGTTATACCCAAGCAACATATCCCAGAAAAACACTGCATGCCACACATTAAACAACACAATTTTGGACTCGTCTAATTAGGAGAGCAGGAGACTGAAAATAGCCACCAAATCATAGTTTATTTGGAAACAAGAGCTAGGGGAATCAAAAACGATTTAAATCGATTAAACATGACCTGTTGGTTCATCTTCTTCAAGTTGTCCCTGCTCTGCTTTAATATCCATTTGATTTATCCCCATTGAAACCTTTTAAACCTGTGATATGCTGTGATGTTCCAAGTCATTAATTATATTTAGTTCCTAACAACAAGCCTTGCTGTTGAATATGTATGGTGTTTATATGTGATTAATTGATTTCTGTGATGTTATAAAAGTCTACACTAAGTCTTGTGAAGTCAATCACAAGGATTATACCTGGATCCAAAGAATGGATTACAAAAACGAAAGTATAAAATAATGCAAAGTGGATTAAAACCTTGTCTAGTCTGGTAGCACTTGATGACCACAGGATAAAATGTTTGTGAATGATTAAGTTCACTATTGCGCCTCAATTTGAAGCAAGCTTTCAACAAATAACACCTTAAGTTAATTAGTTACCTCCATTTTTAATGAATGAGTGGGTGATTCTTAATAAATCACAGGCCCCTAGTTCTAATGTTTCTCATGGCAAGGCTATTTGAGTTAAAGACTTTGTTTTTGTTTGTCATAGTATAGATAATCCCAAATTTTTATTCAGATTTTCAAACTCCACACAAATATTCTTATTTTTCTTTCCAAGCTCCAAAATATAAACTTTAATATCCATTGATTCAAGCAAACTGCTCGGGAAGAGCAGTGACCGCAAGTGGCCTGTAGGTTGACCGCTCGGTGAACCTGGTCAAGATGACCCAGGTAGCTCTGGCCGGGTAACTAAAATAGTGAGGCGGGCATGCTGTGGCCTCTGTAATTCTTATTTTATTTTATTTTCTTCAAGGAGCAGATCACATCCCTCCCCATTTCACACCGCTAGATGATAGTAAGAAAAGCAAATGTCATGTGACAAGACACCGCAAATAATGAGGGCCATGAAAGATGTAGAAAGGCTGTGAAAAACACACGTGCTTTACCAGCCGTATGATCATGGCTCCTCCTGTATTCCCTTTTGTATAAAATGTGTCTCCACTGCAGTCAAAGCGTCTACTAACTTTTTCTGTCTGTAATGGCAACTCCTCTCCTTGGATATCCTTGGTCATCCTTTCTTGTCTCTTCATCCATTGTCTCGACTTGGTCTTGAGTTTGACTGGATTCACTCGGGCTGGGAGATGTTTCAATGCCCTCGTCAATCGCCTCTTTGTCAAAGTCAATGGTTGAGGCATTCACCCCATTCTCTTTGAACAGCTGCTCCAACGGCACTGTTCTTGAACTGTCAGTGTCAGCCTCATATCTTATATCAATCCACTTGAATAGCTCTGGCTCCACGTTGAGTTTTGCTTGCCAAGCCCTCTTCATATCAAAATTGGCTTGTCCACTGTAGAATTGCTCCATTAGCTCTGCTTGTTTTTGGAACATTTTCTAACACAGGTTAATACTCACTAAGTGGTAATGACCTTTGCTATATCTGTGCCACACTCTCTTGTGTTTCTTGAAGAAACAAGAAAAACAAATTAAGATTGACATGTTTGCAATTATTGTGCAATTTTTTTGTATTTTTGGCCTTGATATTAGGCTCAAACCAATAACTAAATGATAACAAATATAGAAAAATAGAGAGCACATGGGTATACAACTGATAGTAAAAAAGTGCACTACAAATAAAGCAGAACACTTTCTCCAGATAGTAAGAAATTGCACTACAAATAAAGCAAAACACTTCCTCTAAGTTAAACTTAGCTTTCACGATTATATGACTGCATCTAAAATGTGATGTTGTGTATTATTATTATTTTTTTTTCATTATATTCAATTAGAAAGCATTAGAAATTTATTTTTATTATGAAACCCATTTCTGATAAACTTCGAAAAAATGGTTCTTTGGTTGTATTTTTATCATTGATATTTGCTGTTTTCGCCCATAGACAGTGTTGTGTGTTATTTTTAATTTTCACATTATGAATACAACTTTTAGTTTCTCTAATCGACCCTTATTTATCCATACAGCCATATTTTTGTATAATTTTTTTTAAAACATACCACTTCTTAGAGAAAATCATCTGTTGGTAAAAACATACTGATTCATGGTCCTGTAACACGTAAGCTATAGAAGTTGGCATCTGCATTCTTGTTTCCCTTCTATGCACATCATTTACATGTATGGTTTGTAAAAATTCTAACTATTGCCAAGAACATGCTGGTTCATGGCTCTGTAACATGTAAACTATAGATAGTTATTAGCATCTCCTTTCATGCACACCATATTTATGTATGTTTGTAAAAATTATAACAATTGCCAAAGATAAAGTTGTTTTTTTCATACTCATAGGGAGATGAAAGACAAGAACATCATATATTATGAGAAAAAAGTGCAGGCTCAGGGCTGTTCAGCGAGACTCGCACAATGCAGGCCTCACTCACCTGAAAGATAAATCAGATTTAATGAATTCTCGATGGTTTTAATGGTTTTTTTTTTTACAGATCTGACCTTGTTTTGCGTTACTCTACAGTAAGTGGGCGATCTTGTTTTCTATAGTCTATGCATTTTTTTCTCTCTTCCCTTTCCTTTTTATATCCATCTATCTATATATTGTTCTCTGTTTTTATTTCCTTTCTTAGCCCTCTGCCTGAAAAATAAAAATAAAATAACCTCCGATCTGATCCTCTCCCAACCAGACCTGACTCTGACAAGAACTGCATGCTGGTTACTGTGTATGTTGTAGAGCTGTCCTGGCTATTATATCAAGACAGACCAAGTCCAGAATGATTGGTTCAACAGTAACTTTTCTGGAAATCACTTGTGTGTATATTTAGCATATCTAAAGCAATCTTAGGAGCCATAAGCGCTCTTGGATTCACTCTCCACATCAAAATTTTGAATTAAGCATTTTTGTGAGTGTTTGTTTTTATATTACTAATACAGTGCTTCTTGTGGGCAGATATGTGGAAAAAAAGTTCTTTGTAAATTAGGATCTATGGACATGTTAAACCTTAATGCCACAGTATGTGGATTAAACCTTTTTACTCCCCTTAACGATGATATTTTTTACACCAGCAGGTGCTGGTCAATCAGAGGGAAGCAATTGTGTAAAGATCCAGCTGAGGCAGCCAGTTTTCTCAATTCTTAACTCTCTTCCATCAAGGTATAATTATGCTCATTTTTAAGTGCCTTTAGAGTTAAAAAAAAGATGAAAACTAAAGATAAGAGACAGTTTAATGCTCTGCTCAACTAGCTACTGATCTGTAGTTTCTCGTGATACCTACACTATGAAAATCTTAAGTTTCCCTAAAACTGTGCACCACTTAGATAAAGGTGGGTGTTTATTAATGGTGTGTGCATGTCAGAAACCAAATGCATGGCTCTCAAACATTTCAAAATATTCGTACCGGTACTACATTTTTTAAAACTGGTATACTACTTGTAAATCACTTTTATTAATCTTGTAACTAAACTAACAACACGTTAATTTATAGCGATTTTTTTTCTTTATCAGATTCTCTTCTTTTCTAAGATTGAATGAGAATTTGCTTGGACTTTACCTGAATCAGATTGGATTTTTCTTGATGAGGATGAGAATGGTGTTCATGAAGCTTTATGAAATCCCTGAATTTATCTTTGATCAAAGAATATGTCTGGCATGAATCATTTTCAAGGCCAATTAAAGGGGCTCAAGGGGACTATGTTTCGCCTAGTTTTTTAGTGTGCATTTGTTTTCTGGCTGTGCAGCTGAAACTATAAATTTTATGCAAGACATAAAAAGTAATTAAAATGTTTAAATCTAGATAAACTGTCTAAACTATTCAGAACTGCAGCTGAACAGTGGTAAAGTGAATCTCTAGGAACTGTAGAAATCATTTAGTACAGTCAGGATTATTTGTAAAGATTAAAAATACAAGTGTAGGACTCAATAAGATTACGCTTCAGCTTTAACTCTTCGATTTAAATGTTTTGTTTTGAAAGTGTTTCACTGAAGCAGAAATCAATGACTATATATCGGAATAAACTCAGTCAATTCTACTTCATTCAACTTTTTACTGGCTAATGCTTTTCATATTTGTCTAAATTGAAATGTTCATCATTGTAAGCTTATCAATCATAATATCTCTAGGAAATTTAGACTGACCGGAATATAAGCAATCAATAAGCTATCTAATTACACTCCTTATGATATAAGAAAGAAAATATTTAAATACAAATGGAGTAAAAATAAGGTTTTCTTCAAAATTAACCAAGGAAATAGTAAAAACATATCAGACGTTGAAAGTAAATGAAGGAAGATTGCTGGACAGACATAACTTTTTTTTTTTGAGTTTAAGAAGGATATGGCTTTAAAAAAAAATATTCCATTTGAAATCCACTGGCTGTCTGACTTCTGTGATGTCAGCGAATTGGTTGAAAGTTTAGATGGCAATGAGGAAGGGAAGTTCTGATTTAGACATAAGATGCTTAAGACCCAATCAACATTATGGGATTGATTGAAATAAAATATTTTGAACTAAGCTCCCAAACTTTTCAATTCTTAGGTAGGGAATTGATTTGTAGGGCCAAAATATTTTCGTTGCTTCTTGCTTCAAAGGAGTCAATGGTTCAAACCCCACAGAAGCAAGCTTTTCACTCAAAGCCTATACCAAACCACTGTTGAGAACTGCCTAGCGCATAGGCTCTTATAGTTATTACTTATTATTATTCTTGCGTTCTGCCTCCTCTATATCAAAACTATGAAAATTAATGTCTGCTTTTGTAACATTTTTGCCTCTATGTAATTGACTAGCTTGAATGCTTTCATAATTACCTCTCACATCAAAAATTGCAATGACATTGCCTTTGCATGTGAACAAAAAGCAGCCAATCCTTCTTTAGTTCTTACCATAACTGAGTTCTGCATTTGTAAGATCTTTTCTAGTCTGCTACACTATTGGCTAGCCTGAATGATTTATATCTCTTACATCAGGTTTGCACTTAGTCGTCACTGCTTCTGTGGATTTTGGACGTCAATAAAGAGCAGCTTATCAAAACCATTTCTGACACATGTAGTTTTCTCCACCCAAATGGTTTTGCCCTGTCATTCACTTTACTTCCTCTACCATAATACCTTTAGGACTCTGTGTCAAATCTTCTCTTAATTGTTGCATACCTTATGTATGTCCCTATCTAGCCTCTTTCCCTGTGTGTGTTCAAATATATGTACCTGCAATCTCATGCTCTTTCTACGTTTGTATTGATGTTGCTATCATCTGAAATTACTGGTACCCTAGTACATTTTGTGTGTTCTTGCTTTTTCTAGTGATTATTACTGAAACCATCAGATATATTTTCTGCTGGAATTCAATTATAGGGCTGCTAGCACTTACTTAAATAAATGAAATTTCAAATTGTTCTATTTTTGCATGGTCTTTTAATTTTGTGGTCATGAGTATTAGGTGCCTCTAAAAAAAATTCTACATTGTGTATTCAGATGATGTTAAGATAAGCGAGTCTTATTCTTCTTAAAGCTCAACTCTAATTTGGTGTCAAGTGTAAATAAGGAAATATTATTACTATGTTATACTCAAATATGTGTTTATGAGAACTCAAGAAGATCTGGTGTTGGGTATGGATGAGAATGGGATCTCTTCTTGACTCAGCCCTGCTGTTCAGAGGTGAAGATCTTTGGTAATTCTGAATCCTATCAAATCAACAGAGGGAAAATAAAACAAATTCTGAGCTTTATTACCTGCCAATATAACGCTTCATGAAGAAAGCAAATAAAAAAGAGGCCCTAACATCAGCTCAGAGAACCGTTTTCAGCTTTATAATTTTGAGACCCATTTCATTTCTTTTAATCATAATCATAGTTGATTACACGGACTGCTCTCTAAGGTGAAAAAAAAAAGGAGGAAAAAACAATTTTTACAAACATGGTTTAGATTGATATCAAGTGCAATGCTTTATTATGACACCTTAGTAATGTAACATCTAACCTATTTGGAATAGGCATTTTAACAGAACACTCTTCTTAGTTCTATAAAAAAAATAGCGAAACTGAAATTGTCTCCATATTATATTCATTTTCGCTGATTTTGAAGTACAGGTGAAAACTAATCTTTCACTCTAGGGCTACTTAAATGCTTGATACCCTTTGACCTTTGCTACTCATGCCTTTCGTTCAAACCTGCTTAATACTATCCTTGTTATATATATTCTTACTTGAATACTTTAGTTATTACCAACTCTTGAACCATATTATTATTCTGCACAGCCAATCACTTATTCTATTTGTGTATGTGGATGTGTCCTATGCTGAGGTTTCTATGCTTGCTGTATGCCAGTTGACCTGAGGTGTGCATCTAGCAAGCTCCACTGGGTTTGAGTGAACTAGTAAAGTCTACTACGCACATCAGTAAGGATTCTGATTCTGATTTGAATCTGCTTTTTGATTTACTTGAGAAGGCATGAGAACAATAAGCCATTCCATCTTTTAGCATGGGTCCTGATACTTGCACATTGTGTGAGATCAAGTCAAATGGTGTGCTTTTTTTTTTTCTCGAAACCTGGAAATCTTACAAACGTATAATGTACTGACAACACAATGACAATGTAAACATGTGAGAGCTAAACGTCTGGCACAGCTCAATTCTGCTAGTTTGAGTTGTGGAAATGAGAAAAAGTCGTCCAAAGAGGAATGATTCAGGCTTACTATACGTTGCTTTATCTCCAATTTTTTAAACTAACATAAAGTGGCTCTTTGATTTTTTATTGTTTGACTTAGTGGCTGACTATTATCTTTCTCGAAGATAAGCTTTGAGTGAAATGGCTTAAGATCTTCAACTTTCTTGAAATGATAGCCCTAACGTCAATGTTATTGAAATAGCTAACTATCATCCAGGCTCCTAACAAAATAAGAAGTAACTAATTGCTAGCAAAGCCTCTTTAATCTGTCTTATGTTTTCTCCCTTAAGTAAGTTCAGCTTTCTGTTAGATTTGAAATCTCTCAATTATATGGGCCTACATAATTGTTGTTGTTAACATGAAGCTTCAGTCTCTAAAGTGACAAAACATTCTAATATTAGCAATACTAGACATTTTGCTTTTCGAAGTTTAAACTATTGTTTTCGTCTCATATATATATATATATATATATGCACAGAAAGCTCAACCAGTTCTCAAAATGACATGATCATTTAGTTAAGTGTGGCGCAATAAAGAAGAACAAGAACTAAACAGCTTGTTGAAAGAGCTCCACAAAATCAAAGATAAAAAGCATAATATAGAGCAAAGGAACAAACGCATGGAAAGACTGTATTAAAAAACATTATTACTGAAACACAAACGAACTGATGATAATTCCATGAACAATCATCCTATCACAGTTGATCAACTTCCTATCCTGTTCTCCATGCCTGTCAAGAAGAAAACATCTAATTCACATCACAATCTACTGATCATTTGATGATACATTTCAAGGTTATTTTTATATCATTGTAAGCGCAATGTTTTCTTTATTCTTTCTTATAAATTAAAAAAAAAATGTAGGCTGCAAAAATGAAAGTTTTTAAAATTTCAAATCCTTTTTTTTTAAAATGTGCATGTAAAAATACCTTACTTTCAACTGCTTTAACTAAGTGACGGTGATAATATTGCATAACAAGTTATATCAGAGAAATCGGCTACCTGTTGCCTGCATACTCAAAAAAAAAAAGAAGAAAGAATTAATTGATAATAGGTGATCATTTTATTAAGATTCATTTGATCTAATTGGACAGAGAATTTGGCCGTGGTTGTTTCTTGCACAGGTAAATTTTTATGATTGTTGACAGCAACTTGACCCTGCTGGGCGGCTGCGCTTTTAGCCCAGTGGACTAAAGGTTGAGTAGGGAGTCGGCATGGGACGTATCAGAGATTAGTCCGTTTGATGCAAGGTATTTTAAGAGAGTCAAAGAAGGGAAAAAACAATAAGGAGTATTTTTCTCAGTTCGTTGAATGGAAGGTGTTCTTTGAATCCGAGTTTGTTGGATTCGACATGTACTGTACTCTTATTTTATAAACATCTAACATTCACAGCAATTCTAGTTTGTTTTCAATTTTCAAAAATGTATGGCAAAAAAGCAGTTGTTGTTCTAGTAGTTGAGTTTATGGTTTATTAAATGTTTCTAAGTGGATGAATAAAACATTAAAAGAGGATGCAAGTTAAAGATACTTTTATTAATGAAGCCAATAGTCAACGAAGTGGTAGTGATACAACAGCACTGATACAGTTGCATTGTGTGTGACACAGAGAGGGTGAGTCAGAGGGGTATACAGGGTGGCGCTGGCAAAAAAATCATTGGTGATGCATTAAAACATATACACATAAAAAGCAGAAACATGAAAAAAGAAAATGATATGATACAGTCATGTGCATTTGCAAAGGAAAGACTGAGTTATTGAATTAAATATGTAAAACAATCAAGGTTTTATTTCTTCCTGGACTTAACATGCAGCACAAAGCTAGCAATAACTGTCAGCTAGTCTTTCAAGATGGCCCGAATTGATGTCAGCGTTGTCTCTAGCACTCAATTAAAGAAGAAGGAAAAACAGAATTTGCTAACTCAGGTCATATGTCACGACACTGAATGATGTCAATGTTGTCATCTCTAGCTCTCAGTAAATTACAGGAAAATAGTTATAGAGCTTGCTACACCATGCCTTGCTATTCACAGAGTTTTTTTTTTTAAGGTTTTTTTGTTATTACCAATAATAAGGTGAATCCAAGATGAACAACCTTAACCCTATTTCCTACTTTGGGGTCTATTGGATCCCATCGCTATGTTTTTTGGCTATAAAATGGCTAATTTTTTACTTACGAACTCCAAATTTTGTGACTTTTCCTAATTTGGCCTATTGCTTGACCATACCAGTTTCATTATTCTCTCGTGCTTAGTCTGCTCACTCTGAAAGATCTTAACTGGATTTTGAGATTTTATATATTTGGGATCCATCGGACCCCCTAATAAAAATAGTGGAAACTGAGACAAACTCCCATTTCACACTCTGGGGTACAATTGGATCCCATAAGAATCTCTATGCTTTTTACTATTTTTCAGGTGTAAACAGTAAAGCAATGTGAACTGTTGGGTTTGAGTATCGATGCATCACAAATTCAATGTGATGACCGTTAATTATTTATTATTTTATATTATTACCTTATAGTTATACTGTATCATTTATTTAGCCTTTTCAATTATAATCAGAACAATCAAAATAACATTGAATAATGCAAGACAAGATTTCAAGGAAAAAAGAATATTTTAATTTCATAAAAGAACATTAATGACTAGAGAAATATCAAATTGCTTAAATTTCAGTACACTTAACTTAATATAAAAGCCTATTTAGAGAGCTGAATAAAAAATAGTACGGTAATACTAATAGATATACTGGTATTATATATGATCATTAATATCAACATCAATGTATGATGATCATCTTGGCTTACTTTCACTTGTATTCTGTTGACAGATGATACAGATTTTATTTATCCTGCAGTGGTCGTTGCAGACAAATTCACCACACTTTGAGCAGACCTGTCTTACTTTTCTGTCTTTCTTTCTGTGACACCTGCTAAATCTACCTTTCACTGCTTTTCTTTTTTCACCTGCTCTTGTCACTGTTTCATTTCCCAGACTCCATTCATTTCAAGTTTCAAGATTTCATACCCCAACTTGACTCTTTTGGTTTCTCATAAGATGTTCCAACAGTAAATCTTTAGCAAGAAGTTCATTGAAAAAACTTTTGTCCTTGTAAGACTTTGTGTCTGCTGGGAACACTTCTTTGTAAATGATATGGCTGGCCACAGTTGCTGTGTCCAGGAGGTTGTAAAATAGGACCATTGGCCACCTTCTAGTTTTCCTGTTGCAGGAGAAGCTGCGACACATATAGTCAAATGTGTCTACACCACCTTTGGTTTCATTGTAATATTTCACCATGTCTGGCTTTTTCTTTCCTTCTTGGTCAACATCAGCAGAATGATGCATGGTGCTCATGACAACAACACGTTTTTTATCATTTGATTAGTAAGCCACTAGGCTTTTGTCTTCTGCAAATAAAAATTGGCTTTCAAATTTTGCTATCCCCTTTCCTCTTTGAAAGTCTCTGGGAAGGAAGGCTTTATTTTTCCTAACAGTTCCCACGAATGAAAGACCTTTTTTTGACAAATGGTTTGACAGTTCGACATCAATAAACAAATTATCACATGTGACATTTCTTCCTGTCTTATTGTAAGGAAATGCCAACTGTTTCACGATTTCTCTCCCAAGGTTGACCTTTCTTTCACCATGCTTCCCTAGGTATGGTATTGCTTGGAGTGTATATATATGCTGTCTCTGCATCACAAAGAAGGAAAAGTTTAAGTCCATACATGTCAGGTTTGCTTGAGCGGTATTGAGAAATTTACACTGTCCTCTCCATGGAACTAGTTGTTCATCAACTGTCAGGCATTTTGATGGGACGTTATTTTTCTACAGCTGCTTGTTCACCTCATCAAATATATCTCGCAGTGGGGCGAAAATATCTTTGTCTCGTCGGTTTGAACGGGTTGTCTGTCATCAAACCTTAAAGTTCGATGAATCTTTTCATGCTCATTGTGCACACAGCTTCACTATGTGCTGAAGCTCCAAATTTTTTATATTTTAATTTCTGTGCACCTAGATGAATAAAAAGTCCAATCAATGCTTTCAACTCTGCACTATGTACCGGTTTCCATTTTGAGCCCTGGCGCCTCTTACCCTCATCATTTGTCATTTTGATAATAATGTTGATTATCCTGTCTGAAAAAATCAAATGAAATGCCAAGGAAACTGAGTCTACAGGTCTAGAAAAACTGACATGACATTTTAGTGGTCTAAATACATTTCTTGTTGATGTTCTTCCAACTTGAGAGACAGGTACATTCCTCCAAACTATTGAACCATTTTTGCTTGTTTTTATATTACTGGACATAGGTAATGTTGTTTCATTGTTAGCATCACTATCTTCTTGGATAATTTCTTCTTCATCTTCTAGTTCTGGGTCAGATTCTGCTAACAGTAACAGGTCTGTTATTCATCTTCATCACTGCTTTCATCTGACGATTCTATATCAGCTCTGGCATTCTCTAAGCCCTCATCGTCATCGTCGTCGTCATCTGGAATCCAAGGGGCCAGTCTTTCTTGGTTCAAAACTGCAAAGAAAATAGCATGGTGATATCAATGTCATGACATACTTGTTAGATATGTAGGCCAACATGGTTTCACTTTATTCAAACCAAAATTATTTCAACAGACAAAGATAGTAACCCTATTCAGTGATTGACTGATTGCTGATCTTGTTTTAGGAAATGATAATAAGCTGGCAGATCTGCATTTGGATAATAAATCAATAAATAAAATTAGATATGAACCATATCAATCTACTTCCACAAAAAAAAATACATAATAATAATAATAATAATAATAATAATTAGAATATGCCATGATTACAAAGTTGATTATGTTATTATGTATACAAGTTAAATTCTCTTCCCACAAAATATATTCGGTAAATATAAGATCAGAGATCAGTTTACCTTATTTGTCATGTTATTTTATTCTTTTTTTAGTCAGGGGAAATTATTACTGTACCAGTTTCGGTATGCTATGAAAAGACCTGTATTATGTATTCTACCAGTTGTCATAAATGAGTTGTTGGTAGGTAGGCCTTTAGTGCTAGCCTTTTAAAAAATCACTAATATCTAGATCTAGAATCTAGATCAGCTCTGTGCACTACTGTTTAGAAAAGAAAATAAACTTATCTGAATCAAATAATGTTGGATGTACATAAACAGATTGATTTGGATGAAGACCGATCTAGTTTTGTCACTCCACATGGAAGGCAAATGGCACATGAAAATGAAGTGATGAAACAAAACAGCCCAAACATGTGGGCCAAATGATGTTATGAAAAAGAGCCTTAAACTCTTAGAACCATGAAACATAATTATTTAAATAACGTTGTCACGTTTGAAACAATAAAAGTAACTTGTACTTTGTTTTGGCAATAAAAGTCTATCTAGACGCTTTCTTGTGAACTACAATACGCATAGTACAAACACAGGTAATCCGCTCTGCCACTTGCCAATTCTAGAAGCTAACTGGCTGTGGCAAAGGTACAGTTTTCGATCATATCTATGGGTAACTGCGTCAGCAAGATCAGGGTTTAACTTAATTATATCTCTGAAAACACGAGCTACTTCTAACCCAATTTTAGTTTTTAACATTCTTGTCCACATAATGTAATAAAGCAATCAACAACAAGTAGATACTTAAAGTGTTTGTTTTTGTTTACTAAACATGGAAGTCTACCAAATCTGCTGCCAAAATTGCATCTAAAAAATTATATATATAAGTTTCCTCCTCTTCGATTTCTTAATCAATTTTCTATGCAGTTCATCTGCTAATAATTTCTGTTCCATCCACTCTTTTATCTTAGATAAATCTATAAAAGCTAGAGCACAGCTCTTGAAACACTGCATACAGTTCAAGTTTCAGGATCAATTAAGAGTAAACTCATTTTGGGACATAATTGATAGAAAAAAGTCGTTGCTTTAACTTACTTTTTCAAAGAATTTTGACCAAAATGTTTAAAAAATTCACAATGTAAAAAATGCTTTATTATGAGATTCCTTTATTTTCATTTGGAATTTTCATGTTTCATTCCCTATAACATTATATTTTTTTCACTTGTTAAGTTAGTTGCGATTATTGTTATAAAGAAAAGACTCCTTTTTTATTTTGTGTTTAAAATCAATTTGGTATTTGAGGGAACATTTGTAAAAGTTGCAAATTGTTCTCGTGGTAAAAAATTTTTTTTTTTCATGAGCCAATTTTTGTATGTTATAAATTAAACATGCTGTTTACAGTTTTTTAACATGATGCTTGTATTCTCAAACTCTATATGATTTTTATATAAAGTAATAAAATTACTTGACATTTTTACTAATACTTGTTTATTTTTTCCTGAAGTTGTGGAGTGGTTCAATCATCTGTACCCACATTTGGCTGGCGGAGAGGATCGCCCGCATCTGATGATATACCATACAGCGCACGCGCAGCATACTCAAAAGGTGGTGGACTTGCAAGCCTACTTGGACTGTGTATTTAATGTGTTCTTCGTCTCTGCAGACTTGCAGGAGTGGGTCTTAAGTAACAGAGCCCATCTATGTGACCCAGAGAATTACAATCCCAGTAAAACCCTTACAGTTTCCCTCACAAACAAGGCTGTGTTTGTTCTAATTAACTTTCAAACTTGTGAAAATTTCCACTATTTGGCTGCCCAGTGGGTTACACACCTTCTTAATATTGAAGCTTCAGAAAAAGGGTTAAAGATTCTTAACAAAAAAATTATAAAATTAAAAGAAAGAAAAAAAATTTCAAGCTGACAAAAAGCCCCCCCACCCCCACCCCCGCCCCGCTCCCCCTGTCGATGATGGTATTTTTATTTAGGTTTTGTTTCTGTTGCTTCTGAAGATTCTCAAGCTTTTTTAGAATTTTCCATTGACTGTTTGTACAAATTATGCTTTTGTTATGATAATTTTGATGATGCAAGTGATGTTTTTAAAGAACTTTTGCCTAAATTACTAGTCTTATGACTGACAGAACTGCTGTCATAAAGTTATATGATACGAAATTTCAAGAATTTGTTCGTTCAGAAACCAGCAAAGAAGTTAACATTCATTATTTAAACTATAATGCCCAAATGAAAAGGGTTTCGTCTGAGGCTGAAGAAGCATATGTCAAATATTCTGGGAAATCTTTAGGGAGGGATAAAGATCCACAATTTTTTAATTTTCAAAAAGACAAATATGCAACTGTATGGTTCATTAGAATGGCCTGTGAAATTTGGGGGGGTTAA
Source organism: Elysia crispata (assembly GCA_033675545.1). Taxonomy (NCBI): domain Eukaryota; kingdom Metazoa; phylum Mollusca; class Gastropoda; family Plakobranchidae; genus Elysia; species Elysia crispata. Next base: position 67,800 of record JAWDGP010006995.1, read on the forward strand.
AATAAAAAATGGTTGTCGGGAACAGTGTTGTGATTAACTTTTTTTGTGACAATTCTAAAATCCCTAGCTTTGAAGGTAACAAATTTAATATTTTTTTTTTTAACTGCTTCTACTCTCATTTTTTCATTTTTTTTTCACTTCTGGAGTTTTGCATGGAAAGCCAAGGCGTAAAATCCAGAGTATCTTTTGATTTGCAGGATAATTCTTTGATTGCATTTGTTTACTGCCTTGCTTTGATGTTTTTGAAAGTGATTGGACCGTATTGGTCATTGGTCAAAAGCAATAATGTTGTGTATTGTGATTTTCATCAATATGTTAATGCTGTGCAAATGTACCTTAAAACTGGTCTAATGACCCCTCTGAACTTTCAAATTTTCATTTCAAGTCTGTTTTTCCATATTTATATTTTACACCGACTTATTATTATTCAGTGCATCTCTGTAGAGAGATATTTTGTGATACTCTTCCCATGATTAAAGTTTTGCAGTCTATGCAAAGAATGTTTCACTGTAACTGAAAGACTGCTTTCTGATTTTTTTTTGAGCGATGAAAACTTAACTGATAACAACGTCAGGGCTCAGCTAACACAGTGTTCTCTTAATAACCTCATTGGGGAAAGTGCATTTGGGGATTTCAATTATGATGTTGAAAAGCTTAGGAATGCAGGCCTTTCAACTAGATCTGCTGTGCATTGTGTTAAAAGAAATAAAACTGTTCACTGTTTCTACAAAACAAGCACTGTAAAAAAGAAATTGTTTACTTTTGCTTAACACACTGCTCTAGTCTTAAAAAAAAACATAGCTGAGAAGATGAAGAGTTGGTAAAGCAAAGAAGCGGTGAAAAATTTGTTGAGAATCAACAGAAAAAGATAGAAAATGTAATTGCAGATGTGGAGAAGACGTCAAATTTTTTAAATATGTTCAAAACCATGTTGATGATCTTGTAAAGAGAAGTAAATCTAATTCAAAATCATTGTCTGAGATTTTGAAAGCTGAAATAGGATATAAAATATTTCTTGGTAGAAAGATGAAATTTGGTGCGGTGCCCTTTATGATTGATGCTGTTAACACTGTTTTAATCAGTACATGTGGTGAACCTGTGCAATAGAGTTGAAACTGGTAAATGTAAAATTAGCAATGGTTTTATACATGTAGCTAAACTGGGCTATAAGTATTAATGTTCACTTATGAATAACACTTTATCTATGTTGATAAATTCATTTGCATACTTTTATAATTAGATGTTTAATTTTTCTTGGCTGGACTAAATACAAGTTTTATAATGCAGAGCATAGTTCCAGTTCATGATTTTACTGGTATCTTATTCTAACACTCTGTTGTGCATTATATTTCCAGTATGAATTTATATAATGGTTACAATTTTATCAAGCAAACATTGTTATTGAAGTTTAAGTCAGAGTATCTAAATATCAAATAGTTTCTTTCTTATATTCTGATAAATCAAGTGACTGATCATCAATCTGGTTGTCTTTTTTTCTAGTTTTCTTTTTCTCTTGAAGATTTAAGAGAATAGTTCTGAAAGCTCTGTGTGTCACTGTCTTTGTAAAACGTTTAGCTTTATGTCTTTATGAATGTCTTGTTAAATTAATTTGGAGAAATTTCGTAATATGATGTATGAGATAAATGCATGTTGCATTTTTGATGCTATTTTAGTCTTAACATTTCTGCAATTTTGTTGACCTACATTTTGCTTTATATCAGTAAAATAATGTTATAATTTCTTTTTAAGAGCTAAAGCTGAGTTTTCTGAGAACTGTAAAGTGTTTCATAGTTCCATCCTCATTTCCTGAATTTATACAAAATTTTAAAAACACCAATTTTTTGCTCATGTTGCGTTTTAGCAATTTTCAAACAACTTCATTCATTTATTTCATAATATACAATTTCCATGTCTATATGAGCTTAAAGAGCATTGTTTTGTGATCAATTTGACAGACGAATGATACATGTGGCTTCAAAACTTGATTTTTTAAAATTTCAGATGTTCAAATTTTTTTTACCTTCCTTGTACAATTTTGTGAAAAAATGGCATTTCGTGATTTTCTATTGACAAAATAAAACATTTTTAATTTCTGCAGAACCCTGAGAAAATTGAGGTTTTTGGTGTCTTGGTGTACAGAAGTTTGCATGAATGTAAGACTTGTGTATGCCTAAAATCGGCATATTTGGTTAATTTTGTATCGTGTGAAAAGGGTGGCATATTTTAAAAGGCCGTAACTTTCTTAATTATGAAACGATTTGCAGTTTTTTTTTCATTTTTATTCTCATTTTTTCAAGCTTTATAAAACAGAGTTAAACTTACTGGTGTATCTCAAAAATGAAATTTTGGTGTAGGGTACCGGTAGGCCTACCTATTAAGATGCAGGGGTGACCAGATTGTTTGAGAAATGTGGAAAAAAAAATATCTATAAAAGTCACCAACTTGAACTCAAGGACAATGAACTAAGTAGAAACAATTGTGTTTGGCACAGAAGATATTTTGCTTTAGCGTCGTCAGTTTTAGTACACAGTTCCATTCTAGAGTTATTGAATTACATGTACTGTCGGAGCTATTAAAGCGAAATTTCTTCTATGTCAAATTCAATATTGTTTCTACTTAGTTTTTTTTTTTTTTTTATCAGTATTGTTTCTACTTCGTTTTTAACAAAATTCAGATTTTCAAAACTTTTTGCGCCAATAAGATTGATAAGTTTTGAATGTGGTAGCGTTTTTTTTTTTGTCAAGTCTTTTATTTAATTGTATTTCTGGGCCAAGGTTATAACGTTCACTTAATGAATTCCAGAGCATGTACTTCAAATGGAAGATCAGCATACCCGGTTCATTTTTCTTTGTAGAAATAAATTTGTTCTTTACCCTTCTTTGTAGTCTTTTCTTTGATATTGTTTGCTTCTGTTTTCGTGATACATTTCAAACAAAATATATAATCCCTTTTATATTGTATAAAAATGACGGAATTTAAACTTTGTAGTCTTTTCTTTGATATTGTTTGCTTCTGTTTTCGTGATACATTTCAAACAAAATATATAATCCCTTTTATATTGTATAAAAATGACGGAATTTAAACTTTGTAGTCTTTTCTTTGATATTGTTTGCTTCTGTTTTCATGATACATTTCAAACAAAATATATAATCCCTTTTATATTGTATAAAAAATGACGGAACGTAAACTCTGTACAAAGTGCAATGAAATGAAATCACTAGATGAAAACTATAGGTATTATACAAAAACCTGTGGGTGTACACTCTCAATGTATTGAATGCAGGAGATTTTCAAAATTTTATTCAACTTTAAAACAAGAAGGAATTACTGAAAAAGAATATGAACATTTTATAGAGCAATCAGACCTGGTTGTTTTCAGGCAATTGTAAAATGGAGAAATTTTTCTGCTAAATGTTCTCAAATTGAATGTGAATTGATTGTCAGTTTATTGCCGAGCCTGAAATCCTCCCAATTTACGGTTTGTGAATGCCGACAGTTAAAGGACATATTCCGGCAATCATTGCAATAATTTAACTTTTTTAAGTAGAACTGCAAATATGAATTGTGACGATAGCTTCTCATAGGCCAAACAAGGGGTTCTTCTATCTAGCTACATGTGAATCTAAGTGTTGATCCAGTTTCTTCAGTGTTAGATCTGTGGAGATAGATAACGATTCTGTTAGAAAATAGATCTATATATCTAAATCTTGGACTGATGTCACTATGACTGAACGCAAAAAGAGAAACTACACACAAGTGCCGTGGTTTATTTGCAGCGTGCAAAAAAGCACTTGGAGAAAGGAAAATTGCACGCATAACAAAACTTCTTAACAACCCTTCTTTAGAGAACCACATCTAAATAGGCGTTATGCAAATAATTATGTCATTTAAGCTCAGAATCTGCTTCAGAGAGCAGCCACATCCCCAAAGTAAAGGCCTACACCTCATCTAAAGGAATCTGAAAAAAGTGCACTGAAAATTATTTGGAAAATTAAAAAAAAAATCCAAAGCAAAATAGTCACAAAGAACGTATCAATTTTTCTTTTAAAGAACCCTACAATAACCCTTTTCTTCTTCCATACCAAAGCTTCCTTAGAAAAGCCAAAATGAAGTTCACAGGTAGATTACCTCTATTAAAAAATTTCTCACTAATAAGCACCTTTAAGTGAAATCAGGATCCCAAGTGTTAGATCTATACAAAGATGGAGGCGGGAGGTAGATCGCAAAAAAAGAAGTTAACTACATTTGGGTGCAATCATTCAAGTAGTCCTCTTTTCAGTTTATCTCTCAAATGTGGTGCTGATACGATCATACAATGTAGTGCTTCACCTTACGTGGTGAAGGTGAGTTCTCTACATCAAACAACCTGCAACTGCTCAAACAATATTACCGAGAAAAACTATTTTAACTTATAGATTAAATAAATTGGGATACCCTAGATTGCTTAAGCTTAAAAAAATTTTAGATTAAGTCACGATCTCTAGAACTCATACAAGACAAATTAAGAGTGCGAAGGTACTGAAATGGTTTAACTTGATTATTTCTATGGTTTCTTGTTGACAATAACAGGATCTGGTTGATGTTTTAGACATAAAAAAGTATAGAAATAATAATTCGAATAAAAATTGATGAATTTAATAACCAGTACAATAAATATAAAATGAATTTTCAAAAGCAATTTTTAGCCTCATTCATAACTTTTCTCTCTTCCTTTTTTTTTAATTTGTACCACGTTAGTCACTGATCTTGGCAGATCAAAATTCAGTAAACTTCTTCACTGCCCATTGGGTGATTTTGGAAGAGATAGCGGGGAAAGAAATCGAAAATGCCTCTTGTAACATAGATTTCTCAGAAACTTTCTCTCTTCTCCTATCACTGTGGCTGCCTCTTTCCCTCCCCCTACTATTTCCATCTCCCCATTGATGTCTCAGGAACAGTGACTTTCATGCTTGCTTGAATAGACTAAGAAGTTGAATTGCTAAGAAAGATCAAGTACATATCTCTCTCTCTCCCTTTTCTTTTTTCCATCCTCTCTTTGTATAGCTGTCCTTCCCTCTGTCTCCCTGTCTCTTAACCATTCTTTCTATTCATATTTTCCTTCCAGCTGTCTTGCTGTGCCTTTTCATTTACTGTCCTTTCCTCACCTTCTCTCAGTTTTTATGCTTTCATATTTCAGTTACTTATCTAAATCTAGTCGATTACATGTATGGAGATCGAATGGGAAGTCCTATGTAGAGCTAGAACTAGAGTAAATCTAGATCTTATAATCGAAACCGGGTATGACATGACACGATATGAGAATAGCGTGATTATTATAGTAGATGACTTTCGTTCCAAAGCAAATAATTATAGATTTAGATCTAAATAGATTATTACTTTTCTTTATACGCGGCGAGTCTATGAAGGCGTGTGGTACATCGATTAAAAAAAAGAGCGCGTAGCCTGAGTCGGATCACAACAGAAGAAAGAATTGTATCTACTCACTGTGGGCTCCAGCTCATCCTCGAACTGACCCTAAGCTTCTGTCTCCTTGTCTTCATGGTCTGCTTGATATTCCCACAACTGCTGAGTAAAAGTCAGGTAGGATTAAGAATTTCATAAACCTAAACTTAAAGTATATTACTAACTTCTAAAAAATGCTACAACAAAATTCTTTAAAAATAAAAGAATTTATATTGTAAATCCTGAAAAAAAAAAGATAATGCAAAGAAAATAAACATGTGAACAAAGAAATGGCAAACATTTTTAGAAGATTTTAAAGAAAGATTTGTAAATTATTAAGACCTGTACAGGGGGTATAGGATACATATGTTATTTGCTAGTACGCGCAGAGTTTGTTGTAGCAATAGTAATAAAAAAACAACGAAGCGAAAATTAAGGGAAAGTGCGCAGTAGAAGAGTAAAAACTGGTTTACATGGAGGACTTCCTATTCTTTTGAAACAAAAACAAAAAAAGAAAACTACGATAGCAAGATGTAACCTTAATCAATAAACAGACAACCTGAAAACATAGGATGTCCTAGTAAAGACGTGGAGCAGTAAACAAACATACATGGTAGCAGTGCTAGAGTATAGACCTTAAGCCCATTATGAACAAGAAAAAATACAGTCTTTATAAAGCGAACAAATCTATAAGAAAACGCATCTAATTGCAATGGCCTTGCACGTATCGGTACCAGTGATTCTGGTACTTCACAGCTATCTACGAGGCACAAGAAATGTTGATAAAGATTGTACAATAAACTAGAAAGAAAATATATGATACATAGAATTACAAAGTAAGAAATGTAAAATAAAGATGGTAAAAATTTCAACGCAGATAAAGGTAGATATAAAGATGTGTAATCCCCGATAAGATACTCTGGATCTATTTATGGTCGGGTTACAGACAAGGCACAAGCTAGCATGTTTTTGTTGACGATATACAGTAAATAATAATAAGGTCGGAAAGGTGATGTTACGATAATTTTGTAAACGGAAGGTGGTGGTCAACGTTGAGTACGAGGGTACAGCATAGATAGTAATATTGTAAACAGATGCAATGGGCACAAAGCTTGTCTGTCATATACAGAAAGTATAAAGGACAAATCGGAGTAACACCAATAATCAGAGAGTGTAAATGAGAGTAAGTTACATGACACAGTAAAAAGTTTCCTAACTTCCGAAGGTACATAATGTTCTTGTGAAGAATGGCAAACTGCGAATGGTATTATCTAAAAAAGGTTAGGCAGACCTGCAATCTATAATCATGTAAAATATTATAGATAATGTTCGGAGTACTTTTTGTACACATAAGTAAGCAGTAGGCAAAGCAACTTTAAAAACCTGTGAAGCATGCGTAAAGCACCCTGCTAAGATTCTGGTGTTAACAATAAGCTTTTTTGAAAATGGTACAGTGCAAATGTTTTAAAGTTAGGAAAATAGACGTGCACCCATGGCTAAAGTACAGATAGTCTTGCAAACCAATTATCGAAATTACAATATTTAACTCTAAACAAGGACACAGCAATACTAATTACGAAAGTAAATGATAGAAGCCATTCCTTTCAAAATGGAAAATAAACAACAGTCATTGGCGTGATTAAGATCAAACACTAACTACATGGGATGCCGGTGAGATAAAGTTATCAACAGTAAACATTGATGTCCTTGTAATATAGGATAGTGACATACACTTATTTGAAGTAATAGTGTCACAAAC
>JAWDGP010006995.1:82500-87500 GCA_033675545.1 Elysia crispata
TTTTTCTTTACTCCAACGTTGGACGGGGTGAGTATTGTTTCCCCAAGCGTCCCCCCTCACTCCCCCCCCCCCCCCCTGTGTCTCTACCTTGTTGTCGTGTTGGATTTTCTCACTTTGTTAATTAGATCGTTTGCCTCTCTTTATTTTAAACCATTGTTTGGTGTGTGTTGCTTTTTCTCATTTTGCTGGTGTTCCACGTTCATTCTTCTGTCTCCTGCTTTTCGTGTTTACTTTCTTGTTCTCCCTTCTGAATCTGTTACCCGTGAGTCGTGATTGCTATCCTTTCTTCTTTCTCTGTTTATGTTTCCTGTCTTTCGCTGTATTCGTCCTTTCACTTCGTTCTGTTATTCAGTATAATCTTCATGGATCAGTTTTTTTTTAATTATTATCATTTTGTTGGTTAGGGGCGCTTCATGGTTTTCTCCCTCTCCTCTGGCTCTTACGTGCTGAGACCAGATAAAATAGCGGTAGCTGTGCATCAGTCAGCTCATCTTCTCTCCTTCGTTTCTTCCTTAAACTTTCATCAATATTTTTTTATTTGTCTCTACACCTCGCCGAGGTTTCTCTACTGTCCGTTGTAGGTCTTGTTTTATTTCTATTGTTTGTTTAGCACTATATAAAGATGTGCATTTCAGATGTTTTCCCAAACCAAAGGCTACATTTTTTTCTGCCGGTCTTACACGTATACGTGTATTATTATGGAGTATGTGACTCTTTCACTTTATGGTGATTACTAAAAATAAATGAAATATGGCTTTAGAAATAATTTCTAAAAAGAAAAGTATATGAAAAAAATCATTACTGGTTCTCGCTAAATAACCTTTTTTCGATTCATCAGTTTAAAAAAATAAGCTGCTTAATTTTCGATCATTTTCGAACCCATGGTCTCTTTGTCCTTGCCAAAGGGCCTCATGCATTCCACTACTAAGTCATCATCCCGCTAGCGCCTGAACACGTTTTATAATTGTAGCAATCTTTTGTGGCCTTTTGTTTGCAAAGAAATAACTGGTGAAATATAAAATTTCCGACAACTTATGTAAAAAACTATTCAAAGTAAAAACATGCAATGTGCGTTTTTCATGTATGTTTATGTCGTAAATTATATTAAATTGTGTTGTAAATTTGTTGAATGTTCTTAGATCTTTCATTTGAAGTAATAAAACTATTCAAATTTTTTTAATCGGATGCTCTGAACATTTTTCCCACACAAAGACAATAACCTGTTCGGCCTTTGTTACTCGTATTATGTATGCCAGTTGCAGCGACTAGGGGTGGACGGCGAGTATTTTAGGTCAACTGAAGAGTAACTTATTCGATTCCTATCATGGACCGATACGCCTTTTGTTGTTCAGTAATCTCTTACCGGTTGAAACATATGCCGGCCGCCATATCAGATAATAAAAAAAACCAACAAGCGACCAAGTAAGAAAACAAAATAATTTTAGAAAGATATCCAACGTAGAAAATAGGTATGAAGTTTTCAGAGGGGTCACAATTACAAGTAAGTCTTTACTAAGAAAACTGGGAAGAGAATAGAGCGGTAACTTTTAGTAAGGAGAATGGTGAGAACTAGTGTGTACTGGTACAGAAGTGCTGGGCAATATTTATTGAAAGAGAAAAAAAATCAAAAGGGACTTATTATAGCAGAGGTTAGAAATGCATAGAAAAAAAAGGCAGTAAAAAGGTAGTTTCGAAAAAGTTGAAAGACCAGAGATAGCTATAGACAGAGCGTACACATTTGTGGGTGTATGATAAAGAGAAAGATGTAAAATTCAAGGAAAAACATTTACATTCAGTCAGATTTAAAAAAAATAAGAATCATTGAGTGAAAAAGGAAGAGAGATACAGAAAGACAGACAGAGAGAGAGAGAGAGAGAGAGAGAGAGAGAGAGAGAGAGAGAGAGAGAGAGAGAAAGAAAGAGAGACAGAGAGAGAAAGAGCGAAAGAAAGAGAGAGAGAGAGAGAGAGAGATAGAGAGAGAGAGAGAAAGAGAGAGAGAGGAAGTGTAGACTAAGGAAATGATTGATATAACCCAAAACTCAGAACTTTAACACGTCATGCGCGGACGTTAATTGGAACACATCGTTACGACTAAACCGATGAACCAATTAAAACAGATCAAGAGGTAGACAGAGATAAAAGATGTGAGACGGGCTAAGAAGATGATTGTGAGATGTGAGGACAGGAAGATATTGAGGTATTTGGTTATCAACCCCAAGTGGCACTTCACTTCATGGTGATTACTAAAAATGAACGAGATATGTTTTTAAAACTAATTTGTGAACAGAAAAGTATGTGAAAAAAAAGTTCATCACTAGTTCTCTCACCTTTTTTTCGAATCATCGATTAAAAAAAAAAATAAGCTGCTTGAAGATTCGAACTCTCAATAACATTACCATGTCAAAGGCACTTACGTATGACGCCACAAAGCGTCTGAACACGTTTATAATTTTAGGAATTTATTGTGACCTTTGGTTTACAAAGAAGTAACTGTTGAAATTTCAAATTTCCGACACTTACAAAAAGTCTTTTTTTGTGCAAAACCAGCACACTGAGAAGAATATCTGCTCACACAGTGCCCAGCACTTCTCCCAGTCCGCACCTCTCTACAGGACACTCTTGAACAATTACTAAAAGAGGAGGTAGATATCTACAGAGTGATCATGCTAAACACTTTCCCAGTTGCCCAACAGAAGACAAGGCAGCTGATAGCGCATTTGTTAGGATCATACAGATATATTATTTGGAAAGTCTTCACCTAAACACAATATGAAAGCACAACAATCGCACTGCAAACTGTTTCCATCTTGTGGGACGATAACCAAAACAGCATCATAGTTCCGTATGTCTGAAGCTATTGAAAAAACAAGAAATATCTGGTTTGTTATCATGTGATTTCATCTATGACTTAAGATGTCTGTAAGCAATGAGCATTCTATCTCGATGTAGCTCAAGTTTGCGAAACATTCTTCACTAATTCTACCTTCTTAATTATGAAACTTATCATGACTTGAAGTTTTACAGTAATCTGTACACTGTAACCTCTTGAACTTGATATATATATATATCGTATGAAAGGAGAGACAGGAAAAATATAGAGAAAGTGCCTTGAGAGAGAGATAGAGAGAGAGAAAGAGATATATAAAGAGACAGAGAGAGAGACAACCAGAGAGAGTGAGTAAGAGAGAGAGCGAGAGACAGAGAGAGAGAGAGAGAGAGAGAGAGAGAGAGAAACAGACAGACAGACAGAGAGAGAGAGAGAGAGAGAGAGAGAGAGAGAGAGAGAGAGAGAGAGAGAGAGAGAGAGAGAGAGAGAGAGAGAAAGAAAGAAAAAGAAAAGACGAAACTGGTTCTTAGTTCCTTTATTTTCCTATCCTTGATTGTACGACAGTTAAAACATTAAAATATCCATGCTGCTGCACTATATTGCCGTTGTATGGATTACGATTGTTGTATCAGCTTATTATTCTAATGATTTTTAGTGACGTGTGTTCAAAACCTCATTTTGTATAGCGAATTTTATGCAAATGGATACTAAAATGTAGGTCTCTGTCCTCTATTTGGCTATTGCAATTGTTTACCTTCTGGAATTTGACGAATAAACGTTTAAAAAAAATCATATCATGGACCGATACGTCTTCTTTTTTTTTTTTTGTATTTATATGTGCAACATATGTCGGCCGCCATATCAGATGATAAAAGACAAGCGATGAAGTAATTAAAAAAAATGATTTTAGAAAGATTATATTTTATAAATATAAATATATATAAATATATATATATATATATTATGAATGTATATATTTATAAAATTATATATATATAATTATATTGTATATAATTGAATATATATTTATACATAAATTATAAATTTGCATAGGTGTCATTATATGTGTTTAGAAAGATAACTATTTTCGCTTTCTCTCTGTCTCCAAGTTTTTTCTCTCTCTCTTTTTCTTTTTCGAAGTTCCCTCTCTCATCTTGTATGTGCATGTGTCAATCTGTATATTTCTGTACGTAGCTATATATATGAGTGTGTGTGTGTGTGTATTAAATATGTCTCCCTCCTCCCTCTCTCTCTCTCTCCCCCTCTCTCTCTCTCTCTCTCTCTCTCTCTCTCCCTCTCCCTCTCTCTCTCCCTCTCTCTCTCTTCCTCTTGCTCACTTGCTCTTTCTACCTTCCTCTCTAATATAGCCATCTATCTACATATCTATTTATCCATCCATCTATCCATCCATCCATCTATCTATCTATCTATCTATGTCTATCTACATGTATATTTTATTATGGATCCATTCATCTATCTCTATCTATCTATGTACCAACAATCTATTCATCTTTTTATATACCTATCCCTTTTCTTTCATTTCAGCCTTACTCTCTAAGCTTCTAACCGACCCAGAGAAACTCAGCAAAAGTTTCACAAAATGTCACGTGGTGTGGTAGTGAATATTTCTTCAAATCCTAGGTCTACTGCTGTAGCAAGCGTTTGATGTGTTGCTTGAGGCAATTTCCAGCCGTCCCGGTAGAGATGGTCCCACCATCTGAGCCGGTTCGATGAACGAGCGTGTGAGGGATGCACGGTGTCAGAACAAGACGACCAAGCTATCCGAGTTACGTCAGAGATTGTCACTAATGGTTTACTATGGTAGAATTCTGTAGCTTAGCAACCACCTGCAGGAAGTGATCAATTCAAAGTTCAGAGGGAGGCTTCCGTTTCGGTCGAATAAATGGAAAAAGGGGAAAAAAAAAACCCAGAGGGAAATTATAATTGAATCCTTACTAAGCCAAGCCTATGGCTTTTCAGAAGAATCTTCTTCGATTGAGAAATTAGTATACATTATCGATGTCGATTTTGTTACTTAAAAGAAAAGTGTTGTCAGTAGTCGCAGCATAGCAGCGTTGAAGCCAAGTAAAGTTGCTTTTTAAAAAAATCGTTGTCTTTAATTGGAATGCAGCGAAAGAGTATTTGTCAATGTCTGCCTGTGTTTGTGTGTGTG
>JAWDGP010006995.1:92500-112500 GCA_033675545.1 Elysia crispata
TTGCTAGCTGTATGACAGGAGACCTGGGCGGTTTCGCTTTAACGAGAACTATTGAAATTCAAATTAGTTGGAGACTGCGTTAGTTACACTTGGTAGGTCTGATCAGAGAGCGTGGATATGTCCCTTCTCTGGTCTGACTGAGTCGGCTCATCGATTCAGTGCTGGTTTCACACAGTCTGGGGAAACCTCGAGCTGTTACAGGTATCAGAACTCAGCATAATTGTTCTATGTCAGGAGAAGTTACTGGCTGAGCCTGTCATACTCAATGTCCATGAATCTAGCTAGAGGTAGAATCCCACTTTCCGAAAGACCAACTTCTTCCCTTCCCATCTCAGGGAAGAAGCTGGTCGCATCATACATGCATTCTGACGTCCCGGCTGGTCGGGCCGCCCTCTCGCGTCGGTAGCGCTCCGTTAGTCCTAGCTAGAGATCTGTGCGGCCGTACGGTCAAGCTGTTCGGTACAAGAGTGGTTCAATGGTTTCCAATGGATTAATAAACTCCATACATCTCTGGAAAAACCCTATGGAATTTCCCAACTAATTCTGATGCAAATTGGTTCAACACAAATTTAGCTGACATTAATAATAAATTAAAAAACAAAAATTGACAAAAATAACACGGGACATTTTCCTGCAACCATTTCCTGTAGGATTTGGGTCTGGACCAAGCTTTAACTCTACCGCCTAGTGGGATAGAAGAATAGGCGTCAACCTACACATTATCTCATATACCCTGTGGGCAAACAAAGAGCCTGTGGCTAAAGAGCACCCAACCACGTCTGTAGTAACTAAATTCAAAACACATTCCATATAATTTGAGAAACGGCTTCTGGGCAAAAGAAGGATATAATCTCTGAGCTCGATTGGCAGTTGAAGTTTTTCTTGGCCTCTTTGATAACATGCTTACCTTTTCATTACAGCTCCTCCATCCTTCAGCCATTGAGAGTAAATAGTGTTCTGTGTATCGATCAAAGGTTTACATATCCCCACTATCGCCCTGAAGTAAAGTTAAAAAATGCTGAGAATCACCAACCTAGTTATAAAGCCATTTTCTCATATCTTTCATTATTTTGCTTCCAGTTTTTCCCCCCTCATCCTGGTTTCCATCAAACCAAGAGAAAAAAGTCTCTTTGTTCTTGAAAATTACAAATTATTTGTTGAATGACTTGAGATTGAAAAGACTCATTTGTTGTATATATATATATATATATATATATATATATATATATATATATATATATATATATATTTATATATATATTTTTTTTAAACTGTGGAGAATATCTATGGGGACTATGGGCGTCTATAGAATATATGGGCCAATCTCTATGACTTTATTTTTCTTAATGTTTTTTCTGGTCTCTGAGATAAATTCTCTCTACGTTCGCAATCATTTCTAAACACAATAGATACTTCTAAGAAACTTGGATCGGTTAAATCAGAACAGTTTTTCTTCCATGTATTATTTTTGTATCAAACGTACACTGTCTCGTTTTCTTGTATGCACCATTTTCTCTGACTTTGTGCTAAGCTAGCCGTCTTGCTCTGAATTTTGAATCGTATCAAGTTATTATTCAGCCTATCCAAATATTTGTTTATAATTATATCGACAGTGATTTATTTTTTCTTTCCATTTTTTGTCCAAAGACTTTCCTTAGCTTATTATTTACCAACTCATGGAATTTTCGTTTCCTATCTATATCTTTCTATCTATCTATACATATATAAACACAAACACGCGTGCAAATACTTATCTATATATAATAAGATTGTAGAAATACAATGGTGAAAGTGTTCATCTAAAATGTTAAATTTTATATGCCCAAGTTACAAGTCAGTAAGATTTGACACCTTATCACGTTTATGTAACTATATATGTCTATCTATCTATTTATCTACATATCATAGGTTATCCATATAATTTTTCCTTCTGCCCAATGACCTATCTTTTCTGCTTTGCTGCCAACTTCAGCTAAAAAGCTTATTTCTTTATGTCAACTTTTACTTACAACATTTCACTTCTCTCTCCTCTCTCTGCATCTTTCTTTCCGTCTTTGTCTCTCTGTCTGACTTTCTCTCCCTCCCTAGTCTCTCTCTCTTGCGCTCTCTCTCTCTCTCTCTCTCTCTCTCTCTCTCTCTCTCTCTCTCTCTCTCTCTCTCTCTCTTCTCCCATTTCTCCCTACTCCATCCCATATGATACCCCCCATTTAAAACAATTTTCCTGTATTTATCAACTGAGCCCGTTTTCTCTCTCCAATTTTCCAAGTGGCTGGTATTTTATCTGAAAAATCGATACGGCTTCGATCGGGCCATCAAACCTTAGCAGAATCCAGGTAACCTGGGCCGCTAATGCCATCGTCATGGCTTGTTCCAGGTACTTGCTAACTAGCTGCCTGCTGCCTTCTGAGTTAAAAAAAAATAGGAGGGAAAAAGGAAGAAAAAAAAAAAAAAGAAATGAATTAATAAGATTGGAAAAGTAAGCAGCAGAAGATAGTAAACCAGGTGAATTTTCTCCGCTATAATTTTCGCCTTGCTTCAGAGATAGAAACTCACATTACCGTAGGCTTGGCTTGCTAGTGCGGTTTGGATTTTAATATATTTGCTCAGAGCTAGTTTAATATTAATTTATTCTTCCTATTCATTTCTGCACGTTTATATTTAGTTATATCCTTATTTAAATGCCAATATTTTCTCCATGTCTCTAGATCTCTCATCTCTCTCTCTCTCTCTCTCTCTCTCTCTCTCTCTCTCTCTCTCTCTCTCTCTCTCTCTCTCTCTCTCTCCCGCTCTCTCTCTGCCTTCTTTTTGTGGTCTCTATCTCCTTTGCTATTTCTTTTACATCTGTATCTCTACTATATTCTCTCTCTATCTTTTACTATTTTGTCCTTTACCGTTCCTACATCTATCTATTTATCTACTTAGCTCTTTTTAAATATATGTAAAATCATCTCATTGTCACACTGCGTTTAAAATACGATCAATGAAATAAAATATTTTCAGCATCATAATAATTATCATTGTTATTATATTTTTAAGTAGTATAATCATTACTATAATTGTTTTGTTTTTTTTTATATATTTTCGTTATTATTATTATTATTATTATTATTATTATTATTATTATTATTATTATTATTATTATTATTATTATTATTATTATTATTATTATTATTATTATTATTATCATTATCATTATTATTATTATTATTATCATTATCATTATTATTATTATTATTATTATTATTATTATTATTATTATTATTATTATTATTATTATTATTATCATTATTATTATTATTGTTGTTGTTGTTGTTGTTGTTGTTGTTGCTGTTGTTATTATTATTATATCATTATTATTATTACTATTCGACTCAGCAGTGGATTTGAATTAAAGTCGAAAAAAATCACATGAAAATAATATCTGACACGACCTATCTAAAATAAACTGCAGTCTTAAAAATAAAAAATATCTTTCTAAAAATCGACTCGCTCGAAGTGATTATAAAATTTTTCGCATTTATAATATAAAGATTGCACTGCTTTTTCTTTTTTGTCCCTCCATCATTATCGTATTAAAGCTTCGATTTTGCAGAAATCTTGGGCTCAGCTAGGGCGGGACAGATCAATAATGGCGAGGATCTGGTCCAACCAAGTCTCCCGTCTCCTCCCCCCCCCCCACCCCCCACCCCTCCACTCTCACCTCCACCCTCACCTCCACCCTCTCCTTGTCACTGCTAGCTACCTGCCCACAATTGCTGGGGCTGAAGAAAATTTTCACACAGTTTTAATGAAATGAGTACAGCTGTCTCAAAATGTCACGTCTTTATCTCTCTCCGCTACCCCCTTTTTCTCTTCCTCCATTTCCCCCATCACCCTTTCCCTTCCCTGCTCTTTATATGCTCTAGTGCGAGTCATATCTGATTTTTTTCTAGCCTGAAGAGTACACCGTGAACACCTACGGGCTGCTGAATTAAAGAATAAATATCTGAATATCACGCGGTTTATAAGTGCCTAAATGCAATAAGATTTCCAGCAAAACGACATAAAATCACACCTTTTTTCACAATTATTCTGAGGAAATTTTTTGGATAGACAGGCTTTGGTTACGTGGAACGAGCAAATCTAACCATACATTATTAAAAATTCCACTTGTCAAGCAGAATAATGAACAAATCAATAGCATTGAACTATTACCCGAAGTTTATTTATAGTCCTAGCTGAGTTTTTAGGTTGCTCTGACCTTTAAAATAGACGGGTTTTTTTTTTGGGAGGGGGGGGGAGGGGGTTGTTTTCTTTCTGGGTTTTTTTTTTTTTATTTTATTTCTTTGCTTAGTTCATCAAACTTAATCAAGTTTTTTATTTAGCTAGTTTGATTATTGTTTTTTTTTTTTTCCTTTTTCTGTAAATTAAAACTGTCTTCAAGAATGAATAGTAACACTTATATTGTTAATGATTTGTAAAATATTCATACAATAAAAAGGGTTTATTTTTGTTTGTTTTCTTTTTTTTAGTCTAAACTAGAATGGAGTCCAAAGAGCTATACGCACTTTAAAAATATAAACAGATTCACAGATATATTTTCGTTACATAATTCAAACCCATTCTCTGTTAATAAAAGTCATATTTTTTTTTGTTAAGTAAGACTAAAAAATAAATATGTATTAATCCTTAGGAACGAATAAAAGCATATTTGCGCGCATTCGATTTTTCGTGAAATGCCATAGTTCAAGACGTTAAAATTAGATCTAACCTTTGCACACTACAGGTTTCTGCTGTACTACTATTTGCGCGACACTGTCTATGATTATAAGCAATGAAGAAAGTCTCTAGGAATAATTGGCATGAGAAATAATAACATACAATAATTCCCAAACATTAATTATTTACTTGAACATACGGTAAGAAAGTTAAAGCTGCAGCACTGCTATCTCTGGCATCGTCATTACAAATATGATCATGATAACCACCACCACCACCATCATCATTATCATCATCATCATCATTATCCTCATAAAGACCACCCCCACCATCACGTTTGTCATAAATGGAGACACAACCAGCAAATGGTGCGCTCCGGTACTAAAATCCAGTGATACCTTCATTACATCTTCAACGAACAAAGTACTCTCCCTTGGATATTGAAGAGAATCTTGTGTAAAATCTTTTTTGAGGACTACTGAGGGAGGTGATCCCGACAATACAGAGGGATGTTCGATCATGCAAGAAATTCCCGTGCAAGTTTCCCATATCAATTCTACAAGAGACCCTTGAAATATATTATCTGCTTATGTTGATATATGATGAACGATACAGCAGTTTCAGCCCAAAGCTCGTAAAAGGCTCCCTGAAGTTCCCTATAACATAGTTCTGTATTTGTTTCTCAAAATAACAGACTATGTTTGTTTCTTGCAGTCGCTCTTAGTGTATACAAAAAGTCTAACGTGCCGCAAACAACCTCGAAGTAAATACGTTTTTCCCCGCGCTCGAAAGCTTTCCCAGTCCCGACATTGGGTACCTTTGTGAGGCTTGCCTACCTGTGTGTTATGTAGACTACGACGATAACGTGTCCCAAACATGACAATCAAAACCATCGTCCTATAACCATCAAAATCAATGTAACTACATTGGTCAGTAATAAACTGTTTCTCAGTACTTAAGTTTATCTCTTCTGATTGTCTCTGTCTTTCTTCCTTCTCTCTCTCTCTCTCTCTCTCTCTCTCTCTCTCTCTCTCTCTCTCTCTCTCTCTCTCTCTCTCTCTCTCTCACTCTCTCGCTTCCTGTGTCCATCTCTCCTCTTCTTCCTTTCTTTCTCTTTCTTGGGTCTCTGATTATTTTTCTCTTTCTTTCTCTTTGTTGGGTCTCTGATTATTTTTCTCTTTCTTTCTCTTTCTTGGGTCTCTGATTATTTTTCTCTTTCTTTCTCTTTCACATTAATTTCACTGTCTCTGCTTAAACTCTCCTGCGCTCTTTCTCTGTCTGCCTGTCTGTTTGTCTGTCTGTCTGTCTGTCTGTCTGTCTGTCTGTCCGTCTCTCTCTCTCTCTCTCTCTCTCTCTCTCTCTCTCTCTCTCTCTCTTTCCCTCTCTCTCTCTTTCTCTCTCTCTCTATCTATCTATCTATCTATCTATCTATCTATCTATTTATATCTCTTCCATCCTCTTCGTATTTTTTAATCTCATTGTAAGCACTCCTTTTTTAGGCTAACAACTTCAGCATTTCACCTGATTTCAGAACATCAGCAACGCCTTTTATACGAATCCTGTATTCTTCTTGTGCAGTTTTAGTGCATGAAGCCTATATTAATACATGTACCAAGCCAGGTCTTCTCGCGGCGAAACCTCAGGTGACCGGGGCAAAGAGCACCCGCTTGGAGAATCTACAAAAACTCTCCATTGTTGGGGAAAAAGTAACGATCAAGAATACCCTGAAGGTGTCACCTATGACTCACCTGATGTAGTGTTTTTTGACTAATTAGAAACAGCCTGCAACGGGTGAGTTTCAACAAGGAACTTGCCTATTAATAAAGCGAGGAACTTTTATGGAAAAAAAGTTCTTATTTACAGAATTTGCTTTTAACGTGGAAAGGGTTGAACAAAAGAATTTTTTTAGGCTCAATAAGTGTGCAATCTAGGATATATAGATATCTAAGGGTCTTTTGATGATTAGTCGATCTATACGAAGTTTAATATCGTCTTATACAACACACCAAAGAAAATACAGATTCCGTCCTGTCATTTGTTCGTAGATTTTATTTTTCTGGGCAGCATTGAATCTTCTTTACATTATATGGATAGGAATAGAAAGATGCAATACACTCAATTTGATTACACGCTATTTTAAGTTATTTTAGTTGCTCTTTTAAAGACTTATCTCTAGGTGTGTTCATAAATTCTTTGGTTCTTAGGTCTGTATCGTTTGTAGAAAAATTTATCGGGGTTAAACCAGTTATGTATGGAATTCGGTTTCAATCTAGATATATCGAAAACATTAGAGATGAGTGCTTTTACCCAAACCAAGCAACTCTGTAAAAAAAAAAATAACTAAAAACTTCCGCAAATCTTTTAACACACTCATACGTCTTGTGAATACAGCTCTTTGTGCGTCTTGCGAGAATAAAATTCCGCAATTTTCTTCAATATTATTTTTTTTTGGCTTTAAGAACCCTCTTTTATTCATGATAATTCATTATTGATTTGTTTTGTATTTTTTTATTCATTTAAAAACGATGTAGCATGTGGGACCATTAGTTCAGAATGGTGAATTTGCACCGAGTCACCAGAGAAAGTTTATTATGAGGGCAGAAGTCTCAGACATGGCCTAGCCGACGCTTTACTTGGTGATGCGAAAACAACCAACACATACAATTACCTGATGCAGCTGGGGTGTACAATCAGAGAAGATTACAATATATATATATATATATATATATATATATATATATATATATATATATATATATATATATATAGGATATAGACCTATGTAGTTACAAAACATGATATATGTACGTATGTACATCCTCTCTCATACAACAAAGGCTAAGTGGTGAATGCGCGACTGAGGCTGGCTTGTCGCGCTAGACGGCTCAGCTCATCCGCGGTTCCGCATGGCCAAACACAGACCTGTCAGTGTGAACACATCCCAGCCCTTAGCTCCAGCCTCCTGAGACACAAACAGCCGTGGCCCGGGTCCAACTCGCTCTCTCGCCACAGCTTTGATCTAGATTTTAGATCTAGATTGGACATAAGTGAAATATCATAAATAATTTCATGATCATACATTTGCTCCAAAAAGCTTTTTAGAAAAATAATAATAACTGCATAAACCGTGTAAGCAAACAATTAAATCAGCCTTTGAAGTGCAATCTTTCTCACACCTTAACATGTATCTAGAAAGCATTTGTTTTGACAGCAACAAAAGTGTTACTGACTTCCTCTTAATCGGAGAGGAGTTTATATAATTTTTTTCACAGTTAGTGACGTTCATTGGCTGTTCACCAATCTACGGTCATGTATGGCTATAAAAGAGTTCAAACAGTGAGCTCCTAAGATGCTTCATTAGAAACTCTCAAACCCAACTGGTTCTAGGTCCTCCACGGACACGACATGTCTATGGGGCAGTTTATCTATGTGACTAGACTAGAGTTAATAGGTGTTTCAGAGTTACGACATCAATTCGAAACAGCTCTGGCCTTTTTTGAATTAGATGCCTCGCTGTGCTCAAACAGTTTCTGCAATGATGACAAAAAGATTTTGACCTGCTACATCATTTCCAGGTGAGTCATGAATCACGAGTATAATAAATGTAACACTTTTGTCTTTGTCTAGCAGTGTTTGGGAGTATTTGTAAGCTGTGAACCTTAATATAGTGAAATACAGTTTTAGTTCATCCGCATAGATCAAAATTCATATTAGCCATACCGTGATGACTTTGAATCATCAAATAATCGGTTTTTTTTTCTCTAGTTATCTCCAGGATTTAACTAAACTTTGTCATAACCATGAAAAATATTTCAGTCTTGAGAGTTTTGCTTTGACATTGTTTCATTGCACACAATTTTTCAGATTAATTTTCTTCACTCCGTCGGTTCCCCGGGAGAGCGATGTCTCTAATTATTCTATGTTTTATGAACTATTCATTCCGAGCTTTTCTTTATCCAATTATAGAATTTCGAATAATATTATCTTTTATGGGAGATAGGACAGATAGTAAGGCGTAAGGCTAATATTGTCATCAACTTCTTTCTATTAACAGAAAATAGGTATACGCATTGAAAATCACAATATTTTATTTGATGGTCGTAACAACTCGAGAAATAATGCCATTCATGGCTAAATATAAAAGCCATTCAATAATTTGTCATTGATTTCTCATACACTTTAAACAAATTATTTTACTGCATCTCGAAACAGCTTGCTGTTATTGGAGAACGGCCTCACTCCTCGCAATAGAACACTCGTAAGCCTAATTTATAATTCATGTAACCAAAGTTGCCTGATTAACGCAATTGAATAAAGGTAGCGCCACACTCTAACAAAGACAGCACAATAGACCAGGGCGTTCACGACGGGAGACTAAAATGGTTTCCTACTTTTATCATTATTAGAAAATATATAAATTTGTTTTTAAAACTGTAGGGTCAAAGGTGGGTGGCTTGGAACAATAATTGACTCTGTATCCAAGAATATAAAGGGCTTACATAGGTTGTTTTTTTTTTTTTTTTTGTTCTTTCTTTACTTCATTGTTTTATCCTGCAGGACAATGATGATATTGATAATGATGGTTCAACTGATGATCTTGGTCATATTTTAGCGATAACTAGACGGCTAATGATGATAATGATGATGATGATGGCCATAAAAAAGTGAAATCTTGCCATAAGACTTGTTCACAGTTTGACAATTAGAATCTCTAATTTATACACTGAATATTCCTTGTCTTGATGTGTCATAAACTCGACAGTTGTGGAAACTTTTAATCGTACATTCCACTATCTCCATCTTTCCCAAATTTTATAAGATTTGTTTCATATTTTACATAAGTTATAATCCCCAGTTTTCCCCAGTAGTTTCTTATTTAACTTGCATCTACATGTAGTTATTTTATTTTTTTTTAGAATTTATGCTTGATCTAACAATTGTATTAATAACTTATTGGCTATGTCCTCAGTGTGTCCATACAAAAGCTTACCAAAATCGGATAGAGGAAGATTCTTGTTTTCTTTTTTCTTTTCTTTTCTTTCTTTTTTCAAAGAAAAAAGTTCGCAATGAAATGTTGGGCTGGTTCCACCCGGCCTTAGATGTTCACTACCGCTTGTCAGTGAATGAATCCATTTAAGTCATCTGTCTCTATCAGTGTCTGTAACACTTAAAATCGGTAATGATCATCCAGAATGAAGCAAAGAGAGAATCCATGAGTGATAGTCTAAAAATGTGTCATTATGTCACGTCGACATACCTATTCTCGATTTAGATCTATTGCATTTCGTTAGACATTTTCAATCTACAATTACGCGATTTTCAGTAATTAATTTTTAAGCCAAATCTACGTGTAATCTAGATCCTATGCGTTCTAGCATACATGAGTTCGTCAAGAATATTTTACATAGCTTGTTCTAAATGCAAGCTTCCGTTAATGGATTTCTTTAACTTGTTACACGCTATTAGCGATAGAGCTAACGTTAAAAAATACTGTGAGGGGAAATATTGGGGCAGCATCGACATTGATAAACCATTGAGTTCCGTGACCCTGACCCCACAAATCAACACTGAAACTGTAAACTTCGGACGTTTAAACACTGTATGAGAGCAGACAAAACAATTTTTAATCTTTTTTTTGTGTGTGGGTGTAATGGAGAGCGTTGACATTCATGATCTAATGTATTGATTACGATTTTTAAAAATTTTCTTTAATTTTTGCTTTAGACTTAAAAAACGATGATAAATTTGCCACATTTCAACAACCCAAAGCCAGGAATAACATTTGAACGTGAAGAAACCCCATCACCGCATTGCTGTCAAAATATTCTGAAACTTTATGTCACCGGAAAACAATCGAGAAACGAATAGCATGCAATCAGATCTATCGTCCGATGTTATTTGATTACCGAGGACTATGTCTTATACTTGGCGGCAGAAAAGGCAAAAAAGGAAGAAAGCGAAAAATCAAAAGTTGGTGAAAGGACTAAAAGTAAGAATGGTGGTAAGCCTATAATAGTAAAATATCTTAGAACTTTTCTTGAAGGGACATTCAATCCTAAGTGACAATTTAGCTACAAAAGGTTTTGTGATGTATTTCAGAGTAGAGGATCGTACAATTATCTCATGATGTCTGTGGTCGGAGGCGAGATTTTGATATAGTTGCGTGGGCGCACAGGAAAACCCATCGCATGGGTCCAGATTTTTCAAGAATTAAATGAGCTCACATTAATATTTTACAAATAATTCTGAGCTTTTTGCTTTTATTTGATGGTGCTATATTGTTTAGATCAAATGTTGTGAAGTTTTACAATCACCCGGTTGAGTGAGATAGTGTTTTTTTTTTTTTTTAGGAAATGGCCCTAAAATTGATCGTGCTATTTGTTTTCATTGAAACAGTTAACACTTCAAATCTGATATGAAAAGTTTTAATATAATCATTTAATTCAAAGAAATTAAATTTCGATTTTCGGACTTGGACTTGAAAGCTTGAAAGCGTACCTAAGGACATCCGAAGGGTTTCCCTGTGCGCCCCCAGGAGGACAGCGCAGAAATGATGCCAGGGAGATCGGAAAACTGAGGAAAAACAGCCGATATTCTCGTAATTATGTTCTAAAAAGGGATCCCCCCCAAAAAAAAAAAAAAAAATCTGTATATGTCAACGATTGTCCTTCTGAAACTCAAACTCAACTTGCTTGATACAATGTAGGAGCCTCATAGCTGTCCATAGTATGAAAATACAAAAGCTAGCCGAGTGTTTCAAAGGATGAGGTACAAATTGGTAGAATTGATGGTTTTATGCTATACAGCATTGCCTGTTAAAGAATTGAGTTGTGTTTGCAGATAACATTCTGTATTTCAATTTACTACAACTAAAGCAAAAGCTCTTTCTCCATTTTTTTTACAGAATTAGCAAAAGAACTGTATTAACCTTTCCAACAGCTCACTATACCAAGCTGAATAATGGTGGAGGAGGTTTCACCAAGTTCGGTGCTGACTCGATGATAGATCTAGTTTACATCTGGTTTAATGTCTTCTTTACTCAGCTATCAATGGTTTATTTTGCATTTTTTTGGTTGCACAGGACACCAAGGCAATTGATGCTTCTCATCTTGAAGAAGTTCGTATTTTTTAGAGGCAATGTGCCTCTGGGTTTTGCACTATCAAACATCACACCCATAACCAGTGAAAAGTAAAGTGTAATCTAAGAGCTTGACAATTCTCAATCGTTTTGAAGGAAATCAATGGAAGTTTGTTCATGGAAATTCAGATAAATACAGAAAAAGTGATCTAAGCAAGAGAGGAATCCTAGACGAACGATTCTTTATTATAGTACAAGGAGAGCTTTGGCGAGCCAAGATTTCAAGAAGTACTAAATGGTTCCATTTCTCTCAAAAATATCCAATCAAAAACAGTAAAACACATTATTTACAAAAGCAAAGCTTCAGAGTTTAAAAGTGCATCGTCATATAAAAGTTTCGGAGAATCTATGTTACTGAAATTTGAAAATGATGAAAAGAATATTCTTGTACAACCCCAGAAATATTTTCAGAGTTGTTTTCTATGACACACGCAAGAAAGAATAATGTCATAAATTTTACATGACTCAATAAAAAAAAGTAAATTATTGGATATCTTTTTTTTTTAATATAACTAATCTATCGAAGATGTTCTCATTCAGAGAAACAAAAAACACTCTAAAGCTTTTCAATAATTTCAGACTGGCCGTTCTCTGTGACCTTTTTTGTTTTTGTTACAAGAGTTTTGATTTCCTGCACGGCAAAATGAATGTCACAAATGTCAAGTTATAGAAAATGCTTTTCATGATCATTTAAACCTTATGAAAATTCGAAAAACATTTGTACTGATGCAGTTTGAGACAGTATCTAATGTGAAAATGCATCATGTTTATATTTTTGAAAACATTTAAAACGTAAAAATTAAATTTCACAAAAGTCATTAACTTTTATAATAGATTTTCAGAGGAATAAATTATTTAAAATTTCGTAGAGGAAAGCAAACCCGGAAAAATATTGGGTTGAAAGACAAAAAAAGTTTTGATCAAAAACTAAACAGTGTTTATTTACATAATGCGCTTTCAAGATTAAGATCTTTTGCCATATAATAATATGGCAGTGCACTTTTAGTATATCTTACTTCAAATATTGCGGAAAAAGAAAATAAAAAAGCGAAGATATTCAAAATCTTATAAAGCAAATAATGCTTTTATTTATAATATATATATAATTAAACCTAAATCATAAATCGTTTTACAATTTTGCCTTTATTCCACTTTTTGCGCAGTCTATCACCTGAAGTTCGCTCAATCTTCGAAACTTGGTAATATGATTCATTACATGTCAGACTAAAATAAACCCGCATGCCATTAAAAAACATGCAGTTTTCACCATGAAAGAAACATATCGACTGCAGCCTAAGCGAGAAATTTTCACTCTGCCATATTTTGAAAATTGTTTATCATGAAACTTTAAAAAAATAGATATGGAATTTTATTAAAATAATTATTTTAAAGTGATAAAGCTTTTTAAATTCTAATTTGCGAAAATGTGTACGGAGAAACATAGAAAAGAAACTTCTGTAGATTTAAATTATCGCCACATTTTGTCTTCCAACTGGATAAGTATTTAGGCTACTTCGTGCGGTAAGTTCATCTATAAGAAGAACAGATTTCATAAATCGTTATGGAAATTTACAAATCTTTTGAAAATGCTTTTCACATGTGATCCTGAATGAAACATTGCTGATCAAGCGTTTATAGAATGTTTCTTTTTTTCATGCTTCAACAGTTGCTAATTTATATTCTTTCAAATCATCTTGACATCCCTAAAAGTAGAAAATCTTATTCATCCAATTAATCTTGCCATCCCTCAAAGAATAAAACTTCATTCTCCCACCTCATCTTGTCATCTCTCGATGTAGAAAACCTCACTCTCCCATCTTATCTCTCGATGTAGAAAACCCCACTCTCCCATCTCATCTCTCCATGTAGAAAACCCCACTCTCCCATCTCATCTCTCGATGTAGAAAACCCCACTCTCCCATCTCATCTCTCGATGTAGAAAACCTTACTCTCCCATCTCATCTCTCCATGTAGAAAACCTTACTCTCCCATCTCATCTCTCCATGTAGAAAACCCCACTCTCCCATCTCATCTCTCGATGTAGAAAACCTTACTCTCCCATCTCATCTCTCGATGTAGAAAACCTTACTCTCCCATCTCATCTCTCCATGTAGAAAACCTTACTCTCCCATCTCATCTCTCCATGTAGAAAACCCCACTCTCCCATCTCATCTCTCGATGTAGATAACCCCACTCTTCCACCTCATCTTGTCATCCCTCAAAGTAGAAAATCTCATTTTTCTAACTCATCTTGTCATCCCTTAGTAAAGTAAATCTTATTCTTCTAATTCATCTTGCCATTCCTCAAAGTAAAAAAAAAAATCTCATTTTTCTAATTCATCTTGTCATCCCTCACAGTACAAAAAAAAAATCTAATTTTTCTCACTCATCTTGTCATCCCTCAAAGAAGAAAATCTTATTCTTTCAGCTCATCTTGTCATCCCTCAAAGTAAAAAAAATCTCATTTTTCTAACTCATCTTGTCATGCCATAAAGTAGAAAATCTCATTCTTAAAACTCATTTTGTCATCCCTCAATAAAGAAAATCTCATTTTTCCAACTCATCTTGCCATCTCTTAATGAACAAAATCTAATTTTTCTCACTCATCTTGTCATCCCTCAAAGAAGAAAATCTTATTCTTTCAGCTCATCTTGTCATCTCTCTTGAACCTGATGTGTGTTTGCTACCATAGAAAATTTATGGAGCACAAGTTTTTTATGGTATTTATCTATCTCATAAGTCCTGTTCACACTTTCACAAGAGGAGCAGAACCATTTCATGGATCAAAAAAAAAAAAAAAGAAAGAAAAAAGCCAAGCCACTCTATACCAAGTTTATCAGCCAACAAACGAATTTCATTTTCAGGCCATGGCGCAATCGAAAAGCAACGAATCGTGTGTTTTGAGAAAAGAACTTTGTTTTCTGTCCAAATTGAAACCGATGAGAAGTACGATCGATAATTCGGCAAGTCAAAACAAGGGAAAGCCCTTGTAATTCCAGACAAGTGTTTACCGTTGCTATGGACACAATGCTGCTTCCTGTTCAAAATTATAAAGGCAGACGAAACGTCCAAGGAAGATGAAAGAGTTGGATCTATTTTCCCCCTTGAACTAGCTTGCAAATATGCGTTCTGGGGCCCTGTCTGAAATGAAACGTTCCACATGCAAATGTACAGGTCCAATTTCTGAGAGAATGGTTCACAAATGGCGTTGAATTTTTAGTTTTTACCAATACGTGGTTGTCTTGGTTGAGAAGGGATGAGAAAGGCACTGAAAAGTTCGTTCTAAGCGAGTTGCTTTTCAGACTACTTGTACAGAACAAATTTGAGATTGTTTTACTTTTTTCTTGTTTTCTTTTTCTGTTACTGACTGTCTCTCTATATCTTTATAGATCTCTCTCTCTCTCTCTCTCTCTCTCTCTCTCTCTCTCTCTCTCTCTCTCTCTCTCTCTCTCTCTCTCTCTCTCTATTACATATATATATATATATATATATATATATATATATATATATAATATCTTTTTCTCCCTCTCTCTTTCTCTCTCTGAAACCCCTCTCACAAACTCGATCTCTCTCTTTCTCTCTAAATCTATTTTTGTCATTCCTTTTCCGTTTTTACCTTTCCTCCGCCCCCCCCCCCCTCCCTCCCCCTCTCTCTCCTATTCCTCATCCTTCTGCATTTCTATATCTCCTATTCATATAGGTCTTGCAATATTTATAATTTTTTTTCCTCTGTTTTATTTTCTTTCTTTTTTTTTCCACTCGATCTCTACGACATGAAAACCTCGAACACCAAAAAAAAAAAAAAAAAAAAAAAAAAAAAAAAGGAAGGAAAAAACATACAAAGAAAAATGTAAAAAAAAATCCTTTCATATTAAGCTATATTATGTAGCAAGAGGGTAATACAACTCCTTTTCAGTGGCTGATCTGAAGCAAGAGATGTGTGGTTGTTACTTTGTGGTCGAGTAAATACACCGAGAGAATAGCGGACAAGGCAGGCATTCAGCCCCAATTGAACCCTCCAGGCCATAAGATTTCTGGTCCTTGTGCTTCCGAGGAACCTTTTATTTAGTTTTCCAAAGAAATGGAAAGAAAGAGGGAAA
Source organism: Elysia crispata (assembly GCA_033675545.1). Lineage (NCBI taxonomy): Eukaryota > Metazoa > Mollusca > Gastropoda > Plakobranchidae > Elysia > Elysia crispata. The sequence continues at coordinate 108,437 of JAWDGP010006995.1, forward strand.
TGATAATGTTCGGAGCATTCAACTTCTCTCCAAAAATGTTCAGAACAATATTTCTCTCTAGGACTGTACCTTGTAGAACAAGTTGGTTTTTGTTATAGCGGAACTTGTCTTTCATATTTCTTTCTTTTTTTTTTCCCCTACCGTTTTACCCTCGTCTCATTAATCGAAACTCAAGGTCCTGTTTTTCCTTATGAAAGAATTCTAGGTTTGTTTCTTCAATAATTGCTAACACAATCAAAGAAGCTTCCTGTATGTTTTTGAGGTAGAATAAATGTACTTTATTTGCGGAATGGATTTTGTGGCAACCTGTGTAGATTGTCGTGGGTTAGGTAACCGCCGTGTGTGTTTGATTGAGGCTAAAGAAAAGTGAACGATAATACAGCCCGGCTAGAATAGGCAAGAATGAAGGCTTTGATACTAAATTCCGTCTTTTCATCCATTTGCCTGGGGATGTTTCTGAGTCTCGTATAGTTGACCAAACCGGTAACCTAGCAATAGTGATAAATATAGAAACACCATGAGAAGATTTTGAATTTTTCAAAGTTTGTATATCTCAGACCTATGCTTGCTAGAAGGAAAAAGCGCGGGGGATGAGGGAGGGGGGGGGGGGAGGGGGGGAGGCTGTATTGTTTGATATATCTCTACAATAAGTGCATTTGACTACACCGAAAAGGAAAGTGCAGAAATTACGTGAGGATTGAATCCTTAAGGAAATAGAAAATACTCAGAGGTGATACTTCATTCCAAATGGGAGAAGGAATTTCTTTAGTTAATGACAGCATTATTTGCGCCAGTATGTTGGAGTTAGAGTCGCAAAACAGATAGGAATGAGGATCAAGGGAAACGGTGAAAGAGATAGAAGGAAAAAAAAAAGAAAGAAAGAAAGAGTTCTAGAGATTAAATGTTTTAGCGCACAGGGATCGAAAGACAGAATTTTTTACAGAAGATGTTTTGAGCCAAATAAATGTAATTTCATCTATGTGAATAAAAAAGAAGCGGCTTATGTAAGCTTACTTAAATTTTATTTTAGATATTTCCAACGAAAATAAAAGTTAACTCCCTATTGAACACAATCTCACAATATTCTCCACAGTGGAATAACAGTTTTATATTTCATGGAATACATAAAAGATGTGAGTGGTTTTTCAAACAAGTCTTGGTTTTAATCTGCATAATTCAAAGTTTAGTTCGTTTTGTTTCATCTTATTCTCAGACTCGTTGCGATCTGGTCCCTCCAACCACAGTAACTGATTAATGACGGACTCAAGGTGGAGATGCTGTGAGAGAAAATCATTTCAGGTAAGCATCAGGCTTAAAGTTGTTTTCCAAGGTAATTAAGCTTTCTACATTGCCCTGTTTTCTATACAGATTTTATTATTAACTCTTAATATATTTCCTTTTTAATTTAGCTTCAGAGTTTGTCTCTGTGGGAAATGACAAAGAGCAATGAAATATCGATTGTGACGTCTCCTGAACTCGCAGTGATGCAAGTAAAGATTAAACGCTTTTGTAAATCTGATATTCACATCTACCGGTAAATGTTGCTGTAGCCAGGTTCGCGACAGATTGTTTAACTCAACATGCGCTTTTCAATCAGGGAGATGTACCAGTAATGGATGTGAGATATTTCTGGCTGAGCGACAGTGAGATGTACCAGTAATGGATGTGAGGTATTTCTGGCTGAGCGACAGTGAGATGTACCAGTAATGGTTGTGAGATATTTCTGACTGAGCGACAGTGAGATGTACCAATAATGGTTGTGAGATGTATCAGTAATGGTTGTGAGATATTTCTGGCTGAGCGACAGTGAGATGTACCAGTAATGGATGTGAGATATTTCTGGCTGAGCGACAGTGAGATGTACCAGTAATGGTTGTGAGATATTTCTGGCTGAGCGACAGTGAGATGTACCAGTAATGGATGTGAGATATTTCTGGCTGAGCGACAGTGAGATGTACCAGTAATGGATGTGAGATATTTCTCACTGAGCGACAGTGAGATGTACCAGTAATGGATGTGAGATATTTGTCACTGAGCGACAGTGAGATGTACCAGTAATGGTTTGAGATATTTCTGGCTGAGCGACAGTGAGATGTACCAGTAATGGTTGTGAGATATTTCTGGCTGAGCGACAGTGAGATGTACCAGTAATGGTTTGAGATATTTCTGGCTGAGCGACAGTGAGATGTACCAGTAATGGTTTGAGATATTTCTCATTGAGCGACAGTGAGATGTACCAGTAATGGTTTGAGATATTTCTGACTGAGCAACAGTGAGATGTACAAGTAATGGTTTGAGATATTTCTGGCTGAGCGACAGTGAGATGTACCAGTAATGGTTTGAGATATTTCTGGCTGAGCGACAGTGAGATGTACCAGTAATGGTTTGAGATATTTCTCACTGAGCGACAGTGAGATGTACCAGTAATGGTTTGAGATATTTCTGGCTGAGCGACAGTGAGATGTACCAGTAATGGTTTGAGATATTTCTCACTGAGCGACAGTGAGATGTACCAATAATGGTTGTGAGATGTATCAGTAATGGTTGTGAGATATTTCTGGCTGAGCGACAGTGAGATGTACCAGTAATGGTTGTGAGATATTTCTGGCTGAGCGACAGTGAGATGTACCAGTAATGGATGTGAGATATTTCTGGCTGAGCGACAGTGAGATGTACCAGTAATGGTTGTGAGATATTTCTCACTGAGCGACAGTGAGATGTACCAATAATGGTTGTGAGATTTTTCTGGCTGAGCAACAGTGAGATGTACCAGTAATGGTTGTGAGATATTTCTGGCTGAGCGACAGTGAGATGTACCAGTAATGGTTGTGAGATATTTCTGGCTGAGCGACAGTGAGATGTACCAGTAATGGTTGTGAGATATTTCTGGCTGAGCGACAGTGAGATGTACCAGTAATGGTTGTGAGATATTTCTGGCTGAGCGACAGTGAGATGTACCAGTAATGGATGTGAGATATTTCTGGCTGAGCGACAGTGAGATGTACCAGTAATGGTTGTGAGATATCTCTGGCTGAGCGACAGTGAGATGTACCAGTAATGGTTGTGAGATATTTCTGGCTGAGCGACAGTGTCCGTAGGCCTTGGTAAACATTCAAGATGTCACTGGTTTTCCTGGCAGCGAAACTAAAGCACAATACAGTAGTGCATCCTCTTGGTATGATTCCTGACTCAGCAACGCTTCATTTCCGAGAAATCTTGAGAGCCACGATTCTCTGAGATTTTGTGGTTGAGTATTTTGGGCAGGGTTTGCCATGGTGCGCTCTTCATACAGTCTCGTTTAGCTGTCTGAGGCAGGCTGGGTAGCTTTGTTCCTGTGTCCACGGGTATGGTCTCAAGAACGTCTAACTTTTTCTATCGAATACACTTTTTTTCGTGGGCAGGATAGGTGGAGGGTGTCCATGGTGATAATTGCAAAGCGAAAGTTACTTGGAAAGAAAGAACGGTACTTAACTTGAATCTTTTTTCCTTTATGAGTAGCCAAACTTTTTTTTGTCCTTATGAAACTTCATTACCTAATATTATGTTCCCCAAATTTTCTGGAGACTCTTAGTAAAGAGTTGATCTTCTTCAGTGGTTGCACGTTTGTACGATGTCAAAGTGTTGAACAGTCTTACCTCAAACTTGAACTTGGCGCAGTATTCTTGGCACAACCTAGGCAGAAGAATTTAGGCTCTCAAAATTTCATGGGATACTTGATCTAAACGGTTAAGCATACACTTTCCCCGGAACCCTGGTTGGACTGATCAAAACAAAAACAAAATTTAATGCTTACTGTTATTCCCTTGTGTGATACAATATTACTATTTCATTACCCAACTTCACCATTTCAGCATCATTGGTCATGTTTTTAAGTTAATAAATTTCTAACATTAAAATAAGCAGTTTGGATCTGATGCAATTGTCGCAGTTAGCCACTGAAAGCCCGAGCAGCCACGAAATAGATCATGGATTGAACTTAAGTCAATAGTTTTCAACATTCTAGAGAGTCGATCTCCAAGACCATGGATCTCAGCACTGTTCACGAGGCCTATTGCTCTATAAGT
>JAWDGP010006995.1:117500-120000 GCA_033675545.1 Elysia crispata
CCAGTGAAGCTTTAAATGTTACTACGGAGTTAGCAGAAAACCGAGAGCCGTGTGCGGATGCTCATTATCAAGAAGGCTCAGGAACTTGTGAGAGTAATAACCTCCAAGCCCTGCCTAGTTCTCCTCCCACATCTGACTCACTGTCGTACTCACCTAATGAACGAGTTTCTGTCAATAAGTCGATGAAAGTCACTGTTGCCTTCGAGGTCGATTTCAGCTCGAACACCAACACTAATGAGTTTCGTGAAATGCCCAAGAAAGCAAAGACCAGTCTTCAGGAGGCCTTCCTACATTTCCGTAAAAAGAGGCAGGTAGGGAATTTAAAAGCATCTTTTCCCTCTATCCTGTGCTATGTGTTTGTGCAGTGTGTCAAAGACTCTGCTTCCTTGTTGAAAAAAAAAAGAAAGAAGAAAAGTTCTGTATTGAAATATTTCCTAAATCTATGAAAGCAATGAGTAATCTTACTGCTCGCAATCTTCCATTGATTTCCAATCGACTAAGTTCTGCTGCTAGGACCTCTGTCACAGTGACAATCGTGTTTGTACGTTTTCTTATTCTTCTTAGGTTTTTACAGTTTCAACTCTTTTATAATGTTTCCTCAACACACCTGCCTGTAAATAGATTTAAGTCTCTTTACACTCTGTTTCTGTCTCTGTGTGTCTCTGTCTGTCTGTCTGTCTGTCTCTTTCTCTTCTCTCTCTCTCTCTCACTCTTTCTCTCCCTCCCTCCTTCTGACACCCCCTCCCTTTCTCTCTCTCTCTCTCTCTCTCTCTCTCTCTCTCTCTCTCTCTCTCTCTCTCTCTCTCTCTCTCTCTCTCTCTCTCTCTCGTTACATTACATTTTAAATCCTTTGATATTTGAATGTCTGTAACTAAAGTGATGCGCGAGATTGAAACGGAGACCGTAAAATCATGAAACATTTTATATTAATTATTCATTTCGTTGCATAATAATATGCACGGTGTTTTCCATTTTAAAAAAAAATCTTCTCATGGCGTTTAATTTCTACTTTACGCAACCACGGTTTGGCTCCACTAGCGACCAGTCAAAAGCTAGCTAGATATCTCTTGCATAACCTTATAGTTGTCCTGTATCAACCAATACTGTTATAGAAACAAGCAGCCCAGTTATCAAGCTGTCGAGTGGCAGTCCCCGCGCCCCATCAGCTGCTGCCCTTATTTCACGGCAACTGATGATCATTGCAGGGAATTCATTACCACGCATGATCCACGGACTGTAGAAGACTGATTTTACTTTACAGTGGCGGTAATATAATCTTCAACGGAAATCAAACGCGTGTCGTGTTTTTTGATCGACAGACAATTAGCTAACTCGGATTCTCTCCGCTCTGTGAACGTGAATATTAAATTTCAGGCTTATCGGTTGCCACCTGGTTAAATGAAAGCTTACTTTTTTTTTATTTAATTTGCTTATATTATAAATGGAGCCAGATGTATAATGGCTTCCCTCCGCTAACTTCCGTCAGTGTGCGTTCACTCTAGAGTAGAAACTCTAGAGAATAAAATCTCTTCTCTGCATACCGTTTTCATTTCAACACAGTCTTGTACTCCTCTCCCCTTGTACATATATATACAACTTTTTTTCCTCGTGCCCCATTATTCCCTCTACCTGTAAACCTTCTATCTTTTCCCCTCCTCCCTCACTCCCACCATCTCTCCCTATCCACTAGTGTTCTCACTCACATAGGTTCATAAATGTGCAATGAGACGGAAGCGTGCTTGACAGTAAAAGTGCAAGTGCACTTACGATTGCTACAAGCGTCACAAAAAGTCTGCGAGGTGCAAAAAAAATGTGTTGGTCGTGAGAGAATATCGTTGAGCTTTTCAGAGTTGAACTAAATCGCCTCAGCCTCGAGACCGTTGGATGGTGTCAGCCGTTTCTCACTCCACTTTTATTTTTAAATGTTGGAGGTTTGATTTCTCTGAACAGCAGGTAGACTGCTACTGATATAAACTATAAACTGGACTTTTGGTTGGTTGTATGATACCTTTATATTTCTGCCTCTCTCTCTATCTCTCTCATCTCTCTTGTGTTCATTCTCCTCCCTCCTCTCTTTCCCTTTCTCCTTCTCTCTCTCTCTCTCTCTCTCTCTCTCTCTCTCTCTCTCTCTCTCCCCCCATCTCTCTTGCTTTCATTCTCCCCCCCCCCCTTTTTCCCTCTCCCTCTCTCTCTCTCTCTCTCTCTCTCTCTCTCTCTCTCTCTCTCTCTCTCTCTCTTTCTCTCTCTTTCTCTCCCCCTTTCTTTCGAGATTGTCACTGCGATAGTGATTGGCCGCCTGATTGGGGAGAGGACATAGGCATATCGATTATCTATCGATGCCGCGACCTGTAAACCGTTGTTTCACGTTCGGAACAGACATCGATATTGGAGTCGGGAGGCCTGGGGTTGGAATGATGGAAGGAAGAGGTTGGGAGGCTGGGGGGGAGAAGATCAGAAGGGCGCTTTGCTCTTGTTGCGTAACTATGATAAATTAAAGACA
>JAWDGP010006995.1:125000-142500 GCA_033675545.1 Elysia crispata
ATGATCGATACATCAGATCTCAAGGACGTCATGACCTTGGCATCATTATTCTGTTTGACACACTCGGCTTTGTTTCTTAGTTCATTTGCCTAAATCGAGGACATGTTGTCTCTTTTAGTGCGTGTTCCTATTCTGCGGGAGGTATGTGTCAATTTGGCCAACTTGGGTTCAGATTGTCTCCGTATCAGATTTGCTGTTTAACTTAGGGGACGTTATATAAGTTAATCGAAAAATCAAATTTCATGTAGCAACCAGCTTGCCGAGGTTGCCGAACACGTTTGGCGAGTCCCAGAGAAACGATGTTACTGGACGTTTTGGCTTGATTAATTTATCTTCCCAGTCTTCTGTTTTATCCCTTTGAGTACTGGTGGCTGGGAGGATAACACGCCCGCCTTGTCCTAGCTGCGGTGGACCTGCATCTCGAGATTTGGTTCCCTCCTTGTTCTATTCGGCGAAATGTTTGTGCTTCACTGGACTGGTCTCCCAGGAAAGGCCTGTGATATGTATTGTCGCATGTGAACCCGTGATAGAATTATCTAGATCTCAATAGGACATGCACACGCCTGGCGCTAACATAAAAACTCTCTAACCATCGGTTATTGAGGAGATAAGATTGGAACTGTGACGTAATGCAACACAGCGTAATTGGACTAAATGCTCTCACGAAGCGGGTTATTTGTAAAGGGAGGGTGTGTGCAATTAATGGAATGACGCAAATGCATTAGTTTTTGTTTTTTTTTGTTATCAAAATATAAAGCGTTTGGGTGCAGCTAAAAATAGATTTATGCTCCTCCGTTGCTTGCATGATTCGCTGACTTCGATTGAAAGATAGTTCCAGTACAGAAGTTTGGGTACTTGGGTGTGCACGGGCACATGGGGATTAAGTATTGTTGAAGACTCCGTCAGGACACTGTAATATACGCCTTCCCTGTGGGAGAAAGAAATACGTGAATTAGGCCTGCACGTGTATAATATCTCACTTCATTCAATTTTTTTTTTCAAAAGGTCTTTGATAGAAGCACAATAGACCATATCAATGGATACTTGTAGTATAAAAATTTCGCCAAATTCTCTATGTTCCTAATTTGGAAACTGGCCTATGTTTATCTTTGGGCTGTATGAATGTATGAATATCTTTCCCTGCAAGCTACAAAATTTCGTTTTTGAATCAGAACATTAAGAAAACAATCAACATTTTTACATTTCAGCCCTCTTGTGGTCTTCTTCATCGAGAGAGCTCTAATATTGGCCCTTTTAATATTCGTCTGATTAAAAAAAATAAATACAGGTTTTACTCTAATTTAGATATATATTTTTAGTATCATGTGGGTTTTTTTTTTCTCTCCACAATTTTTTCTATTGTTCCACATTTTTTCACCTGATGATAGAGGTAATTATATTCACTGAACGTTAGAAAAAAAAAAAAAATTAAACATGCAGAGAGCCTAGCTATCCTTATTTGCTAGGTGAAATTGTGTTCACTACAGCGTCACACTCCATCTGGATCGAGTTGACGAGCTCTCTCTCTCTCTCTCTCTCTCTCTCTCTCTCTCTCTCTCTCTCTCTCTCTCTCTCTCTCTCTCTCTCTCTCTCTCTCTCTTTCTCTCTATTCAGGACACCCCAAAGTGCCGTACCGAATGCCTGTAGGAGCGTGTGTCTGTGTGTCTGTGTGCGCTATTATTACTGTTTCTTTCTTTGCTCGCTGGTTGCGCGTCATCTCTCCGTGTTCCCGCCCAGTGTGTGCCGTGCTGTCACCACCGGCCTCTATGGTAGAATGGAGACATTTCACTGTACTGTTGTGCTCGCTAGAACATACACACACACACACATACACACCTAGGCCTGTACTCCTACCTTCGTTCCTCAAATTTTCACCTTTCTCATTAATGATGAATGTGCGCCCTTTAGAAAAAAAAAAAAGCCGAAGATAAAAATTCCTACTCAGCCTCATATTTGGCTCCATTTTTTTTTTTTTTTTTTTTTTAGCTATGACTGAAATAATTTATGTTTTACGTAATTTCGATTGTCGCTCCCCGCCCTATGATACCGGCATCACCCACCCCACTCCCCCTCCAAATCAAACACTTAAGGCCTAAGAATGTCTTGCAGCCTCTCTTGTGTTCAAGACCTGCCATCCTGCGGCATGGTTCTCCAGGAGGGGGTAAATAAGTCCCCTCGTCACCGACTGGTGTGTTCTGACCCCACCCATTTCAATTACTGACTTAGTCACCCCTAACACACACACAGACACACACACACACACCTGAACAATACGGGCCCGCTTATTTTATTCATCTCTCCCACAATCCTCGTTCCACACACAAAACACATTCTTTTACCGCTCTTACGGTCTTCTCTCCATTCGCCCTCGTCCATTAACAACAGCAACAACAACAACAACAACAACAACAACAAATCCGCACAAGCACACACGCATACATGCGCGCAACCCCCCATGTAGCATCAGTTGGACAGGGACAGGTACGTAGTGATGACGCTATAACAAACAAACGAACAAAAAATGAATGCAGTAAAATTAAATGAAATAAATGTGAAGTTAATAAAAGCCGCTGCGTGTTGTAGGTCAAACAGGCTCTGCTTAAGCCACACGATAACAGTTTCTAGGACGATAAAATACAAACTTGAGATAAAAGCCTCTCTCCTCCCCCTTTATCTGTATCTAGCCTGGTAGCTCTGTGCCTTCTATCTATCTATCTATTTATCAAGGTAGCCATCCCTCTCCTTCTCCTTCGCTCTCTCTCTCTCCAACCCTCTCTCTCTATATATAAATGTGTTTTTAGCTGCACAATATCCTGCTCTATCTCATCTTCTTGTTGTTAAGCGGGATCGGGTGCTGACAATTACCCTAGGTGTAATTTTTAAACATCTTAGGTCTCTTCTTTGTGTATCACATTGCCGCGTGACATTTCCATATTTAAATCTGTTTAGTTCGTTCTATGCCTCAACCTTTCTCACATTGATACCGGTAACTGTAATATGTTGGGCCTGAATATATAATAATAGTGTTGGTGCAAGCTGAATCAAAGTTGTTGCAAAGTCTGCACTATCTAAAGACCCATAGAGTCTCCTCCCTCTTAATTTTGTCATACACCAGGGCGTCGACTCGCGACATTTATTTCACTAGAGACATTATTGTGAGAATCAGATGTGACAACCCAATGACACATAACAAACACCAAGAACAACACGAAAAACGACGGACTAGAAAAACTGGTTTTCGTTTTTCATGTCTCATTGTTCTGATTCTTTACCTCAATTTCTTTTTTTTTTTTTTTAAATTTCTGGGGTAGAAAGATCATTGAAATTTTTTTTTTTATTCTTAAAATTTTTTATGTCGCCAAAATCTTATCGTTTGTCATTGAAAGGAATATATATATAAACGGACAGAGAAATTAAATTGTCATTACAAAAAAATTAAAGGAAACGAAAACGATTTCAAAGCTCGGCAATTTAGATTCTGGCCTAATGCGGCACCCTGCATGGTTTTATCTTACATCAACAGAGATAAATGAGCTGCGAGGTAAAATATCAAACTAGCCCTCATTTTATTGCCTCTTGTATTGTTTACGATATTTTTTCTTTTTTTTTTACTTTATGAAAGCCTCAGATTATATAATTATAAAAGTATCGATTAATTTGTGAACCAGAGCGAAAAGAAATAGAAACGCCCGACGGCGTGCGTGGTTAAAGTGGTGCTAAAATAAAATTACAATGGAACTAAATAAACGGAGAGCTAAGGAAGAACAAAGAACGCTAACTCTTCTGCTTTGAGCACCCGTAAACTGCTGCATGTCCCAGGCAGATCTTGATCTGCACTAGGTGTACTTTAAACAGAGGAACTGAGGCATGGTTTTCAATGTTATTGTGAAGAATAGTTCTGTTTTTAGGTGGCTGGTTTAATGGTCTTGTTGATTATCGGCTAATTGGTTTGTCTGGCGGCGACGCCCATCAAGAGGGTCTACCCCAGGAAGTGTTGGGCAAAAAAATGATAATACTCGGAGCTCATTCATCCAGGGAAAAGAACCTCGAGGCAAAGTGCCCGCTGACTTGAGGTGAAGATTGATTTCTTGTTGATGAAAATAAGTCTTCAAAGATTATGATTATCAGTGCAAATGGAGGGGAAAATTCGGCAAAGCAGCAAAAAGAAGATGGTTAGTTGTGACGGTAGAGAAGCTTAATGATTCTAATAACTTTCTAGAAGTTCTGATGTGGTGGATACACTTTACCCACTAGAGGGGCGGAGGGAGTAAGCAATCTTGGGATACGAAATTTCGATCATAGCTTGTAACATTCCGTCATAGAGACAGACAGACAAGGGGCGCTCGGCTCACTAGGGTTACATCAGACAAAAGGCAGTAGCAGGTGCCGCCATTTTAGCTGCGTAGTTGACCAATCAAAAAGTTGAGTTTGCGAGAGAAAGACCAATCAAATGCTGATTTTTGGTGCTTGGTGCGTATTCTTGTGTGAAAACATTAGGAAGTTAAAAAAAAAAAAAAAAAAGAAGAAGAAGAAGAAAAGAAATAGGCACAAGAGGTATGACAAGGGCATAAAGAGATAAATGCGGAGTCAGAAAGTGCAGGAGGGAACAGGAGAGGGAGTGAGAGAAATGGTGGTGAGGAAGAAGAAGGGGAAGAGCAAATGCGTAGAGGCAATGAGGCACAGGAGCGGGAAGGACCAAAGGTAGGGAGGCTTGCATAATTATTGTGTGTGTGTGTGTGTGTATGATAATGGGGGAGAGAGAGAGAGAGAGAGAGAGAGAGAGAGAGAGAGAGAGAGAGAGAGAGAGAGAGAGAGAGAGAGAGAGAGCGAGAGAGAGAGTGAGAGAGAGAGCGAGAGAGAGAGAGAGAGAGAGAGAGAGAGAGAGAGAGAGAGAGAGAGAGAGAGAGAGAGAGAGAGAGAGAGAGAGAGAGAGAGAGAGAGAAAAACAGCCGGACAGACAGATTGATAAAACAGATAGGACGTTGAAATGATAGGGAAATGCGTTGTTCAGACAAGCATGATACACAATTTTACCACAGGGCGGTTAAAAATCTGAAGTACCGCACGGTACATTTAAAAACAAATTCATCGAAATTTCATTGATAGAGATTAAGGTAACTGTGAGAGATAAAGGTAATTGTGCCTAAGTTGAAAAGAATTACCAAATACACTTTTACTCTTTTGTCCTTTGACATGGCTGGTTTGGTTATGTTCGTCTGTATTATTGTAGCAAAAACAAAAAAAAATCTATATACTTTGGAAGATGACAAAGAATATATCTCAATAAAAGGGACAGAATCAGCCAGTTTTAGAACTCGCTAAATGCGCAACCTTCTGCTCGAAACGTTTTTAGCATAGCATGGGCGGCTGAACTTACAAGAGGAGCTTCGTGGCCAGTAGGAGGGTAACAGCTGGCTACTGGTACTATGAAGTTAACAACTGGTAGCCCGAATGCTGAATGCCCACAGATCTGGTCTGCACAGCTCGCTTGTGAAGGATAAATTTCACCGCTTCACATGGGCTACTGGGCGTCTGTTTTTTAATAGCTACACACAACTACGCAGGTGGATGATGCGTAAAAGAAATCTCAAGTCTATTTTTGGCGACACGGTGAGCGGAAACAACTTCTGACTGTCCGGTAGGTCGGTACATCATGCATGCAGTGGTCACCTCTCGAGGTCTCTCCTGGACACGAGTGCGATCCCCTGAAAGAGTGTTGACCCCTTGACCTTCATTCGGAGTGGACAATGTCCAGATGGTCATTCAACGCGTCTCTATTTACAGCCACATCTCTCTCTCTCTCTCTCTCTCTCTCTCTCTCTCTCTCTCTCTCTCTCTCTCTCTCTCTCTCTCTCTCTCTCTCTCTCTCTCTCTCTCTCTCTCTCTCTCTCGCTCTCTCTCTCTCTCGCTCTCTCTCTCTTTCTCTCGCTCTCTCTCTCTCTCTCTCTCTCTCTCTCTCTCTCATGTCCCTCTCTTTCTCTGCTTCTCTTTTTTTTTTTCATAATGTCGTCTTCATGTTGTCAGATGGCCATGCCTGACACACAAAACTTTCTTGTCGGAAAATCCTCTCAACACACAGTGAATATTGTTGGACCATCTGGGCTTCAACACAGTTATATATCCTACCGCTTAATATTCATTAAATTGTGAAAATTGATACATCTGTGGCGAAAATTTCTGGGGAGAATTATTAGTTTTTTCCGACGGCAATTTTCCGACATGCCCTGTAGCAAATGTTGAACTGACAAGCTAAAAAAATACGTAGACAAAGTTTCTATAGCGAAGATTTACCTCGACAAAAAACACAAAAATGTTAAATCGATTGTGCTTGTTTGCCGTAGAATAATTGAGTAAGTTCCCCATTCAATGTTATCACTCAGCCATCGATTCTGGAGAAACTGTTCTCATTTCCTTTTCCCAAGAAATATATTGATTCATCGTAGTAGGTTAACTAGCTTAAATCTTTTTGCCACACATTCTTCACGATGGGAAATTAAAAGAAAAAAAAATATTTTGAGACGAGATATAAATGACAAGCTAGCTTTTTGTTATAGGTTTTATCGCTGTGTCACTGAAGTCTGCAATAGTATTTGCCCAACTTCAGTCTGTTGTTTAAGTTTTCCAACGACGATCTATCCCCTCATCTCTATCTATTTATCTATCTATGTGTAAGTAATAGCCTACAGCTCTGACTATCTTTCTATGTGCAAATAATAGCCTACAGCTCTGACTATCTATCTATGTGTAAATAATAGCCTACAGCTCTGACTATCTTTCTATGTGCAAATAATAGCCTACAGCTCTGACTATCTATCTATGTGTAAATAATAGCCTACAGCTCTGACTATCTTTCTATGTGTCCTCCTCCCGATCTCTTTATTTATCGAACTTTCTTTATGTCAGTGGTTCTGCTTTCCAATAATCTGCCATAATAAATACTTAAAAAAATGAGTATTTGTCTATTTCTCATTCTTTCTTTATGTCTATCTATTGATTTATCTTTTTTTTTTTTCATTCACCCATCTTCTCACCCAGCCTTCTCTATTTAGCGACCTATTTCCCTATTCTTTGTGGTGATCTGTAACGCTTTAACTAGTGCGAACCTCTACTCTAGAGTTCTGTTGATCGAGTAGAGTGTCTGCTGGTGGACCTTTCTTCCCTTTCAGCTCATCAGAATCCACCTGAGTCATAGCAATCACTTCACCCTACCTCCTCTATTCAGCCCCATGAGTGTGAGATCACTGAGATGTCTCATCATTTTTTTTTTATCTTTCTCCACCAGGCTTAAGAACTCTTTTCCCTGTTTACACATGAGAGGAGATGCAGTCGCTAATGAGGTCTTCTACCCCTTGCCCCCCTTCTCCCCCCTCCCCCCCCCCCCCACCCACCCCCACCTTTCACCCTTTTTCATATTTTTTTTAATATCTATATACGCAAACATTATGGCCATTCCTAGAGAAGACAGAAGACCCAAAAAACAGACTAGAAACGGCTTGGTCACAGAGCCTGGGGCAAGATTTATTTCTAGAACGTTGCTGTTTGCTCTTGTTTCAAGCAGCTTCCCCGCCTGGGTTCTGTCAGTTGGTTTTGTGGCTTGGGCAAACATCCTGGGATCTATCTACAATCTAGAGTCTAGATCTGGACCAGCTTCTCGGCCAGCTGAGCTGCGAGTGAAGTGTGTCCCCATCAGATCAGCCTATCTTGGCTCATTAAATCCGCCAGCTAGTGCGTGCATCACGACGACATGATCACTGTATATCATGATCTTGCAATTGTAATTATGACGTCGAACTCAAATTGGTTACGGATATGACGTTGGAATTAATTTGGTAGGACGCAAATGGTAGGGTGTATAAAACATTCCTATTATTTTTAAACATTTATCAAATTTTAATTTTTCTTTTTGCGTGTGTAAAATTCTTTTCTAACAGTTTGTTGCATTCACCTCTTATATTATAGGAGAATTTGAAATCTTGAGACTATTTTAAACAACGAAAATATCAAATTGAGAAAAAAAAAAAAAAAAAGAGAAGTCGGCGTTTTAAATAAATTGTAACTATTGCGAAATTCCGACCTCTCTAATTTGTCATCAATATCGAGTAAACCCGCTTAACAAAATACAGGCTCGAAGAGAGACTGAGTGAGAAAGAAGAAAGGACGAACTTGGTATCGCCTGCAATATTGGAATCGATTCTGTCTGAGTAGTCGTCGTCCCCCTTCCACCTTTGCAGCAGGTGTCATTAGCTCAAGTGAGATTGCTGACGTCACTGCGAGTCAACATTGCACCATCCTCGACCTCATGTCTGAGAGATCATGTAGCGCACCGATTTGGATCGGCTGCAGCATTTACAAAATTACTGGCTTTTCCCGCTTTGTAAACCAAAAAAAAAAGAGGATGCTTTGTTGTATTAAATACACGATGAAGACAACGTTAAGTTTCATTTTTCACACAAAAATGTATAGGCAGTCGGATGAAGGCATTTCTGGTGCACATAGATGTTACTTTTCACGACCAGTTTAACCAAGATATCTTGGCTATCGGCTTGAAACTCCTTCCCTTTACTTTATTGGCATTTCTCCCACTTTATAGTTTCAAGGCACAAAAAAAATTTTGAAATTAAAAAAAACAACAACAAAGTATGCGATATTAGCCAAACAGGTGATTTCCTGTTGAAGATTGCTCGGTCTCCGGTGTCTCACCACCTCAAACCTGAACAAGCACCGAGAAGATGTTAGGTACATGCTTGCCTTGTGCCTCACTGTCTCGTCCAATGGAAGCTTTCTGAATAGTTTTAATCGATGTCTTCTAGGAATCATTCATGTTTGTTTTCAATGTCCTTGGGCCGTGGCGTCACACAGGATGGCATGTTACATGCTTGCCTTGTGCGTCACTCTCTCGTCCTATGGAAGTTTCTGAGTCATTTGTATCGATGTCTTATAGGAGTTACTCAGGTTTGTTTGCAACCTCCTTGGGTCGTGGCGTCACACAGGATGCATCAACGCAACCGACATTTTCAAAAAGATAAAGAGTTTGCTGATGAAGCATACATCAGACGCATATTTTATCATCATCTACCCGGCGTCTTTATGTATCCAACGAAAATAATTATGGTGATGGGGAAAACAGGAGGCAAAAGGCTGACGGTCACTCAGTTATTCTCTTTATCACTCTTAATTCATTTCAACAGTGCGACGAGTTTTAACTACACGTGTGATTCGTTTTCTTAAAAAAAGCGACAGCTTTCTTACCTGACAGCGCAATACTTGTTGACTTCCTTGACAACACCAACTCCTCTACCAACATCACCACTACAATCGCCATCGCATTCACCATCAACATTACCGAACCATAACAATATAATAATCACCATCATAATCATACATAAACAACATCAACAGTAACATTAAAACTAATATAAAAAAAATAGTTGCATTATGATAATTAACGTTCCGTGTGATTTTAACGAGGACATGTCATGATTCAAACCCTAGATTTAGATCTATTAGATCTAGATCTTTAGAATCGATGTAAAATTGTTTGATACATCATCGCAACTCTAGATCTTGACGCTATAAAGATTTGTCAAGTTATAGGTGAAACGCTAACCTCAAATGCGTCACTGTGTGTCCAACTGTGCTGCTATTGAAGCTATGATTAATTGCAGAGTTCTCAAGGAACATAAGAATTGGGTCTTTTCCTCGTTGATGGTTTGACAGAATTTCAACATCTTGAAATAGATTCATTCAGGAGCTTACAGGTCTATTACACCAAAATACATATACCTTCAACAGTTTTAATTTTAAATTCTAAATTCAATTTTTTTTTTCGTTTTTGTAAACCATATTTGAGACTGTTATTAGCAATCTAAGTTTTAGCAAACATCATTTCTGAGTGGTTTTGGAGGAGAAAAGGCAGGACGGGAATATTAGGTAGATTTTGATAAAGATTTTAACAAAATGTTGAAGTGAGAAAACAAGGAAATGTCGCAGCAATCGGGATCCGCGTGTCAGAGAAAACAGCTTCTCAACTCTTTTGTTATCATTCCGGGCTGTGTGCTTCATCAACAAGCGTCATTCAGATTGACATGCATTAATTTTGTCGTCCACCTACTTCTCCTACCTGTCTCACAGGTAAACGGCTTCTTTAGAAATAATTTGAAAAAAAAAAAAAGTAAAGAGAGAAAGAAAACGAGAAAGAGACGAGGTAAAGTACGAAAAATTGTATTTAAGAAAAGTGATGGGTTGGTTTTAAATGGAAATTCTGATCAGGCGTTAGGTCATCAAGTTAGCCGCTTCAGTTAGGTCGGGAGTGGTGTGTGGATATATGTGTGGTTGTGGGGGGGTGGGGGGGTGTTTCGTCCTCACTCTGCCATCATCAGTTATGCAGTTTTCTAGTATCACGTGGGTCCTGTGTTTGTATGGGCGGTGAGAGGGGGGAGGGGGAGGGGAGGGTATCTTCATGGTTGCCAGCTGACACACATTGTCACGCTAAATACAATACAAAACTCACAAAGCTATGGTAATCGGCTGGCCGGGCCCGATCAGGGCAGAACACTTCACTCACTGCTTGTCACCATCAGGCTCCAGACGCACGCGCGGCCCCTGGGGCTCACGGTCTGTGTGAGTGGGTGGGTGGGTGAGTGAGTATGTGACCGGTGCTGCCTGGTTGGCTGGCAGAGCGTCACGCCTCACTTGTTCTGCCCGGCTGCGTTCACTGGTGGGGAAAATATTGATTGGTTCGCGTCATTAAGCTTTTATATTTTATTTTTCCACTCCGCTTCTTTCTCCCTTTTATGTCAACCCTCGACCCCCCCATTGCCTGTCATGATTCAAAGTGCGATTTTCTGAGCGCTCATTAAGGGCCCTGGTCACTGCTGCTTAGAGTTACGTTCCTTCCTGTTTTGTACTGTTCTCCAGTCGTCAGGGAGGGGTACATGACACTCAGCGTTTGTTTACTGCTGGGCAGCACAGGAAAAGGGAATCAAAATAGCTGCTATTGTTTTCTTTTGTGTCTGTGAGTGAGAGTGTTTTAAAAATATTTACTGTTGCGATGGGAAAGCAAACGACAATCAATAAGAAGGAAAAAGTCGTGCTGCAATTCCCCTTAACAACAATAATTATTATTTACTGGCTGAACAGTCTATTCTTAGTCCGCCTCAAAGTTCAAAAGTCTCCAAAGTGTGTTAGAAAGATAATTATAGATTTAGCGGCTTGGAAAGAACGTGCCGTGGCAGCCACGTCTCGCGTGACAGCGACTTGCAGCTCACATCTCGCAGGCGGATAAGACGTGATGAAGCTTCACCTTTACTGTTCTCATTTAGTCACGTAACACTGTTTTCGCTCCGTTATGCTTTCCTGTCTTTCCGTTCATTCCATTTTGGTATTTCTGTATTTTTTCATCATATACCTATTTACCTTTCTCTCTCTCTCTCTCTCTCTCTCTCTCTCTCTCTCTCTCTCTCTCTCTCTCTCTCTCTCTCTCTCTCTCTCTCTCTCTCTCTCTCTCTCTCCTCTCTCTCTCTCTCTCTCTCTCTCTCTCTCTCTCTCTCTCTCTCCTCTCTCTCTCTCTCTCTCTCTCTCTCTCTCTCTCTCTCTCTCTCTCTCTCTCTCTCTCTCTCTCTCTCTCTCTCTCTCCCTCCCTCCCTCTTCCCTTCGGTGTCATGGGAATGTTTTGCTACATTTATTAAGGATCATTGTTCTGCTTGGTGAGAAAGTCTGAAAGCGAAACGGGTATGCGACAAAAGCGTGGAAGTAAATGAGATACAATTTCCAAAAATTAAAAAACAACAACAAATAAATAAATAAATAAATAAAGGTACGATAATTAAAAAAAAAAAAAATTAAAAATGAACTTGATATTCCCAGAGCCTGGTCTATTTTTGTCTTTGTGGAAGAGTCACACGCCTAGTTTCAGAGTGCTTCGCTCTGTGTATTTTCAACAACAAACTCCTCGCTGTTGTTCCCAGTAACCATGGGAGGATGGTGCTGTCGTCTCGGATGGGATTATTGTCGCAACCTTTTATCGTGATGATCCCCAGGGAGAAGCTTTTGTGTGTGCACTGGTGTGTGTGTGTGTGCGTGTGTTTGTGTGTTTTACAGTTTTTTAACTCCTTTCTTTGCCATATATGGCGTCACGCTGAGTGGAAGTAGGGTCATTGCGTTCTTGTGCGTCACGGTCTCTCTCTCTCTCTCTCTCTCTCTCTCTCTCTCTCTCTCTCTCTCTCTCTCTCTCTCTCTCTCTCTCTCTCTCACTCTCTCTTTCCTTGTCCGTGGCGTTGGAGACCATGCCCAAACTTGGAATCGAGGAGACTTCGATTCAAAAACTGGCGGAGGTTTTAAGAGAAGCGCAAAACACTTTTTTTCTCGTCAATCTACCCAATAGTTGAGCTACATCTCTTGAATCTGACGGTAAAAGTCAACATCAAACCCGTCTGAGCTTCCAAGCTTGGCGTCCTTTCCAGAATATGGCTGTGAACGTTATCTGAAGATGGAAACCCGGGGAACTCTGGTTAAGAGTATTAGTATTGAGACCTCCCGCCACACTTCTCTATGAACCTTGACCGTTTGATTTTACTAAACATCGAATTGATTGTCCGGCGCTTGACCATAGCAATAAATACGAGCTTGGTTTTAGCGTACGATACAGTAGGATTAGACTTGACACCTGCCCAAAAGCCAGAAAAAAGAGCAAGAAACTTTTCATCATTTAAAATCCAATATGATAATTTGATTTCTGTGCAAATCCATCATAACTTGGTGATCGATGAACATTCTAAAGTGGAAAAAAAAAGATGCTTCGTTCCCACGGAAGCCTATTTTTCTAATCGGTTAAATCAAAGATTATCTTGAAGCATTACCCGGGTGCACCCAAGAACGCCAGGCCAAGTAATTGCAATTGAAAGGCAGTGGTGATTCCGATATATCGTATTTGATAGTGTGTCACTATGACCCCCGCCCCCCCCCTCCCTTGAACTACACTATTAATCACCTCAGCGATGTTACTCACCAGGCTGGGGGGTTCAGGGAAAGCTTTCTGCCTGGAGTATCTCTACGGTTCAAACCTAGAGTAACTCTGTATGCTTCGCTTTTTCTGTCTGTTTTGGCGCATATTTCTCACCTTTATCTGTTTCTCTATTTATCTATCTAGAAAGTTGTGTTTCTATATATTTCTCTATCTTTATATCCAATCTTTCTATCCGATTGAAAGAAATCCATATACCTCTATCTTGTCAATCTATTTAAACTTAAAACCTTTCTCTCCCTGCCACTTTATTATTTCTTTTTCTGTGTCTCTCTTTATCTATGTCTCTCTCCCCCTTCTCTCTCTCTCCCTCACATTTTTTCTTCCACCCTGCTCATTATGTTTGTCTCTCTTTCTATCTGAATGACTGTCTGTCTCTCTCTCTCTCTCTCTCTGTCTGTCTGTCTCTCTCTCTCTCTCTCTCTCTCTCTCTCTCTCTCTCTCTCTCTCTCTCTCTCTCTCTCTCTCTCCCTCACATTTTTTCTTCCACCCTGCTCATTATGTTTGTCTCTCTTTCTATCTGAATGACTGTCTGTCTC
Organism: Elysia crispata; assembly: GCA_033675545.1. Taxonomy (NCBI): domain Eukaryota; kingdom Metazoa; phylum Mollusca; class Gastropoda; family Plakobranchidae; genus Elysia; species Elysia crispata. Next base: position 138,561 of record JAWDGP010006995.1, read on the forward strand.
TGTCTCTCTCTCTCTGTCTCTGTCTCTCTCTCTCTCTCTCTCTCTCTCTCTCTCTCTCTCTCTCTCTCTCTCTCTCTCTCTCTCTCTCTCTCTCTCCCCCTTCTCTCTGTCTCCCTCACATTTTTTCTTCCACCCTACTCATTATGTTTGTCTCTCTTTCTATCTGAATGACTGCCTGTCTCTCTCTCTCTCTCTCTCTCTCTCTCTCTCTCTCTCTCTCTCTCTCTCTCTCTCTCTCTCTCTCTCTCTCTCTCTCTCTCTCTCTCTCTCTCTCTCTCTCTCTCTCTCTCTCCCATCGTGTCTCTGTTTCCCTCCGCCTCTCCCACTCTCTCTTGTTTGAGAGCACTAGTGTCGGTCAGAGTGTGTCTCGATGTTTATATACGAACCCTAGGAATTGTAGATGAGCTCCATTGCTAGGCGACACTCAACTCATGTAAACACCAGGTCCCGCTCGTAGGTCCTCAGCACATAGGCTGGGGGCGTTCAAGAGGTTCATACTCAGGAGAGAAAGAGAGAGAGAGAGAGAGAGAGAGAGAGAGAGAGAGAGAAGGGAGAGAGGGGGCGAGAAAGGGAGAGCAAAATTAGAAATAAATTCCTATGGACAAATACTAAAAGAGATGAAAAAAAAATTTCGACAAACTTAATAAATCTGTAGAGGGGGAGAGACAGAGAGAAAATGAGGTTTACAATTATAAAATGGCCGAATCAAAAAGTTACGAAAGAAAAAGTGTAAAATTAATGAAATAGAGGAAGCTTAAGAGAGTGATCATGTAATGGAACGTCGTGGATGGAAAGAGCAGCCAATGTCTCCATCTACTTAGTGATGCGTTCACTCATTCTCGTGCAAATCAACTACCGCTCATGTGGGGTCTATCCCAGCACCTGAGGTTTGACTTTGTTGGTTCTAAATATTCAAAACAAAAATGTGGTCATGTGACATACAAGCTACGCTACGCATACGAATTGTTTGCTTTGAAAAGAGCTTTGGTCTGATGCTTTTATTTATGCCCCACATTTTAAAACACGGAGAGTGAGTGCGAAAAAAAGAGAGAGAGAGAGAGAGAGAGAGAAGAAGAAGAAGAAGAAGAGAGAAAAAGAGACAGAGAGGTGGAGAGAGAGAGAGAGAGAGAAGAAGAAGAAGAAGAAGAGAGAAAAAAGACAGAGAGGTGGAGAGAGAGAGTGGGAGAGAGAGGCGGAGAAAGAGAGAGAGGGAGAGAGAGAGAGAGAGAGAGAGAGAGAGAGAGAGAGAGAGAGAGAGAGAGAGAGAGAGAGAGAGAGAGAGAGAGAGAGAGAGAGAACTCTCCACCAGCTCAACATTCGCGCTATAATATGAAGCATGATTGAGCAAGGACGAAGCGATGGAAAATACCGGGCTAGGGTGGTTTTTTTTTTTTTTTTCCGTTTTCTATTTTCAAACAATCGCATAAGCCTTCTATCTCATTCTCTATTCTGATTATTCTTATCACTACACAATCTCGCCAGCGATTACAATCCTTTTATAGACCCAAGCCTCGGGACCCGTGTCCTCCCGGTTTTACTGCCTTGTAGAGAGTTTACTGCCTTCACTAGAGACAATCATGGAGCGCCCTCTTGCTGGAGGCCGCACTATGGCGAAGGCGACGAGGTGACAGTGCGCTAGGAGAAACAGAGATCAAAACTGCTTTTGGCGACTCAGTGGTGGTATTTCACTCCATTATATCCACCTTTCCCTTTGTTGTGACTCTCTCAGGCTGACAATCAGACACTGTGGGGGTGGGCGGATTTTTAAAAAATTAATTTATCTGTTTATTTATTTCACCTTTCCTCCCTTAACCCAATTATAATTGCAAATAAAGGAATGAAATCGTAATGTCATGGATACGAAACAAACCAAACCATCTGAAGAAGGTTAAATATTGCTTGAGGGAAGATGCTCCAAGGTTGACAGGGACTTGATCGGTTTATTGCTTTGGTTATCGATGAATTATTTTAGTGAATGATTTCAATCAAGAGATCAACTCTCACTTGATGTAACTAAGACTGTCTTCAGAGTGAGTGTCTTTCGGGTATGATACGTATCTTATATCTCCCGAGGTAGTTTATTCAATGAAAGATATGCAGAACTAGAGAGAGAGAGAGAGAGAGAGAGAGAGAGAGAGAGAGAGAGAGAGAGAGAGAGAGAGAGAAAGAGGGTGGGGAGGAGTACTTGTGGTGCAGGATGCACTTTTAGAAAACTTATAAACACTCGAAAGAATGTTAAAGAAGAACACTTAATGTTTCTTAATACATTAATGCAATCACTCACAGAAGCTTGTGAGTCAACAAGGAAATGGAAGAAATGTATTTAGTCTATACAGATTTTATATTGAGTTTAATCGAATTCTATTTCAATGTTTGATGGCTGTAACCTGCTACAAAAAATCAATTACGGTCTTGGCTTTTTTTTTTTTTTCCTTTTTCGTCTCAGTGAACTGAATGAGTTTTATCAAATGAATGTGCATTTTTCTTTTATATGATTTCAATATCTGACACCAGACTCGGATAAGATTATTGATTTACAGCCTTGAATAATCGCACTTGAGATATGGTTAATACAATGGAAGGCATGGGAGTGATCAATGGATTAATCAGTCACATTTCTCTGTTTTCCTGGAACACGGAATTCGGAGAGAGCTGCCGCTGCACACCTGAGAGTTTTACTTTCTTTATGTCTTGTCTTTTTTTCTTTTACGGCCTTTGTTTGCCGTTCAATAAAGGTTTTTCTCTTGTGTTCACCGGAGGAAAGGGTTCTATATATAAAGCTGGGTCGGGGACTTCGCTCTAGGATGATAATAACAGAGCCACGGCTCTCAGATGTTTCTAGAGAGGGATCGAGATCGAAAGGCTCCACAAGATCTTTTGAAGCTGACACCACACAGGCACCCCCTCCCAGATCCCCCATAAAGATAACGACCCAGTGGAGTGGAGGGAGGGGGTTGGGGGAGAGAGAGATTCTATTCCGTGATCAGTCGACACTGTTACTCTCCTCCGACACTAGAGACAGAGCTGTATATACCTGGGATCCGTCAATAGCCAATTGACATCCAGTCATGTCGCGGAGTGTACCGCATTTAACCTCGTCATTATTTCGTTTTTCATTGCTCCACGCACGGTTCTATACTACTTCCTGCAGACAGACTTGACTGTGCTGCTAAAATTAACCTTTACTCTCCCGTCAGATCCGCACTAGAACATGACCAGGCGTGTCCGTGTTGCCTCACACAAAGAGAAATCAAGGAAGATTGTCGATTGTGAAGACTTCTTCAACCAGAACCTCGACTGGCACACTTTTCACTTCGATTTCTCTAATATTCCGTAGCAGTTTGAGCGGCTTTGGCGCAGACAATTATACTTTTTCATTCTAGAATAAATTTGCTTTTAGCCCGCTCAGCGTCATTGCAATTATATACAAACAAAGCAGGAATTGACTGGCCTATTTATATATATTTTGTTTTATTCCTATGCTGTCTCGCCCCTGATTCCAAAGCCACTCTTTTCTGTCCGATTGGCCTGTAGATGCATCGCTAAAAATAACTTTCGAAAAAGTCATTATTATACAAGCTTTCTATTGTTAAGAAAGATCACACCATTGTCTCCGTCAGGCTTTGATACTCATCAACCCATTCCACCCTCTCTAGAACTCCTTTCAAGTTTTCGGTGTGTATACCAGACAACCTCTAGCTCGACTCCAGCAAATACATTTCCGACTTCAGTATCGTAAATAGACGTTGTTTGGACTCCTGGCCCCCTATATCTCTCGTAAGTTTTTTCAGCCTTTCAAGGAGTAGTCGGTATCCGTCAAGCCATAAAAAAAAACAGGTTCGTGTAGATATTGGGATCCGACGCCTTCACCAGATGGCCCATTCGGGGATTGAACTCGAGTACCTATGTTGTCACTTATACACTCAAACGCCCTGCCTAG
>JAWDGP010006995.1:145000-170000 GCA_033675545.1 Elysia crispata
TATCCGTTACGTAGCGGTGGTTAAACCTCGTTATTCAAATGGTACCCGTTTCAAATTCTTTCCTCGTCCTGTGTGTGTGCTCCTCTCAGTCTTTCACACGGATCCCATGCGTTCAATCGACTAAGCTAATCCCTCCCTCCATATGTTCCTCCCCTTCCTTTTTCTCTCTCTACCCCCGTAATTATTGTGCTCGGCTCAACTCCTCTCACTTATACGTTGACTTCATTTGAACCCGATAATATCCATGTCTATGTCCTTTCTATATTTCTTTTTTTTTAAATTGTATTTACCGCTGTTGTGTCCACCACTCGGTTGTGGGATATTGAAGTAGCATTCCTACGTTAGATACTGAGAGAGGCCCAGAGAAAGCGATGCCGTCAGACCAAAACCACTACAATACAGGAATAGCAATACTTCCTTCAGCGTCAAATGCTTCACCCGAAAATTCGCGTACAACCCCTATAAATACATAATATATATATATATGTATATGTATATAAATATATATATTAGCGGCATCTCCGGTTTGTACAATTATTGCACTAAAGCGTTATTTCATCCTTGACGCGTTTTATGAAACTGTGTGACGTAATCGGGACGCTCTGCCGAAGGATCTCATTGGTCAGATGGCGCCCGAGTTCAATGGTTCCACATTTCGTAAGGTTCTGCTTTTGACTGTTGGGGGAAAAAAGGAGTTGGCTCATTAGAGGCAGAGGGTGAAGGTAGTGAAGGCAGAAATTGCGCCACGCCCTGGTCCTACATGTGTCACGTCATAACTGGTGACCTCTAGATAATCCAGACGAAGTGCGCCCAATTTTTTTTTCTTTTTTTGTCGGACCGCTTTGAGAGATGGAGCACCACAGTCTGTTTTCATAAGATTTTGTTCTATTTATAGCTTACTTTCTACACACTCCAGTGGTCGCAACCACGCCACACGCGTCGAAGCTCTGAGTTGGCGAAATGATGAAATGAAAGGAGAGAATACCGAGGTGCGCGTTTGGTGCTTGAGAGAGAGAGAGAGAGAGAGAGAGAGAGAGAGAGAGAGAGAGAGAGAGAGAGAGAGAGAGAGAGAGAGAGAGAGAGAGAGAGAGAGAGAGAGAGAGAGAGAGAGAGAGAGAGAGAGAGAGAGGGTGGGTTCCACTAATTTTTAATTTTTTGCTTTTTTTAAAAATTTCAACTGTTTCTTAGAAGAGCTCTAAGCTAACCTCAGTGGCTCGGAGATCGTGTGTCAAGTGCCACAGAGCAAAGAGACCGCGCACTGGGAGATGTAAGTTCGTTTGCTCAGGAAGACTTGTCCTGAAATGAAAATTATATAATTTTTTTCCCTTCTGAAAGTTTCTGCCAAAACTGAATAAAAGATTTGGCAGAGATAAAAAAAAAAAAAAAGGGAATTTCTTACTGAGAGAGAGAGAGAGGAAGAGAGAGATAGGGAGAGAGATAGAAAGAGAGATAGAGAGAGAGAGAGAGAGAGAGAGAGAGAGAGAGAGAGAGAGAGAGAGAGAGAGAGAGAGAGAGAGAGAGAGAGAGAGAGAGAGTAGCGAATTTTCCCGGATTTCGAAATCTTGGTAAACCAGGCGGCTTGTTTAAATATTAAAACTATGAGTCATAACCTGGTGATTTAAGGTTCTTTGCACTGAACAGATATACTTAGTATATTTCAATTTTCCCTTATTATTTCAATGCAACAAGAAATTTTGTGGATTTAAGGAGCAAAAACTGCGCGGGTGAATGCTGCATGGGTATGCGAATGTTTGCCCTGAGAAAGATTATGCAATTTTTCTCATCTTGCATGTTACAATTATAGATGTAGAGCAATTTCGATTTAGAATAGCTCGACGTAAGAGTTGATGAAGACATAAGGAGAGTTGAGGAATAAAGAGTAAGAACCGAGAGGATGGGGGAGGTAAAGAAAAGGAAGATAGATTAAAGAGAAAGCTAGATTGGGAGTTTTTCAGGGTGGGAAAGAAAGAGAGAAGAGAGAGAGAGAGAGAGAGAGAGAGAGAGAGAGAGAGAGAGAGAGAGAGAGAGAGAGAGAGAGAGAGAGAGAGAGAGAGAGAGAGAGATGGGGGCGGGCGGGTGTTTTTCAGGGTGGGAAAGAAAGAGAGAAGAGAGAGAGAGAGAGAGAGAGAGAGAGAGAAGAGAAGAGAAAGAGAGAGAGAGAGAGAGAGAGAGAGAGAGAGAGAGAGAGAGATATGGGGGCGGGAAGAGAAAACAGATAACAGAACGAAAGATAAACGAAACTGTTTCTTTGTTCTGTAACTTAACTATTTATTACCTGCCACTCAAGTATGATCTCTCTACCGAACTATCATAGGAAATTTGATCGTTCGCATCCACTGTGTATCTGAACCAATACACGTACCAGTATCAGAACATTAGGTCTAGGTCCCTCAGTTCTTGCTCAAAAATGGTTCGACTGGGATGTTTGTTCGAAGATGATTTCTCTGTTTTTTAGCCCAGTTCACCTGTAGCCCACGCATTTCTCCCAGAGTTAGCTAGGTGTGTGTCCGAAATATTCACCCCAATTTAGCTAAGATTGGTGGTACTTGCGCTGTAATATTACTTTTAAACTCTGGTCTTAAGCAACGTGTTAGGACCTCTGGGTTAAGGTCGAAATCTTGCATACAATAATAATTATTCTACCGTAGTGCCCATGAGCTGCAATAGGCTGTAAGTCCAGCATGGCCATCATGCTCTAAGACAGGCTATACTGTACAGTGGAGGCGTCAGACCCTGACAAAACCCTAAAAGCCCCAGGTCCGGACTGTTCAGGTGTACCGTAACTCTGCTGTGTACTGTCTTTGTACTTGAACCAGGAAAATTCACCTTGTTGAGTACATCAAGTACTATCGAGATATTCAGCCCACTGGACAATCATGTTGAACTTCTCGCTTCCTCTTGTGGCATGGTGCCATTTTCTGGGTTCTCGCCTTCTCTCAACTTCGCTCTGTCCTCGTGCAAGACTCTCAGAAATACTTGCGAAGTGGACATGGAACAGAAAAAGATTCTATTGCTACTGTTACTCTAAGAACTTGCTCGTTATAGACTTTTTATCTGACATCTCTTTCGTGACGTCACATAAGAAGGTTAGGTTCGGAGCTTCGTTGAAAACCCTAAAAGTAGCCACAGCTCAAAAAGTTTTAAATACACTGGTACAAAGTGAGCTGACATACGGTAATACAAGAAGACCAACATTTATGCGTTTGATTGAATCATTTGAAGCAGGAACATTGGTGGCTTCAGACATACATTGTACTTAGATGCACTTTCAGCAAACCTTCATCAATGTTACTTAGACTTAAATTTACACAAATTCTACAAAAGAAAAAAAAATGAAAAAAAAAAAATCGCACGTCAGATCCACTAATCAATGTAAGCTTAATATTCTTGTGGATTCTTAAGTTTGGGCTATTTACAAGCAAACATCTACGTCCCTACTTAGATTAGGACTTGAGAGACGTCAGATTTTAGACGGCTGTGTCCTGCCGTTCTCTTTTCGCCATGATATTCATGTATGTTTATCTCGAGCTACCGCCCAGCAGGTTGGCCGCTGGCCTGTCCGAGGTAGAGGGATCAGATAGGGACAGACCAGCGGCCTGAAGCTGGGAGGAACGAACGTTCATTGACCTGCCGTCACGCGTCACTGACCCCATCTCCTGGACCAGGCCAGGGAACGGCCGGGGGGCCGAAAGGTGGCCAGAGGTCAACCGTAAATGTTTCTTTCTTCCTTCCTCGGACAAAGGCTTGTCCAATGCGAGATGTGCACCTTAACACTCAGGACTTAATGCCGTTATGGTCCTTCTATATTGAACTACATGTATTTCAGATTTTTTAACAACAAGTTTTGAACTCCATTACAAGACCGTTAGAAGTGGCAGTATGATAATAAGGTGTCGATGGGAGTTGAGGTCGGCTCCACAACTAAGGATAGATCTGGGTTCGGTAAACCGGTTTTCTTCGCACTCAAGGGATGATTTAGGTTGATCATGAAGTTTCATTAGTAATTATATACTATACCTGATAGCATCAAAGTGGTAGAGTAAAATACAAGCTAGAGATTCTCGGTGTCATGAGGAAATAAAGCCATATTATCCGACGCTCATATGGTTCTGTTATTCTAACACGCACACACACACACACACTCGCACACAGTAGAAATACCAATCGTGCAGCGCACCTTAAAATGCTCCATAGAGATGGCACGGCGATAGCGACTTCTCTCTCTCTCTCTCTCTCTCTCTCTCTCTCTCTCTCTCTCTCTCTCCCTCTCTCTGTCTGTCTCTGTCTCTGTCTCTCTTTTTCTCTTCTCACTGTCTCTCTTTATCTCTCCCTCCTCTCTTTTCTGTCTCTCAACTTTGTCCTCCCCCCCTAGACCAAGAGCTGCCCTCTGCTGAGGCTGTCTCTCTCCCTGGCTGAGGTGATTTGCATGCATTGCCAGGACTGTCCGCACGGTCACTCGGACAATGGGTGGCTATAGATCAGGGACCCACACTTGAATACTGCCGAGAGCCGTGTCCAGCTAGTTTAGTGGCCTTCACAGTCACTGGTCAGTGATCGACAGCAAACAGTATTGTCCGCAGCAGCTGCCGCATCTGACGGAGAAGTTAGGCTGGTTAAGGACCCAAGTGCGTTCCGTCTCTAGGATGACAGATCGTGATCTCTAGTCTTATTCTATAGTATACTGACGGTCTAGGCCTGTTGTGATAACGGTCGTGCTGAAGTCTAGCATCGCCCTGCAGATTCTGAAGTCACGAATTCGAACTGAAGCAGTTTATCATGAAAATAATGTCACGCGGAGACACGACATCAAACTAGCGCAGCGGATAACTTATTATGAAGCTGTGGGAATTCCTCAAACTCATTAGATCTAGATTGTTAAATACATGTAGTGCAAGTTAGGTCTTCCTGCCGTGGAGACGTGAATAGGTTGAAAATTATTGTGGTTCAATCCAATGCGTGCAGAAGTTGGCGCCTTGGTGTCTCTGTTGTGTAGGCAGGTGCAGCAGTGGTGGTGTGTATCTCTGGCATGGTCGGGTTTGTATCACAGGCAGTTTTTAAATTGTTCAGCTTTCCAAGGAGGTCTTCTTAGAATCGCAGCTCTCTCTCTCTCTCTCTCTCTCTCTCTCTCTCTCTCTCTCTCTCTCTCTCTCTCTCTCTCTCTCTCTCTCTCTCTCTCTCTCTCTCTCTCTCTCTCTCTCTCTCTCTCTCTCTCTCTCTCTCTCTCTCTCTCTCTCCTTTCCAATTTACACCTATATCTGTATCTCGGTCTCGTTTATTTTCTCCATTTCATGTCTCACCATCACCTCCCTTGTATTTTACTCTGCAATGATTCCTATATCTTTTCCCTCCCCCTTTTCTCTCTCCATCTCTCTCTCTCTCTCTCTCTCTCTCTCTCTCTCTCTCTCTCTCTCTCTCTCTCTCTCTCTGGGTGTGTATTTGTAACAAGAAGTGCCTGGTATCAGTAAAACCGAAAATGCTTCTACATTTGTTGTATCCAGCTGATAAAATACTTTTGTTCCGCCCCCTTTTTTTTAAAATATAAAATCATAAACAATTCGTACATTTTAAAGACAGTAACCCATGACTGTTGCTGAAAATATTATATATATATATGTTTGTATTACGATACTTTTTATTTTATTATGTTTTTTAAATCAGTACCCTTACGACCCTGATATGTGCCAATTATTCTACACAATGAAGTCTTGACAGATCCTAGATTCGTATACTGTTTGCCTCTTTAGTATAAGAGGAGCTGAAGGGCTCCTTTTCAAAGGAGTCTTCGTAGGCGCGAATAATGAAGCTGAAAACATGGCTTGTGTGTATGTGAATGTGGTTGGAGGGGAAAGTTTTACTTTATAAAAATTCTCCCAAGTGTTTTTGTAGCCATGTTTATCAATGCATTCATCTAACAACTTTATGCTCAAATTTAATTCACGTGAAACCAGATATGTACATAAAGTTTTATGTCATAATCATGATCTTACGAAAGATCTGATCATGGCAAGATATCCGTTTATGGCCTACATATTCAGAAATGTGCTTCATTTCGCTTTAGAGCTCACACTTCAGTGAAATAACTTCGTTAACTAGATCTTCAGGCGCCCAAGACCTTCAAAAAAGATATTTCATTTCTAGAGAATAATATTGTAAGAATATATAGCTAAATTACATGATACCGCGGGGGACATGTGAGCTTATAGACGGGTCTATTCCTTAGGTTCAGACTGACCATTTTGCTGACCACTGTGAGATATTGACCAAGACTCATAATTCGAATGGTCTTGGGTAAGTCAAAGGTCAGAGCACAATAGTGTGGAATACCGTCGAAAAATAGAATTCAAGGTGTGTCACCCTCGTCACACGCGAGAGGCGAAGTATCTCTCTCTCTCTCTCTCTCTCTCTCTCCACGGAGCTGTGCACGCAACTGTGTCGCTTGTTCCAGGCATGCATGCCAACCCCTCCCCGCTCTCCTCGTGCGATCGTGGCGTGTGACAATCGCGAAGTCGAGGCATCACCGAGGGGCAAAGGCTGCTGAGTGTCGAGCACACGGCGCTGGGAACTGAGAGAGGCTCGGCAGTGGGACCCAGTCAGGTAGGACTTGACTGCTGTCCCCATTGCCAGGCTACCTAGATCTAGCCTAGGCTAGCGCCTAGCAGACGACTGTCACTGTTCTGCCGCGCTGGGTTCGCTAGGTTGTGACTCGAGAGGTAGCTGTGAGCTTAGGAGTTGTTCTAGATCGTGTCCTGTTGTCGACAGAAGTGCAGAAAGGACATAACTTCAGACCCCTTCCAAGCCGTGTCGTGTAATAGCTAGCCCGAACCCTAACCATGGCGGAACTTCAACACGGAAACGATAACTAAAGATGTAGATCTCGATCTAGATTAGATTTCTTGACAGGTAGCAGACTCGCTGCCTTCCTACTTTCTGGTGCGCGCGGCCCGGAATGCAAGGTTCAAGCGGAAGATTTTTTTTTTTATTACTAGGCCAGAGATAGCGTGGGTGTCGCAGGTGAACGCGCCAAACGGACAATCATTCTAGCAGACGAGACTTGCCTCGAGGGTTGTGTAGAGTCTAATCCAGCATTCACATCTAGATTGTTTTTTTTTTTTTTTTTTTTTAGATTAGGCTTCTCCATATCCAAGATCAAGTTATTAGTGCGACATAATTTGGTTTAGAGTAAGTAATAAAGAATGTCATTTGCTCAGCTGTAGTTCTAGTGTAGGGAGAATCATCGCGATGTCAGTCTTAACCTGTGGTGAGCTTTTCTGATCAGGTAGGAAACTGATATTGAATTATTCTGACTCTAGAATCACGATAAGGAATTCTGAATTGAGCTATTCATCAAAAGCACGCCGCAATTTAAATCAGTCAGAGCGAAAATTTGCTGAATTATTAGATCTATCTAAATAAGATTCAAATGTAATTACGCTGCAGCTGTAGAACTTGAATGTGGTCTGCTTAATTTTACATTACGGTACCTTTTAAACCCCAGGCGATCCTGGAAAAGAAGTAGGCCAAACAAGATTGATAGGCCTATCAGCCCAATTAGATTATTTATGAGAAAGTTTGCCATGTGTGGGATTTGATTTGAAAATCTAGAGATTAAGATTTCCACCCATTACTTCTAATTTTTAGATTTTTGATAACCAGTGTGTGTCCAAGTTTCAGATAGTGCCTTTGATTCGTCTTTGAAGTATAGTATTTTATTTGAATAAAATTCACTGTGGAGCGAAAATCATGCTCCAGTGAGATTATATGATACTGAAGTAAAGTAGGCCTTCCTATAAACTGTTTCATACAGCTATGTTCAAGTGTCGTTACAAATTTGTATGCATCCAGTTAAATTAAATATTAATCTAGACCAGAAAAATAGGCTAAATGTCAGACTGTTCATAGCTCAATTTTGTTGTAGAAAATTCCTACTGTAATTTTAATTTATTTACAATATACAGAGATCAAGAGGCCATTACTGTCACCGCAGTTGTGCTTAGCATCTCTTCATTTCGACATTGAAGAGCTTCAATTGTAGACATACATAATTATGTGTCCAGATTAGATGTTAATATTTGTTAGACATCAAAGGCCTCTGAGTGCTGTTGCTGCCCATCATGGATTGGACAGACCAATGTAGGAAAACGTTTCCTTAGAACTGATGGACTCAATTACGATTGATGTTTGTAGTTCAGACTCTTTTCTTGATCTCAATATAATTCGAGTTAAAAAAAAGAAATTGTTATGCAAAAGATCAGTTTGAAACCTGTGAATATAATGAAAAAAATAATAGTTCTGCATTGTTTGTAGAATTTAGTGAAAGTTTTTTTATTGTAGGAATCAATTATGAAAAGCCTAATTTTTTTTCAATCCACAGATAACTAAACATACCTTTTCCCCGAAAATTTCTCCAAACCCTTCTAATAAATTGGCCAGTCACCCTGCCCCTAGTCCACCACCCACTTCCTCTGCCCCATGCTCTCTGTGTACACCCTCGCAGGGCGACCATTAAACCATGTACTAACCATTCTCTGTATTGTTGATTTATACTTGTGTGGCTTCCCTCCCCTTAGAGTTCTGACTTATTATTTTTATTTCTTTCTGGCCGTCTGGTTCGTCATATCTGTCCATCTCGCTAACGTTCATTCTGTACACACAGTGTTTGTGGTGTTTTTTTTTTTTTTATTAATTGTTGGTTGCCATGTATTGGTAGATTGCCCCGAACTCTGTGTAGAATGTTGCCCACTTGCCTTTCTCTTTGCGAGATCCCTCTCGTTTGACAGCTCTGCCTTCTCCCACCGCTAGTTCGCCGCTGAGAGTTTGCACATTTCTCTCTCAACTTTCTTTCTTCCCTTCTCTTTCTCCGTCTCTCTCTCTCTGTCCATCCTTGCCCTTCACGCTCATGTGTCCACTGATTGCTCACGATAATCCAGCCCTCCAGGCCGAAACTAGACAGCTTAACCCTAACTGCACTGCGCCTATTTTTTTTTTTTTTTTTTTTTTTCGGTTCACGTTGAGCTTTGTTTGCTTTGTTCAGATTTTTTTTCCTCTCCAAACTTCAGAGCTTTGTACCAATGTTGTGGCGCGAATTTGTTTACATTATTTTTATTTGCTGCTTTGTTTTTAATTGGCTTCTTTCCATTGTTCTTCAATAGAAACTAATCACACTAGCGGTCTTGTTCGGAAATAAATGCTTTGCAGATCAGAATTTATTTCCTTGCCTTGTCACGTGATTTTGACACACGAACAGATGTAATTTTTATAGCCTGATTTTTCGTCGAAATTCCCTTTGATTTTCTGCATTTGGTTTCTTCTTTTCGTCTTTTTTCCCCCTCCTGTAATTCACGTTTGGTTGATTCGCCTAACTGCTTGACTCAGGTCTAATCACTGCCACGCATTTTCTGTTTTGAATTTTTGATATCCAGACCATTGTGCCAGTTTAACGCTTTTTTTCCCCTTTAACACTTATCACCAACTATGAAAAAAAAAAAAAAAAGAAATCGCACTTTTTTTTTGCCTGCTTTTCAAAGGTCTCCATGTAAGCGTTTGCATATTGTCAGCTCTTTATATATTTTTTTCTTTTTGCATAATTTAAAAGTTTTACTTTTTGCTGTCAGTTATATTTTTTTTCTGCAAAGTATAGTGCGCAAAAATTATTCAAATAAGTATTTAAAAAAAAAAAAAGAAGAAGAAGAATTAAAATGTTAGCGTGAAACCACTACTCAAACTGGAAATGGCTGGAGGGCACTGACTCTCGCTTCTGGTGACTCGGTTTTTTTTTCCTCTTCCTGGCTTTGATGCCTTGGTTACACATGTAGTTCGGGTCGGCCGGCTACCGAAATTCGGATTTTCTGGATTTGGAAGTCGGGTCCGCCCGTTGCATACATGAGCTTTTAAAGAGGTGAACCTTGAAGGCGATCGGTGGACACATATCTTTCCGTGGTCTCTCTTTTAGAAAAAAATGACGATGGGCAAATCCGGAACACTTTCCTCCATTGAAGTCCTCTCCCCTTCTTCTGCTCTATTTCACTTTTTTTTTTTCTTCTGAAGGCAACTGCGTCTGGTTTGCCGAAATGGTGATGCGCTGTGCCAGTCTATAAACCCTTCCGCAGTCTTCTAACCTTGGGCTGCTTCATGGCGTTTCGTTCAGGCCCGCCTTCTCTAGTCAGTATCGGCAACTCCTTCCCGTAGGTTGTAGAACCAAGCACTATTTAAGCTGTTCGGAGCGTCTTAGACTCTATCTAGGCGACACCTTCTTTACAAGAGAACAAAAAAAAAAAAATGTAATATTCATGAATTGTTAATATTTCCACCGTAGTCTCCATGCAATTTCAGCAGACGAACCCCCCCTATGTATTGTCCCAGCTTAAGGCTCGTGCTGTCTTGTCTCCTAAATTTCGTGTCAAAGAAACTAGAACATTAAAATTATTCTAATATATTCTTTTCTTGTATCACTATCAGTATTTCCCACATACCAACGTTTTTCCTGTCGCGAAGACAAACGTTGTGAATCCCACTCTTTATACTAGCGATTAAAAGATGCGGCAGTAGGACAGAAGGGGTTGGATCTAGAGCTCAAAATTCATACATGGGACAACTGGACCTCAAAGAAGTTATATTTTCTCTCATAGGTTTGCAAAAGCAAAGCGTGGAAAAAGTAATGAGAAAAGGGGGAGGGGGGAGGGGTGGCATAGGGGTCGTAGATCTCAGAGAGATGGTAAATTTTGTATCACAGACACTAAAGAATGAAGTATTGGTATAATCCCTATGCGATCAGGGCCAAACCCCTTCACAATACAAATTATTTCTTGCTCATTGAAGAAAAGAATTTGGGTCATTTTTTTTTATTTTTTTTTTCCTTAGTTTTTTGTGTATTTTTTATTATAATACTTTTATGTTCTTTTTTTTTATTTAGGCAATATTCGTTCTTGTCGGAGGGGGGAAAATAAATCTAAATAATAATAATAATAACAATAATTACGACAACAACAACAGAATCAGTAGTAGAGAAAGTTAAGCGGGTGTGTTCTTGTCTTCATCGTCGTTTGTTCCTGAGTGAACCCAGCGCTTTCGTGTGTTCCTGGCGTCTTACCTAGCAGCATTGGATGGTGCCCGGCCTGTCTCTAATACTGTCAGGTAAAGATGTCTGGTGCGCGCGCATGCCGTCCACCCTCCGCCTGACCCTCGGTCAAAGGGGTCAAGGCTGCACAGCCGGAAGGTCGAGATGCTAGAGGTCATGTTGTCACTCAGCCATGGAAAGTACTCAGTTTTTTTTTAATACAATTACTATTAATTATAGCAGAGAAGTTGATGGAATTAAGCATCACCTTGGATATTAGGTTTTGAATGAAGTTTCTTGATGGATAAAAATGTGCTTTTTTTATAATTCATATTACGTTATGAAGTATGTTATTTACTGGATGTCAGTTTGCAATTTGTTGTATTCGGCAGGAATTGTATTATTGTTCTGGCCACGTCTATTTTTATTTTAATGTAATTGTTTCAATGCAGGTAACATTTGCCAATTTTCTTTTCTCAGAGAAAGGTTTGGAGTTTTGCTGCTGGCGATATTACTCGAAAATGTCATGTTTGTGTCTTTGTTCTGTCCTGTTTATGCGTGTTTGTGATGTTGGTAATATTAATGTAAAATTATTATTATTATTATTATTATTATCATCATCATCATCATCATCATCATCATCATCATCATCATCATCATCATTTTACTATGTGTCATTTTGTGTGAATTGTAAGTCATACATGGCTTTTTGATATAATTTGTCAGTCCGAAGTTTTTGTTTTGTGAGATATTGTGAGTCATCAGTTTGCTATTCGGTTTTTTTTATGTGTGATGAGGAGATTGCATCCTCTCTCTGTCTCTATGTCTCTGACTCTGTGTCTAGTCTCTTCTCTCTTCTCTGTTCCAACATGTGTATCCATAGTGACTTGAGTGCAGTGTGCTTGACAAATCACCTAGATCTGCGAACGTGAAAACACTTTCACAACTAATTCAGTGTGAACTACATTCAAAGTTTTTTTCTTCTAACTTAGTAACACATACACGCATTCAGTAATTATAAATTCAAGTATTATCCAGATGGCAGCACCGTGTCAGCTCGATATATGATTCCACATAAATTTTAACTGCGTGGAATTCAACGTTGTTGTGTTTCAACATTGACTAATGACGTAGGATAAGAGTATATTGGGCTAAATCGAATAGTCATGACTTAAATTGCATTGGTGACTATAGAGAATATGGAATGACGCTCCCACTTTTGTAAGAACGGTTACCCCTGGCGAGAAATGCTACTAAAAATTGTACTGTACCAATTACATAAAGACTCGCAAGACTGAATCCAGAATGATTGAATAGATAATATTATCGAGCGGTTGGTGAGGAAATATTGGCCAACTTTTAATGCAAACTGCGCGGTTTATAGTGCGAGCAGCATAAATGGAGAAGATGTTTTTTTTTTTTTAATAATAAAGATATCGATTGCTTGATCACACGTGAAGTATGCGGGATACTCGTACTGGTAATCTAAAAAGTTTCCACTGCAGATTACATAAACTGGATCAAAGCACCGTATGAGTTTGGATATTAAGTTGCGATGATGGGCTGTTTGAAATCTGATAATATTGTAGAAAGTTACATCAGGGATCTGTAGTGAAATAACTCAACAAGTGATACCTAACGGTGTCGATCACGGCAAATTAAAGTACTGCATGAAAGATGCATATTTCAGAGTCTAATGTGATTTGAACACCCGTTTTGATTGTGTTGAAAGTGTTATAGCTCTTGAAAGTTCGGAATTATTAGAAAGAAAAACTCCCGAATTTAAGGCAGAGTAGGCCTATTTCTTGTTAAATGCCATCAATATCACTTGTTTAAATTTGACAGTTGACCAGAACCGAAGTGAATTGGCCACTGTCAGCGGTCAATTTACTTGAGCGTGGTTACAGTCATATAGAGGAATTTCTTTTTTTTTTTTTTAAACTTTTTTAAAAGGGCTAAAATATTCAAAACTATTGTTCCAGTCCCTGCTTTATCAACAACACATTGCACTAATAATTGACATTAAAGTGGCAAACAGCGCATACCAAACAGAGGGTAGGGGTAGAGGACTGCTAGACGAGTTGCTCTAAGTCCTTTCATTTCTGGGAAACCAGCAAGATCAAGGACATTGTTTACAAGACACCAAATATTGGTCTCCGATGACCTTGTTGCTTTAAATTATGAAGATTGCCGGTGCACAGATCGATAGAATCAAAGTACATGTAGAATTTTGCCCTGGATTGCTGTTGTGTTAGAGAGAGCAAGGCGTTGAGCTTCTCAGGCCGTGTCCCTCGACTAGTAGTAGTACACCGGGTAGCCACTGGTGTTATCATGGCGCATTCTTGATCTAGATCAACCTCGATAAGGGACGGCCTTCCAAGTTACACCCGGTGAATACACGGCCTACCATCCACCCAGGCGTTGGGGACAGTCAGTCAGCCAGCTAGGCGCACCAGTCGTAAATAATAATGATTGCCGAGCGACACACACGACAGTTGACACACCATCGTAGCCCTGCTGCCAATGGTAGTGTCAGCCACACGTCTCAAAACTCAAAGTACAACAACAAAACAAACATCAGGTGAAAAGTTAGCAATGTTTTTGTCATACTCGCCCCAATTCTTTTCAGGTGATCAATTTTGAATTTACTTTATGTCAGTATAATAAAGCAACCAATGGCGAACTAATCAATGGATGTTCCAAGAACCATTCCGCAGATTGAATATACGCTACATCCGATCGAGCAGTTACCCAGACCGCTGTAAGATTAGTGACCTTATATAAACATGTGTTAGGCGCTCTAAAGATGAAATCTTCCAGGACATGAGCCGATACATCGCGTCCTGAGCTGACAGAGGCTTAGATAGCGTCCCTTCTTAGTTCAAGATTGTAGGGGGGGGAAACTGGAGATCGAAGAACATAAAATGTTAAAAAAAAAAAAATTCCCAAGCTCTATCTCAACAGGTCAACCGTTTGTGACACATAATAATATTTACGTCTCCAAAAACGATTTCCCCGTTTATTGGCTAATTCTGTTCCAATGCTTCGAATACTCATTCAATCAATAGGCCTGTACCATTTTAAGCTATATTGGTTATAGCAACAGCTACGAGAAATGTAAAATGAAACTGTCATTTTTATGAGCGTGAACAAAACGAAATGCTTTTCACCGATTTCTGTTTTGATTCCCTACCTCCCAGTCTAATTTATTTTTAGATTTACAAATTTTAATCCATTGGTTTGGTGTCTTCGTTAAAATAATTATACAAGTATAAAAACAATATTAAAATGCATCACGAGTTCTGTGACCATCTGATCCCAAAGTTTTCAAGCGTTATTCTGAACGTTCTCTTGAGTTGTTACTCAGGGCATTACATTTTTAGAAGGAGATAAAGTCTTCGCAACCTGGAACCAGTTCGGTAGGACAACCATACCAGGACACACCCCTGTCGTTATTCCCTTTCGAATAAAGTTATATAATCATACGCTATTTAGACACACATAGGGTATACTATGATTTTCCCCCTTTATACAGCTACCCGTTTCTAAATTCATGTTAAAGCAAATGACTAACCAATTAAATAACTTAAATAAGGGCGCCCCTGGTCGTAATTTGGTAACCGAGTCTTTCTTTCTATTGTACAAAGAGCTTACATAATGAGGCTTGTTTCTCTGCGGTTTTCGTAAAATGAATCTTTAAAGATGGCTTTTAACGAGTGAGTTAAGGACCTCAGCTGCTTTCTATCTTTGTTTGAAATTGTAAGTGCGCGTGTGTCCCAGTAAAGTGCTCTGCTTTTAGAGCTAATTAATCTTACCTTATTTGGGTAAAAGATGCAGAAGCATTGAAATCAGGTCACTGGGTCACTAGGTCATGGGACGGAATGACAATAATTATAGTCCTTGACTTTCCACGGTTGTCCCCATCTCTCTCTCTCTCTCTCTCTCTCTCTCTCTCTCTCTCTCTCTCTCTCTCTCTCTCTCTCTCTCTCTCTCTCTCTCTCTCTCTCTCTTACCCCACCCCTGCGTCTTTTCTACCATTTTCTCCCGACGCCCCCACTGCTCTGTTTCCCATCGCCGTTGTAATTATGGATGGAAAAGAGGCCGCATCGCTGTGTTCAATACAGACTTAATTAGTTCATAATCGTAGTTCATGGATTTATTTTTATTTTGCAAAGTGGGACTCGCAATCACTTGTAAACCATTTAATTACCATTTTTCCCTTTCCCCACCTCTCTCTCTCTCTCTCTCTCTCTCTCTCTCTCTCTCTCTCTCTCTCTCTCTCTCTCTCTCTCTCTCTCTCTCTCTTTCTCTCTCCTCTCTCCCTTTCATTATTGTAATGTTAATTCTTTCCTTGCTACTGTTCTAGATGTATCTTGCTGATCGAACCCACTTTCATTCTCTCAAGTTTTCCAGATTTTGAATGAACACTGCCCATGTTTGCGTGCAAACCTCTTTTATCCCTTATCATTATGAGAGATTAAAAAAAAAATCTTAAATGTATGACGTTGAACCATATCGATTTGTTTTTCCTTTCCCCATTCAATTTTAAGATCAACACAACAGAATTTCGGCATTGGCTGCAGTATTTATACATAACAATTACCACAAAATCAAAACAAATTGGGAAAAAAAAAATACTGAGCTGAAACGTAAAAAAGGTCCTAACGGTTAAATTGGTTCAACTGTACCTTACCGAATACCGGTCCAAAGTAAAACACTTTAGATTTGGGCCAGTTTGAAGCTAAACTATCCCCGTGCGTCAAGAGATTTAGTTTCCGCACCTTCTCTAAAATATTGCGCTCGCAACTATGCTGACTGGGGATGGGGTTTGGGGACAGAGTACTGGGAGAAAACGAAGAACGAGACTTTTTTGCTTTTTTTTTTTTTTTTTTTTAAATTTTGTCACACCGAGTCTTCTGGGCATTGTGAGACCATAATCTACGAGTACTACAGCATAGGACGCGATAGGAACCTGAGAACAGTTTATAGCGGACGGCCTATAGCCGGCTACCATAGTACCAACTGTTCATGGTGTTGTCGGAAAACTTCACCACCACCACCCCTCCTCTCTCTCTCTCTCTCTCTCTCTCTCTCTCTCTCTCTCTCTCTCTCTCTCTCTCTCTCTCTCTCTCTCTCTCTCTCTCTCTCTCTCTCTCTCTCTCTCTCTCTCTCTCTCTCTCTCTCTCTCTCTCTCTCTCCCTCCCTCTCTCTGTATATTTTGAGTAAAGTCTTTTTCCCCTCTCTCTCTCCCTGTGATGTCTCTTCTCCGGCCTTTTCTACTTTCTGTTGACCTTCGAAGGCCACTCCATGGTTTTCTTGTTGTGTCGCTGTGTTTTCAAAACGCCATGATTTACATTGTTTGTTGTTTTTTTTTATGTTTGTTTGAAGGTTGAATGTTCACTGTATTTTGTTTTAGTTTCTTGTATTGTAGATCCCTGTTTTGTTATGAACAACTTTGTGTGTGTGTGTGTGTGTTAATGGTGTGCTGTTTTTGTTTTTCGAATCAATATCGCCAAGTGTGCTCAACTTCTTGCGGGTATAGTTCACAACGTTTATTTTGTCGGTATTTTTATATGTCAGAACTGAAGATCATAGTTTTAACTAACTCTATCCCTCTCAATTGTTTGAAGGACGTTTCCATGCCTGAGGTGTTCTGTTTTGTTTTTTTCGGAAAGATCCAAAAATTGGTTTTAAAGAAGTCTGTTTTCTGTTAAGTTTCTGGTCCATTGGATTGTGTGTAATTCATGAATAGGTTGTACATTTAGCTTTGAAATGGCGTAAGTTCCTTTAATTTTTTTTTATGGCACGCGAAGGACGTCTTAAGGTTGGAAAATTCTTATGACAAGGTTTGAATGTCATGGTTCCTTGGTTACATGTATGTCATTATCGTGGCTCATTTTGTAGATATTGAGCAGTACCATTCGGTGGTATTTACCAGTATCACACTGGCTGAAGTGAATAATGGTGTGAGTGTTGTGGTCAGAGATACACTTAGCACACTTGAAGGTTGTAACCAGTCCTAGCAATTGGCTTCGGTGGGGAATCTCTTTGGGTTTTTTTTCAGTTTTTGATGTGAAAGGTCCTATGTCTTCAGCTGGTCTTGTGTGGAGAGATTCAGAAATATGTGGTATTTATAATATATGCCAATTAACAACAAAAATGCGGGAATATCGTGTCCTTGCTAACGAAACTTGCATTATGTCGGGATATCTAGAACATTGCTCTTCGACATAACTGCACACACACACACACATACACACTGTGCTAACGATCAGTCCTTTTACACATAGCGATACAATTCCACCGTGTAGCTGTGCTGGCTGTGAGACTATTCTGTTTTGCCATCTTCCATACTGTGCGAGCTGGATTGGTCGTTGGTAAGCGTGACCTCTCCACTTGTTTGAGGCCGGATCGATGGCTATCTAGCTGCTCAACCAGGTTCAGCACAGACACACACACACACACACATACCCAACACACTTCACAGCGTTCTGCTCGCACCTAATCTATACAAATACTGAATACTGTAGATATATAGAAAAGAAAAGAAAATCCATTCAATTTTTTTTCTATTTCCTGCAACATCGTCGTTGTACAAGATTTCCAACTATTATAATTTTTTTTTTAATTTATTGTTGTTTTTCCCCCTAAGTTGCCGGTTGATAATTGGCGTACGGCGAAAGATCTATTACTGGTTGGCCAAATATTCTACAAGACCCAATATCAAATTCTTTCAAACTGCATATAACAACTGGAAAATGCTTATTACTATTATTATTATTATTATTATTATTATTATTATTATTATTATTATTATTATTATTATTATTATTACTATTTTCAATTTTTTTTTTCAAATTTATTCCATAGAATGGAAAAATGGGGGTTATAATAGTTGAGCTCACGCAGGTAGGCAGGTGAGCTTTATCACGTTTTCCCAAGTTTTAAATTTTTTTTTTTTTTAATTTTTTTTTTTTTTTGACACAATGATACGGCCTTTATTTGTCGCAGCTAGCTTTACCTGATTACTGAAAACAACCTGGCAGTCGTAATGCTCACGGTTGACCATCGTCGGACGGTAGATCAGGCGTGAGATTTCCAATCTTGCTTGCACCCCCAATACAAACTCTCCGGTGATGCGCCAGGACCTATTTTTATTGCTTTATCCTCTCTCTCTCTCTCTCTCTCTCTCTCTCTCTCTCTCTCTCTCTCTCTCTCTCTCTCTCTCTCTCTCTCTCTCTCTCTCTCTTTCTCAGTCTGTCTTTCTGTCTCCCTCTCTCTCTGATTATGAGATCGAGAGGCTCTCCGCCAGTGGTTTGAGTAGTGGTCATCTAAAAAGCATTGAAGCCAACATAAATGTAAAGTCACTAGAAATACATGTATGTACAATAACTTAAGGATTAAGATTTGACCCAGTGATGTCTCAGAAGTTTATTAGCTTATTAATAGCGATATTCGTAAACTAACCATAGACTTGGCAATAACACTTTTGTACAAGCTTTACAATTGCATAGAATGGACCAGATACGTTTCAAAATGAATTTTCTTTAGAAATCATGTTTATCTAGGCCATTTACTGAACTTCAGTAAACGTTGAGAGCATAAAATATAGATATCAGGTAATTTACTTTAAATATCGAAAAACTTTAGTTCATTCACTTTGTATTAGTTGTCTATTTGTAAAACGAAAACTTGCTTCACATACTATGAATCGAAAAACTAGAAAAAAAAATAAATACGTAGAATCATGCAATGCTATGATAAAGATAATATGCATAGAGATAATCTAGATCCATTACATTAAGACAATGATGGCTTTTTATTCTGCTTTCTTTACGCTTACGTTGATTTTATTTGCTGTAGATTGTGGAAACGCTTTTTTCCCCGCTAATGGCATTGTTTCACCTCACACATCTGTTGTGTAATGATCATGATTGTATTCATATTGCTTTGACTCGATCTCTGTTAAAAAATTTGCACATGTATATGAGACTCACTACAGTCTTGTAAATTTATCTAAAATCGATGTAATTGACACAGGTGGTATACATGTTAAAGGTAAGATATTATTCATAATGAAAATATTATCAAAGTCATTTTTAATTGTAGCAGTTGTAGTACTTTAAGTATTAGTAGTTTTGTAGTAATAGTAGTGGTGGTAACGATGGTGGTAGTGGTAGAAGTAATAGAGGTCATAGTTGTAATAGCAATAGTTACGAAGTAGCAGCAGTAGTATTGGTAGTAGCAGTAGTGGTAGTAGTAGTAGTAGTAGTAGTAGTAGTAGTAGTAGTAGTAGTAGTAGTAGTAGTAGTAGTAGTAGTAGTAGTAGTAGTAGTAGTAGTAGTAGCAGCAGCAGTAGAAGCACTAATATTGTGCTTGTAGAAGTGATGGTGGTATGGTAAGAGCAGACGTAGTAACAGTGGTGGTGGTGGTGGTGGTGGTAGTAATACTAGTAGTAGTAGTAGTAGTAGTAGTAGTAGTAGTAGTAGTAGTAGTAGTAGTAGTAGTAGTAGTAGTAGTAGTAGTAGCAGCAGCAGCAGCAGCAGTAGTATTGTACTTGTAGAAGTAATGGTGGTTGTAGTAGGAGCAGACTTAGTAACAGTGATGGTGGTGGTGGTGGTGGTGGTAGAAGTAGTAGAAGTACATGTAGTAGTAGTAGTAGTAGTAGTAGTAGTAGTAGTAGTAGTAGTAGTAGTAGTAGTAGTAGTAGTAGTAGTAGTAGTAGTAGTAGTAGTAGTAGCAGCAGCAGCAGTAGTAGTGGCAGTAGTCGTAATAGTAGTAGTAATACTGCTACTAGAACTACTATTACTACTAATTTTTTTCTAATCGTGACTTTACGCTGTCAGTTGTGACCAACTAGAAGATTTGAGTTGTTGTATTATTTATTTTTTTTTATATTTTTTTATGAAACTTATTTTCCTGAAGATAGGCGGCACACCAGACTAGCAAGCAGTAATACAATCATGTAGTTGGTCTGTAGGAAGTGGAGATTCCTGAGAAGGCACCGTATATTATTGGATCACCTCACCCGAGTGATTTATTTTAGTTATTTACTGCAAAACATTCTTCCTTTCATCCTTATGGACAGAACAATGCTTAGAAAGAGCTGTAGAACATTAAAATGGGTTAGTGAAAATATTTCACCCCATTTAGAAAAATATTGTTGTATAAAACCTAAACATGATGGTGCAATAGCTAGATCTATCTTACTTTTCTACTCCTGGGATCTTATGTGATAAACTTCCTCCAAAAAAAAGGCAATATCCTAAACTCAGTTGTTGCTCTCTTACTCTCTTATTCGTCAGGTCTGCTCACTCTGTTGGTGAATGAATCGTTAAAATTTCCCTTCAACACTTTGTATGATGTATTGGCATTTTGATTTAAACTCAATTTTTCTTCATTATTTGAGATAAATGTAGATGATATGGTTTTATATATATATATATATATATATGTATTGCATACAAGCCTTGTATGTGGATGGGTGTTTTAAATCAACAGGGTCTAAACGCGTCAGTAAAGCGATATTTCTCCATGTGTGCTTTATTGAATTTATTTTTTTTAAATCTTTTCTCCGTTTTGTTTTTTTCTTTTCTTCAAACTTGCATAATACTGTATCTTTTAAGTTCATGGAAAGTGTAGCTTCTACTACTGTATTGTGTCTTATAAATCATGTAAATGGTGCAAGAATACGAGCGGTATCTGCAGAGAGTTGCCACACTCGGCTTGACCTATGGGGCTACCAGCACATCATGTCAAGCTTAGATCCTATCCGGCTAGGGCAGCCCTAGGTCTCTCACAGTTTCTCAAAGTCATAAGCATAGTGAAGTATATTCTGGAGGAAAAAAGCCAGAGGCCACTGGTTCTAATCAGCAAGAAGACGGCGAGACTAAATCAATTAATGTTTGCTGTATGACATAACTGTTTTGATTGTTCTTGGTTAGTAATGTACAGAGATATTTTGTTGTTTTTAAGATTTTGAATTTGGATCTGTCCTTTATAAGTGTAATTTGCATCTGATTGTGTATACAAAATGCATTATGTACTTTACGATGTCTATAGCCATTCATTGACAAGTTGTCTCATTTTAGAAGATTAATACAAATTTAGTCTACGCCAATGTTTTAATCTGAAGATTTTTCAAAGCAGGAGATCATGAGCTCCTTTCTTCAATGCGAATGAAACTAAGCGTTTCTGTTGAAATATTTCAGTACTTGTCTTTGAGGGGAAAACAGTTGTGATGTCTTGTGGTTTTTTTTTTTTTTTTTAAATTTTAGATTGAAAGTTACACATGCTGTCGGGTGGTCGCTATACTTTAGCCTTAACCTTTAAAAATTTAGTTTTAAATCTAAAAAAAATCACTCGCCCATGACATGATTTCCACCGATATAGGAGTCCTTGCTTATATCACTCAATTGCACATCCAACTTCTATCCGGACACCTGTTTGCATACAAGTCTTGAGCTTTAGCATATTCGTGTGTTACATGACTTGGTCACAACAAAATTTACTTGAATTGAATTGTAATTATTTTGAATTTGATGATGTTTCCACCCAAAGCAGGCGCTTTATTAGGTTAGAATTCCGAGTTGTCCTTTCTAAAGAAATAAAAGAATTTTTGTCAGGTAGTGTGCCATGGTCTTATCAGGTGAGAATCAAACCTCGCCATCAGAATACCGAGGTCTGAAGGCTGTTCGGGTATACTTGAGGAAACAGCTTGGCCTGGTTCGTTTCAAAGACAGATTCTTCTGCTGTTGTCCATTTTTCTTACCGTTAGTCTATACCATTACTTTGAAGATCCCATAGAGGCAGACCTCTTACAACCAAGGGATACACGGATCTCTTCTTTCATTTCTCTTATTTGTACATCCCCTTTTCATGCATGTAAGGGAAGTCCATGTTATTGGATTTATAAGACAGTTACACCCACCGGGCGGAGACTTGTGTGGTTCATCAGTTACATTATGAATTGCATGTAGATTTTTGAGGTTAAGATCTTTTGTTGTTCTTGTTGTTACTGAGGTTAAGAATTCATGCAAACATTGCGTTTTGATTGAAACTACGTTATCGATTTCATATGTTGCCAAACTGAAAGAGCAGATGGCTAATTGTTAAGAGTTTCTTTAAAATTTTCTATTGGTCGTATTTGGGTATAAGAAAGTCTGGAATGTGTTAGCTAAAATGCCATGCTTCAATAACTCATGTCTCGAGCAGAAGACCTGGAGAATACGCCATGTCTACATATGTACAGTAGATTAAAAATCTGGCAGACTTAGATTGAACTGATGATAGTAACATGTACATGTAAATGTAATATTATCAGTGTTTGAAAGTATCTTCTAAGTTAAGATGAAAGGAGAAAGTTAATACAAACTTGTTCCAAGGCGGCTGAAAGACGGCTTGCTTGCTGCAGCCCGTTCACTGTGACGGGCACCAGAGATTCTTTTGTTGCGATTTCATGCTACAGAGGATCGGGCTCTGGGCCAGAGATTTGAAGACGCGAGATTCGGAGCTCTGAGCTCCTCCCCATCAAATCTCTGTCCCTCCCTCTTTCCTGTCTTTATCCCTCCACGTGGCTCGAACCTAGAGAGGAGTGGTGAACATGTCCGAGGGGCCACCAGGTGGCCAGTCCAGGTTTATCGTCTTGCAAGTTGATCAATGTCCGGTCGCAACTATCCAGAAATAATGAACATATTCCGTGGCAGCTGAAATTAACATCAAAATGAGTTTGTTTTATACTTTAAGTCTATGTGTTCGTATTGATTATTTACTACCATCACCATTATTACAGTTCTCTGGGGTGTTGGGACCATAACCTTTCCTTGTACCATGTACACATGTAATTGAATAATTTATTAATCCAGGCACCAATACATAACATGTAGGGGCCTTATATGCTTCCAACTTTATCGTTCTTTTAAATTGAATACATAAATCTTGTTATGAAACGTTGTTTACAAGCTGTTTGGTCTTTAAGCACCAAGAGCCTTATTTGAGATGCTGTCTTGGACTGACAGGATGTTTGGCTGGTTGAATCTGTTGGATGTTTATGCATACATTCATTAAGAGTAGGTCCTAGAGTACGTTCAGGTGTCGCTCAGATAAGAAATCCGACACCCATCCCCTCCATAGCTCATGATGTGTTATTTCACTAAGGTTTTACACTCTGAAGTTTATACAATCCTGCTTATCCTCTGTCAGCATGTTGGCTGCTTGCTTTTTTATTTGTTTTGGTTTTTTTTTAGTTTTATGATTCCAGAGACTGTGAATCTCGAATGCTGATATCATCGATATACACATGTTGCATCTAATATAATGGGATATGTTGGTAACAAAATATTGTACACTTTATCTTTGATGAAAGCATTTTTGCCAATGAATAAATCATAATGATTATACATGTAATTTCGGTTTTGTTTCTGTTGTTGGTTTTATTGCTGTTTCTTCTCGTTAATTTTTATTGCTGTCCTTATCGTTGTTGTTGATATATGACGGATCGGAATGTTTCGCATTCATGTACCGTTCATGTTTGTTTGTCGTATCGTCAGTGTGTGAACAAGTTATATAAACGTATTGGTCTTGAAATCTGTTTTAAGCACGAAAACCAATTTTCACAAATGTCAGTTCTCAACAGACAATCAAATTTTTACAACGAATTCCAACAACCAATCATAGAACCGATTACCATTACACTACATTATAGAAAAATTCGAACAGATCTTATTAAAATCTCCTTTTAAATTTACAGTCCTCGAAAACACTTTTTTACGCTTTCACTAACGAGATCTTTCTTTTCGAGATAAAGAGGGGGAAAAATATCAGTTTTTGAAGCCCTGGCACTTCAACAAAATTTTCTCCGATTTAGGAGTGCACTACATTTTTTTTTCTTCAAATTTTATTTATTTAAAACTGCGCCGGTACTTAGAGGCGGCTGCTGCTTGGTACTGTCTGAGAGTTTGCTATCTGGATGAGCGAAAGATAGGCCTATCATTGTAAAATTATCAAGAAAAAGAAAAAAAAAAACCTTTGCCATCGTTACATCTACGCCCTGTAAATTTTGAAATTGTCTCAGGATTTACTGCAGTGAATGAAGAATCAAAATCTGTTGCCAAATTTTAATGTGTGTGTGAGTGTGTGTGTGTGTGTGTGAGAGAGAGAGAGAGAGAGAGAGAGAACGAGAGCGCTCCTATATAATCTATACATCTAAAAATAGCATCAATGCAAAAGTATTAACTTAATTTTAGCCAA
Source organism: Elysia crispata (assembly GCA_033675545.1). Taxonomy (NCBI): domain Eukaryota; kingdom Metazoa; phylum Mollusca; class Gastropoda; family Plakobranchidae; genus Elysia; species Elysia crispata. The sequence goes on from JAWDGP010006995.1 coordinate 169,302, forward strand.
CTTTCTGCTCAAATTTCTACAGCAAATAATTGGAAAAGGGAACAAAAACAAATGAGACTGATGGGAGAGTTTCACTAAAATGTTCTCAACACGGGTGTGTATAACTACTGTACATGTATAAGCCAAATTCGGGCCTCATTTCAAATCTAAAGGGAACTACACGTGTAACTATAAGGCATGCAGTCTTGATCATCTTCCACATGTCACAACTATACGTATATCAATGCCTTACTGATATAATAATTTGAGATGTTCGACCCTCTCCGTCCTACTTTCCCTCGAGATTAAAGTGGGCAAGTAAGACGAGGTCTGCCAAAGGAGAAAAAAATCGCAAAGGGGTTAACTCAAACTGTTTCTTCACATTATCGCCAGTAATGAACGCTGCAACACAATTGAACCATGACAGCTGGAAACAATGCGCCACATAAATTGAACGTAAATCAAAACGATTTCAGCCAAGCCTTCACGTTCTATTGAACAGGGTTTCACTGGAAACAACAACACTGGTGGCTAGATCTAATTGTTTAAAGTCTCTCAAGTTACTCTCTGTCCTATTACACGTTATTTTTTAATTTCTTAAAGGGAGATAATAACTTCTACATGTACACTATCCCGTGACAGATGGACATGATCAATGCAACATGACTGTAGATTGAAAGGATACACTATTGTCTTTAGAGGCACCTGGTATATATTTAT
>JAWDGP010006995.1:175000-197500 GCA_033675545.1 Elysia crispata
AATTGTTATGACAGTGACACCTGTCTGTCAGACCAAATACTGCAACCCTTGGAGATTCCCCATTGATTTAATCCTGTTGCCTTGTTAGTCCCAAACCTACCCACCTTTCGACACTCCACCACTCCTCCCCGCCCCTCCCTCCCTGTCACCCCCTCGGCCGTTCCCACCCTCCCGTCATCTCTCGAACCAGGACCTGTATGAAAATTGATGGCATGTCGTCACCATGACAACCTATAAATGTTTGATTTCGCTGTTTCGCTTTATCCATTATACCTGGCCGAAGCTCGGTTATCTCGTTCTGGGGTCTGGATAGTAGTTTTCTCTCTCTCTCTCTCTCTCTCTCTCTCTCTCTCTCTCTCTCTCTCTCTCTCTCTCTCTCTCTCTCTCTCTCTCTCTCTCTCTCTCCCTCTCTCTCTTTTTTTCTCTCTCTCCTATCTATCTATCAACCTCTCTTCACTTCTCTGCTGTCTCTGGCTTTCTATGTTCAATTTTACATCTTTCTCCCTCCGTTCCTCTTTTTCACACACTAACAATCACCATAAGTCTGTCTCTCTTACAGACCCTCTCACCTTTTGTCTTTAATTTTTACATATCTTTGTTTCCTTCTCTTTTCCTCTGTCTATTTCATGATCTCTTTATGTCTCCCTCCGCTTGTTACTCTATTTCTCCCTTGTCCTCTCCTCCCTCTCTCTCAGTGTCTCTGTCTGTCTGTCTTTCTCTCCCTATCTGTCTGTCTGTCTCTTTCACTCACTCTCTCTCTCTCTCTCTCTCTCTCTCTCTCTCTCTCTCTCTCTCTCTCTCTCTCTCTCTCTCCCGCGCATCTTAAAATTCCCATTTACTCCCCTAATTTTTCATTTTCTCTACCGTCTTAACTTATATTTATCTCATTTTGTTTCTTGCCGCGATCAATAGTTTTATGTTCCGAACTGCTTTTTTCCCCCCTGTCTCGATCTTTCCGTGGCTGATTGCCATCCTCAGCGAGCGAGTAACGTCAGAAAAAATCTATCTCGTTCCCTTGTGCCAACCTTTTCCACGACTCCTTCTATCAATATCCTATCGACCGCTGGATGCTCATTTTTCTCAGGCGTGCGCACCATAACTATACATGTTGGTACATTAAACCTTCTTTAATTCTATTCTGCGTAATTAACTTCAATCCTAGTAGGAAAACAGTTTTGAACTTTAATTCGAAGAAGTTGCTTCTAGCAATTTTATCATCTCTTTCCATCTTCTTCTTTCTTTCCAATTTAAAAGTTATAATCATAGGCGTGCGGTTGTTTTTGTTTCTTTAAATGGCGTAGCCTGCTCTGTCTAAGGTTGTATTGATCTGCAACAGTTTGGAATGTTCCGAGACGATTTACCAGGCGTCCCGAGTTGTCGGCCTTGTTTCTGTATTCGTCAAACTTGAATGCAGAGCGAGGCTGTATGTTGGGAAGCCTCGATGCGGTGAGCTCTACCATCCAGAAAGATGTGGGACTGAACGCGGGACACTACCACAGCTCGATTGTTCTCAACGATCAATAACCCTGCACCCTTTTTGAGATAGCTTTTAATTTTTATTTCTTTCATTTTCAGGGCGCTTTTATGAAGGATGAAAACTTTTAATGACGATTTATCTTGATTTCATTCAGATTGATTACATTTCGCTCACCCTCTTCTCCCTTCAAAAAATAAAAAAAAAAAAAAATTGAATGTTTTTGCGGGCATTGTAATCCCGTCGCTTTCTGCGCCTATTGTCATCTTCATTCGCCGAGACAACTGTTCGTGCTGGTAAATCATCGGAGGGTTGCTGTGCAGCACCAACCATGCCAACCCAGGACATCGCTGTGGGGGGTTTCCTGATTCCTCGTGTTTCTCGGGGTATCCCCAACCCGGAAATATTCACCGTCTAGACGATTCCATCACTGACAGTGGAGAATTCATGCGCACGGTTTTCTTTACATGAATATATTGCGCCAACAAATCAATCTAAAGAACTAATCATCCCCCCCCCTCCCCCCTCCCCCCTCCTATTTGGGATAAGATTTACTAAGGTGTTACTGAACAGTGTTTTCGCGATCGGTTCGCCAGCCTCTAAAAGACGAACTTCTCTTTGTATAGTTTCAGTGACACAGGTCAAAATAATGGTCTCCACCAACCCAACGATGTATTATTAAGAAGAGAGCGTGGTTAGGAAGGAAAAGTAAATATGTTGCGAGAGTATAGGATTATTAAGGTGTCTGACGGGTTCTTGTATCAGAGAGAAAGAGAGAGAGAGAGAGAGAGAGAGAGAGAGAGAGAGAGAGAGAGAGAGAGAGAGAGAGTTTAACTGAATCCAAATCATATTGGCTACCTAATTCCGCCACCTAGTCTGAGCGCTTCACTGTAGTGACCTCCATAGTGCAATTTTCCTCATACAAGGCCCAGTGAGTGACAGGTCTTAGCAGATGGACCATAAGTGGCATGGGGACCTTACGCCGCTGTATAAGAGAGTATTCTATCAACAGAGCGGCGATTCGAAGGATAGGCCCGTCTACAGTTCGGTCCTTCAACTTACCCTGTGAGATTGAGGTACCAGAAGTGAGGCTTGGTATCTCTATCATCAAAAGCTACCTGCAGCTCGAAATGGCGCTACCAGTAATTAGCCGTGGTATCATCAAAAGCTCCCTGCAGCTCGAGATGGCGATACCAGTAATGAGCCGTGGTATCACCAAAGTTTCCTGCAGCTCGAGATGGCGATACCAGTAATGAGCCGTGGTTTTACCAAAGTTCCCTGCAGCTCGAGATGGCGATACCAGTAATGAGCCGTGGTATCACCAAAGTTCCCTGCAGCTCGAGATGGCGATACCAGTAATGAGCCGTGGTATCACCAAAGTTCCCTGCAGCTCGAGATGGCGATGCCAGTAATGAGCCGTGGTATCACCAAAGCTCCCTGCAGCTCGAGATGGCGATGCCAGTAATGAGCCGTGGTATCACCAAAGCTCCCTGCAGTTCGAGATGGCGATGCCAGTAATGAGCCGTGGTATCACCAAAGTTCCCTGCAGCTCGAGATGGCGATGCCAGTAATGAGCCGTGGTATCACCAAAGTTTCCTGCAGCTCGAGATGGCGATACCAGTAATGAGCCGTGGTATCACCAAAGTTCCCTGCAGCTCGAGATGGCGATACCAGTAATGAGCCGTGGTATCACCAAAGCTCCCTGCAGTTCGAGATGGCGATACCAGTAATGAGCCGTGGTATCACCAAAGCTCCCTGCAGCTCGAGATGGCGATGCCAGTAATGAGCCGTGGTATTACCAAAGTTCCCTGCAGCTCGAGATGGCGATACCAGTAATGAGCCGTGGTATCACCAAAGCTCCCTGCAGTTCGAGATGGCGATACCAGTAATTAGCCGTGGTATCATCAAAAGCTCCCTGCAGCTCGAGATGGCGATACCAGTAATGAGCCGTGGTATCACCAAAGTTTCCTGCAGCTCGAGATGGCGATACCAGTAATGAGCCGTGGTATCACCAAAGTTTCCTGCAGCTCGTGACGGGCTGTTAAACTGGACCAATTTTTTTTCATTACTGGTCCCCTGGGTTCTGACGGTCAGACAGATGACAGTGGTTCTCGCAGGCTTACCACCCCAATATGACCGGTGATCGCACATTGACAAGCAACAAACACCTGACCACGAGCAAGACGCGTCGTGGAGCCAGGAGGTGACGGTACACAGTGTCTGGACCTGTGACGGTACACAGTGTCTGGACCTGTGACGATACACAGTGTCTGGAACTGTGACGGTACACAGTGTCTGGACCTGTGACGGTACACAGTGTCTGGACCTGTGACGGTACACAGTGTCTGGACCTGTGACGGTACACAGTGTCTGGACCTGTGACGGTACACAGTGTCTGGACCTGTGACGGTACACAGTGTCTGGACCTGTGACGGTACACAGTGTCTGGACCTGTGACGGTACACAGTGTCTGGACCTGTGACGGTACACAGTGTTTTGACCTGTGACGGTGCACATTTTCTGGACCTGTGACGGTACACAGTGTCTGGACCTGTGACGGTACACATTGTCTGGACCTGTGACGGTACACAGTGTCTGGACCTGTGACGGTACACAGTGTCTGGACCTGTGACGGTACACAGTGTCTGGACCTGTGACGGTACACAGGTACACAATGTTTGGACCTGTGACGGTACACAGTGTCTGGACCTGTGACGGTACACATTGTCTGGACCTGTGACGGTACACAGGTACACAGAGCCTGGACCTGTGACGGTACACATTGTCTGGACCTGTGGCGGTACACAGTGTCTGGACCTGTGGCGGTACACAGTGTCTGGACCTGTGACGGTGAACATTGTCTGGACCTGTGGCGGTACACAGTGTCTGGACCTGTGACGGTACACAATGTCTGGACCTGTGGCGGTACACAGTGTCTGGACCTGTGACGGTTCACAATGTCTGGACCTGTGGCGGTACACATTGTCTGGACCTGTGTCGGTACACAGTGTCTCGACCTGTGACGGTACACAGTGTCTCGACCTGTGACGGTACACAGTGTCTGGACCTGTGGCGGTACACATTGTCTGGACCTGTGGCGGTACACAGTGTCTGGACCTGTGACGGTACACATTATCCTCCTGGAAATTGGATGTCGTGACTTCACCAAACCGCACAGTTTCAGGACTGTCAGGATTTATCGGCTCATTCTGCATCATTTTCGACCTCAGTGGAGCGCCTGGACAGACAATCTCCCCGTGTAGAAGTTCACTTGGGTCAATGACTGCAACGTATTGCTTTTGTCTCTTTTTTTAAGCATTGGTATACTGCTGAGCGAATACTTCTTCACTCCAACAGGATCAAAAGGGAACTCCTTGTTCTTCTGAGAACATCGCTGATAAAGGAGCAGGCCTCGGGAAAAAAAAGCTAAATCATTTACTCACTCACTCATTCACCAAACCAACCAATCAATCAAGAAACCAATCTGTCAGTTAATCAATTATCCACCGATGCATCAACCAGTCAACCTACCGTTTACTACGAAAATCAATCAAATAACCAAAAATTATTGATTAGTCACTCAACAATCGAATTTTGTTGCTGTCTGAGTTTTTAGGTTTTTACTCAGCTGACTTTTCTTTGTATGTTTGTTCCTTGCTTTTTTTCTTGCAAGAAAAAAAAATTCTAGATCTTGTAATGTAGCAGACGATTCTTGTCGAACAATCAATCAATCCATCAATCAATCAATCAATCAACTCTCCTCAATATAATCTAAGTGAGCAGTATCAGGATGATGGTGAGCTCAAACCTCTCATTAAACAAGGCAAAGTGAAGCACCTGGTTGTATTTTCGACTCCCCTACCGCAGTACCAGTAAACCTACCTGCCCCACCTGGCAAGCGACAAGAGAGATGATGCATACAAACCTTATGGAAACTCATAACTTCCCAGTTGGATTTAATCAATGTGCTACACGCTTCAAGCAGCGAAATCAATACCGCGGCGATATCTGCGGCGCAGCCGAGCCTGAGCTATGAATTTAATAATTTTCCCTTCGTTACCATCAGGCGGCTAGAGTGATGCTCGCTACTAACTGGCTCATCTAGTCTTGTTCTGTACCGATTAGATTTTGTAGGACAAATTGAGCCATAAATGATAAAGCTGCTGCGTGAGCCTGGTGTAGGTGTTCCATATTGATCTCAGGGTGGGTGAACTTTGGAGGGGTCGCTGGAGCATGACCTGTAGCCTCACAGGATGCTGAGGCGAAACTCTGCTTCTGAAGGCAGATCTGCATGACAAAGACTTCAGCTGGTGCGAGTTACATCCCTTTTTTTTTCTATGCAGAAAACTATTCGCTCTTAGAAAGCTGGGGGGAAAAAGGGGGGAAAACCAGCTGTCCCAGCTAGAGAAGCTAATGAAGTGAGAATCGAAACATTGCTGGCAGAGAAAGTCGTTGGGAGGGGTAGCGAGAAGAACGCATTGCATTGCTTCCTCTGACAAATCGATGTAACATTGCTACTCATTAGTTCCAAGAGACCGGAAATTGGTTTTGGTTCTTCGGGATAAGCCTAGATCGGAGAATCATAATTACTGAGAAAGAAGAAACGCGAAACTTTTCTTCATCTTGATTTGGCATCGGATTTTGGGATAATTGATTCTGTTTTGTCGATTGTAGGCAGTTGCTGGATGCGTGATCATGCTTAACTCATTGATTGATCGATCCCTTGGAGATCAGATATAGCCCATCCATAAACGAAACAGTTTCAGCAGTTTTCGCCGCGTATCACTTCAACTCTCGAGAAGTGGGCGGAGTTGCCGAGATGAGTCACCAGGCCGAGCCGGCGCCAGCCAAGCTCGCCAGCCCGTGACAAGATGGTGTGCCCAGCTGCTGCTGTGGGCTCAATTTTGTTAACAATTATTTATTATTCAGTTTAACAAATGAAGTTTGTCCTCATTGATTTTTTTTAGGTGATCTAGAAAAGGACAATTTCATTTTTATTAATCTCCGATTGTCGCTGGTTGTTTTGTCGAGGTGGGCCTCTCAGTTATCTCCCCTGAAGCAGCCCCCGTTGGTTGCGCCTCGATTCCTTCGAGTTGAGTTAACGATCCTTTGTCAGAGTTAAATGTTTCTTAGCTCTGCCATGAGCTTTGTAGCATTCAGAATACTCTAAGGCAAAACTCCAAAGCGTCTTCTTTTCATAGGGTTGAGAGGGTCGCCTCTTGTCTTAGCCTTTCTTTAGAACAGTTACTAGTTCTTAACCTTGTTGGAGGTACTGAAGCCCACCAGTTTCCCTGCGGATTCACGAAACCCCTCTTAATCTTTCAGTGAAGAATAAAATATGAGTTTCTTTCAAATTCAAGATCAGTTATGTTTTTTACAGGCTCTGCCGAAACCACTGAGTTCGACCCAACGAACCCCCAAGGGTTCGATCGAACTCAGGTTAAGAACCACTGCTTTACAAACTTTGCGTTCAAAATAGACTGGGCTGCGCGCGAAATTGGCCGATTTCAGGCCGGTGTCACTGTCGGTCAGATTTAGATATAGGTCTCGCGCTGTGAGTCATACCCTGATTATAGTTACATGTATTCTCCCACTCTGTCTGTAGTTATATTTTCAGCCAAAGAATGAATTGCGGATGTCAGAGTTTAGTGCGATTATTGATGATAATGGTGGCGACTTTAATGATGATAATGAAGATATTGTTGAGTAAGACTTTGATGAAGATGAAAATGATAGGCAAGCTGATGATGATCATGATGGTTAAATGTTGAGTAGATGATGTCAGATTAGATAGCACGACAGCAGTTACAGCAGTACATGTGACAAGGATGTGAACGAATGTGACGATTCAATGTGGGTTTTTTTTCCCATCTCGGTGTGTTCACGGGTACGGCAGGCATGCATGAGTGTGCAGGGGTATTGAATATTAGAGCCAGCTGTCGCACTAGAGCTATGAAAATGTAAAAGATAAAATTTCAATACCACACGTGCCTAGATCAATAGGAGATGGGAAAACCAATATTGTTTGTAATCCTAACTTACGTAGGTCGTTTAAATGGGTTTTTATGGCGTGTACCTTATTACGCTGCAGTTTGTGTTAGATACAGCCTTGTCCACGGAGTCCCCGTGACTGTGTGGCGGGGTTCTCCAGCCGGTGGGACTTTGCTCACCAAAATTAATGCGCGCTCATTGTTTCTTTTATGTTCTGTCAGCGTCGTACAACCATGGATCACGCGCATGAAGGGCGGTCGGTTTAGTTGTTACATAATACAGAAATATTAGTAAGCAAATTTAAATCAATATTAATTTTCATTTACATATTAAAATGAAGTGCCTCTGAAAGGACCAGAAGTTTGAGATAGGTATGACAATAGGCTTCGTGTGCCACAGGCTGCCACAGACCCGGGGACGTCATGGTTAGAGAAGGAGTTAAAATTCACGTTTCGATACAATGTTGTTGTTGTTTTTTCTTTGAAATGTTAGCAGCGTTTATGTGCGCTGTAACGGCTGAAAACTTTACATACGTCAGAGGAAAGTCGAGTCATAACATCAACATACGCCGAGCATGTCTGTCAGTAGCAACAGCCGACACAGGCGTCTGTCTCAGTGGTTGCTTCATGTCTGTCATTGGGAGATCAACACCAGCTCTGATCATAGTCGACCACCGACCATCGACCATCGACTTAGCCGATAAAATAATTTAAAAAGAAATTCTTAGCCAAGGAATGATGTAAACAAAAGCAATAATCTAGACAGAAGTAAACTTAAGGGAGACAATGCAAGCGCCATGCCTTTTATCCTGTCTTAAAGCTTTAAATACTTTCTCTTAGATCAGCAAGGATACGGCAAGATTGACATGTTGGTCCCTTAACTGTCCGCCGGTCCGCATGTAAGTCCAACAATGCAGGACAGCCTCTGCTGTGCCTGGTTGGGCATGGGCTGAGGAGGCTGGTCGGTTGATGACTGGATATAATTAACCCCCCCTCACCCCCCCCCCCCCCCCCTCCCCAACACAAGCACACTCTCTTTCACTGCAATCATTCTCCTCAACTGACCCATAGATCATCACTTGATTTTAAACCATTAGCTCAATAGGGAGAAAAGACTGACGTCACACCCAATTCTACACTAGCAGAGAAGAATATGGCCAGACTGAAGAGCCCTCTGATCTACAGTGAATGTTTCATCCAGAAGAAAGTTTTATTCAGACAATGACGTCCGCTCAAACAGAGATTTCGGATACTTCAGAACTGCTGTTGAGCGGCTTCAAAATTATGCAGATTGTTTAGATATACACTAACATAGAAAAGTTGTTTATGGAAGTGAAATTATGGCTTTTGGTCCGTAATAAGTGTAATTTAATTAGAGGCAATAATCTAATAAACTAAAATAATGAATAATGCTTGAGCACTTGTATGAGGAGTCCGGTGAGTAAAGCGGTTCACCTGTACTCTAACACGACCATAAAAAATGGTAACATCGCGGCATAAAATAGACACACACTGATGTCGCAAATCGACAAAATAGATTGCATTTTACATTTTAACAGTTACAAAGAGGGTACTTTAAATCTTCCCATCTTGATATCCCCTCCCCCCTTTTCATTTCCTCTCTCTCCCTCTATCTATCTATCTTGCACTCTCTCTATATCTCTATCTCTCCCTCCCTCCCCCTCTCTCTCTCAATTTATTGTCCCAAATATTGAACTTTTTTAAGCATGGAATCGATTGATTGACAATCCAATGTCATGCTGAATGCGTTTAATTTACTTACACGTACTTGATTGGAAGCTCAGTCCTTGAACCCTTCACCTCAGTTCCTCCTAACTCCTCAATGTATCAGTCTAACACTTGACCAACACATGTATTAATTCTGACCAGTGAATTGAACCGTTACTAATCTAGTGTTGATAATTTAAGCCAAGCCCTTTTTCAGTCTATCTTCTCTTCACATTTTCTCACCAACTGTCTTTCTAAATCTCCTTTCCTCTCTCTCTATCTCTTTCTCTCTATCTATCTATCTATCTATCTATCTCTATCTCTCTCCCTCTCTCTCTGTCTCTGTCTCAGTCTGCCTCTCTCTTTCTCTCGCTCTCTCTCCTTATCAAACCTTCAACTGATTGGTATTTTTGTAAATGCCCTTTTCTTTTTATCTTTCTCTCTCTTTCTCTCTCACACACACACACACACTCTCTCTCTCTCTCTCTCTCTCTCTCTCTTTCTCTCTCTAATTCTCCATGTGTCTCACTCAACTTCATTCCCTTTCTTTCCCTCCACAACCTCCTTTCACTTACCCGCACTTTCACCCACATCTGTATTTTCTGTCCGTTTGTGCGTCTGTTTGCTTTGTTTCTATCTCCTCACTCACCTCGATTCCCTCTTGGAATAAAAACTACCAACAAAAAGATGTGAAGTTGGACGAGGTTTTATTCAAATGATGTTTTAAGCAAACCCACTTGAGACCGCGATTATGAAAGATCCTCGGCGCTCCCATGGCGTGATGGGCTGCGACCAGATTTTCCCCTGCTCACTCACCCCCACTCATCATCGTCATACGCCGGGTTGTCAGGGCGCTCGTCATCAACCAGCGAGACAACCTGCCAACATAATTACTGGCTGATGTAAAGAATCCAGCCCGCCCGTGTCTGTCGCAGGTGTCGGCTCTAATGGCTTACTTAACATGATAATGCGCTCAACACACAACCGCGGTAACAAAATACCCAGTTCATTACTCGCCCCGCTTTATGATTCTATCTACCGCGCGCGCTCGCGGAGGTTTGGGAGAGTTGTGTACATTGAACTCGAGCTACATTGTATTAATCGTCTATGGGAGTTTGTAAGTAGATCTAATACCGGGTGTTTGGAGAGTTGTGTACATTGAACTCGAGCTACATTGTATTAATCGTCTATGGGAGTTTGTAAGTAGATCTAATACCGGGTGTTTGGAGAGTTGTGTACATTGAACTCGAGCTACATCGTATTAATCGTCTATGGGAGTTTGTAAGTAGATCTAATACCGGGTGTTTGGAGAGTTGTGTACATTGAACTCGAGCTACATCGTATTAATCGTCTATGGGAGTTTGTAAGTAGATCTAATACCGGGTGTTTGGAGAGTTGTGTACATTGAACTCGAGCTACATCGTATTAATCGTCTATGGGAGTTTGTAAGTAGATCTAATACCGGGTGTTTGGAGAGTTGTGTACATTGAACTCGAGCTACATCGTATTAATCGTCTATGGGAGTTTGTAAGTAGACCTAATACCGGGTGTTTGGAGAGTCGTGTGCATTGAACTCCAGCTACATCGTATTAATCGTCTGTGGGAGTTTATAGGTAGATCTTATACCGGTACTGTGTGTTTATGCGACTGTTGGTTTGAAGTAAATTAGTAGAAAGTTTGTCAAAAGATTTAGAGACAGCATAATTATGGAGGGAGAGAGAGTGTGTGTGTTTTGTTTTTAGTCTTGTTTGTTTTATTTTGTTTTTTTGTTTTGTTTTGTTGTTTTGTTTTGTTTTTTTGGGGGGAAGGGGGGGGGGGGCGCATGCGAGCAATGGAGTGGAAATAAGGAGGTAGCAGGAAAGTGAGGGAAACAGAGAGACAGAGGCAGAGGCGCTAGAAAAGAGATAACTGAAAGAGATCCACAACAGAAGACAAATTAGCGGCAGTTACAACTGAAAATACCGTATACACATGAAATGAACCGGCGCGACATTTGGGCTCACAATTTATTACTGGAACCTTTCCTTCTATTTTTTTTATTTGCTTTTCGATTTCTTATAATTTGTTGTTGTTTTTGTTGTTCTTTTCTTGTTTTCAAGGGCTACTGTCTTAGACTATAGATGAAGAGACCCGGATTCCCTCCTGATGGTGTTATCCAGTGGATATGGAAAGATTGGACACTGTCAAACAAGCCTTGTCTATGTTGTTTCCATTACATTGAAAGGAAAATGCAGGGGGATAAACGTAATTTCAATAATAAAAAAAACGAATGAGAGAAAATAAAATTATAAATAAACGCATAAATTTATAAGCAGCAGTCTGTTGATATGGCTGCGACAATTTTACAATTACGCCACAGATCAACCTGCGGATTTTGAACTCTGACCTAATTCTGATATTTACTGGTGGAAAAAAACCGATATGATTTGCTCCTTCATCTACTCTATATCGATTAGTGGAAAAAAACTATGAAGGTGCAATATGGAAGAGCGAGAAAATGTTGAACTTCTCTCCTTCGTTAGTTCTCATTATGGAAAGTAATTTCATAAACGTGTGTCTCTAAAATTCTCTAAATTATTTCAAGTGTGCTGTTCCTAACTGAACCTCATCAGTGTGGCGTGAAAACTGAGATCCACTCGTGAAATCTTTTTTTTTTTTTTATTTCTGCCTCTTACTTTAATGGGATTTTTATTTAACGCTGTCGTTATTTTCACGCGCATTTTTGAACTTTGAAATTCTAACTACCTTATCTTAATTTCCATATAAATGTATTACAAGATCGGATTTACACTGGGTCATATCCTATAGATTACTGCAGAGAACCCATAAACTTTGCACTGTCTCATTCTCTGATCTAATGTGCACAACACTTTGATTCTCATAGCCTGATTTTTTTTTTTCATTTATTTTAAATATTGATTGTTTTTTTTTCGTTTATAAACGTATAACATTATTTTAGTTTATTTTTTTTTTTAACCTTCATTTGTTTGTTGTTGTTGTTTTTTTTATACAAATTTTTTAACATTCTTCACCGCTTTAGAGTTATTTCCAGAGCAGTTTGTCCAACTTCCGCGTGATCTGTATATTGATTTTACCATCTGACGCTAGGGGGCGGACAGCTCACTCTCAACCATCACTCGAATGTTTCATGTTCAACTTACTTCAAGTGACAGAACAGATGTTGAGCCGTGGTTATGTGACTGCAGTTATTTTAGTTTTATGCCAAAATCGTCGTTTTAAATTTTCCAAATTTATCATTAATGTAGAACCAGGTGATGAAAATCAATTAATATTTTGACCTAAGGTTTTTGGACATATGTGGAAAGGATTTTGCAGAGTGCAAAACATTTTAGAAACCACTGGTAAAAGTTGAATGAATAAAAAGGGCAACTTGGGTGACAGGCGTGCATTGAAACGCGTGTTTGAACCGTTTAAATTGAATATCATGGCGGATAGATGGTAGCTAAATAGAGAGATACGTAGGTAGGTAGCCAGACACAGCCAGATGGATAGATAGACACACAGCGGATAGATACACATAGATAGAAAGATCGATTGATAGATAGGTAGGTAGGTAAACGGAGACAAAACATATAGATATATTTAGATAGATTCGTAATAGATAGAAAACAACCGACCGACTAAAAAAAAACTTGTTAAATCATAGATATTCAGATCTACGTAAAGAATAGATCGATTGACAGATAAAGAAAGTTTCTTATGGACTTCAAATACGGTAAAAACAAACCACAGGGTCCAACACATATGAGGATGCTTAATACCGAGAGAAGTTGAGTGAAATTTTCACATTAGGCCATTCAATCTACAACACACAATCTTATTTAGACGAGAACAATCTAGACTTTCCATCCCCGTAAAGCCTATTCTGGCTCACCCTTTCACTCTTGGTTATATCCGCTGGAGGAGAAAAACGGTTGTTGAAGATAGCTGCTAAAAGAGAGAGAGAACCATATGAGTACATATCTGCGGGTGGGGAGAAAACCGAATTGGGGAAATCTGATATCTGCAGGAGGGCAGAAAACCGTGTGCCCTGTATCTGCAAGTGGGGAGAGAACCATCTGGAAAGATATTTGGAGTAGGGAGAGAACCATCTGGGTAGATATCTGGAGGTGGGAAGAGAACCATCTGGGTAGATATCTGGAGGTGGGGAGAGAACCATCTGGATAGATATCTGGAGGTGGGGAGAGAACCATCTGGATAGATATCTGCAGGTGGGGAGAGAACTATCTGGGAAGATATCGAGGGGAAAACCATTTGAATAGATATCTGCATGTGAGGAGAGAACCATCAGGGTAGATATCTGCATGTGAGGAGAGAACCATCAGGGTAGATATCTGCAGGTGGGGAGAGAACTATCTGGGAAAATATCGAGAGGAAAACGATTTGGAAAGGTATCTTCAAGTGGGGAGGGAACCATCCGGGTAGAAATCTGCAGGAGGGGAAAAAACATTTAGGTAGATTTCTGCAGGAGGGAAATAAAACCATCTGGATAGATATCAGCAGGAGGGTAGAGAACCATCTGGTTAGATATCTGAAGGTGGGGAGAGATCTATTGGGATAGATATCTGCAGGAGGGTAGAGAACCATCTGGATAGATATCTGAAGGTGGGGAGAGAACTATCTGGATAGATATCTGAAGGTTGTGAGAGAACCATCTGGATAGATATCTGCAGGTTGTGAGAGAACCATGTGGATAGATATCTGCAGGTTGTGAGAGAACCATGTGGATAGATATCTGCAGGAGGGTAGAGTGCCATCTGGATAGATATCTGCAGGAGGGTAGAGAACCATCTGGATAGATATCTGCAGGTTGTGAGAGAACCATGTGGATAGATATCTGCAGGAGGGTAGAGTACCATCTGGATAGATATCTGCAGGAGGGTAGAGTACCATCTGGATAGATATCTTCAGGTTGTGAGAGAACCATGTGGATAGATATCTGCAAGAGGGTAGAGTACCATCTGGATAGATATCTGCAGGAGGGTAGAGAACCATCGGGATAGATATCTGCAGGAGGGTAGAGAACCATCTGGATAGATATCTGCAGGAAGGTAGAGAACCATCTCGATAGATATCTCCAGGAGGGTAGAGGACCATCTGGGTAGATATCTGAAGGTTGTGAGAGAATCATCGGGATATACATCTGAAGGTGGGGAGAGAACCATCTGGATAGATATCTGCAGGATGTGAGAAAATTTTCTGGGTAGATTTCTGCTGATGGAGATAAAATGAATAGTAACTCCTGAACTGATGAGTGAGATTCTTTTGTCTAGATCATTACTTAAAGATGTTTATCGTCTTGGTGCTGTTTCACTAAGGAGATCAAAGAGAATTCAACCCGTTGAAATCCTTTAGTGATCCACCGGGCTTGGGCAGGAGTTGAGGCGATAGGGTCAACCATCAGTGGGGATATCGAAGGCTGAACCGGCTAGAAAACGGGGAAACACCGGAAGACTCTCAACCGGGTTTTTAAACAAAGAAACCGTAACAAATGCGAAGGAGAATTTCTGCAGGGTGTTGAGCACTGGGTTTCTAAGAACTGCCCATCTCTGGTATTGGTTGCCGCCAGGCTTTTGTAAGATGATCTGCCTAGCTTCTGGTCTGTGCACCTGTCACAGGTATGATGGTTTGACACGGGACGGAAGGGTCAAATGATTTTTTTTATTTAGAATCATTATGGAAGAGATGGCTCACGGTGTTGGTACCGACCACAAGTTTCAGGCTGATCGCAAATATTTCCTCACTTGGTTAGATTGTAGAGGTTGATAATAGCGCCATCACTGTGTATACTGGCGCGTTACTCTTCTGAAGATCGTTCAAAGCATTTCATGTGAGGGACGTGCGTGATGAAAAAAGAAACCCTGAAACATTTTTCATCGGTATCCTTCCACATCGCGCTCAGCTGCAGCTCAGATGTGAGGAAACTGCGACTCTGCAATAATCTTGCGACGATTCGGATCGCTTCAGACCAAGAGGAGTTCACACTAGTTGCATCCAGCGCATCACACCAAAACCATGCAAAACTCAATCTATGTGGTAAACTACAGCTATCTCCAAAAATAAAAGACGAGTGTAATCTTCGCTTCTTAGGCTCTTAAAGTAGCCACAAGTCACCAAACAGGGGAATGGATCAAGTTACTACAGCCCAGTACAGCAGAACCAAGCGCATGACAACTGCTGGACACGATCCACCAGGGGTTGGTACTAAACCTGTCGGATCAACAAGAGAGTGTAATACAGTTACATAAGAGCGATACAGGGTGGGTGTGTGTGTGTGAGGGGGGGGGGGGAGACAGACTATCACCTGGGCTCCCCCCCCCTCCAGGCCCGTACTGTCCCTCTGATTGAGGGTCTTCGATCCCAAGCTGATTTATTGCCATCTCGCTGAGGCAATAACGTCACTGGCCGTCTTTCATTGCCTCTCTGCCCGCCCTTGCTCTCCGGGCCGAATCACTTCTCTCGAGAGATCGGATTTTGTCACGTCATTTTAAAAGGACGCTTGGTGTATTGCTTTACTATTCGTTGTTAATATCTACCCTCTTTGCTCTATAAATAGCATAAGTGAGAAGAATGATACAAGGTTACATTGGTTACCACCAACAGGGCCATTACAAAGAGAGAAGATACAAGGACGGAGCCACTTCGAGTACAGCGAAGCCCTTGTAAAAGAAGGTCTTACAGCTTTAGTCATACAGGAAACTAAACCGATTGCTTCTCTTTCAAGTGCTCTGTTTTCAGATTTAAGCGTCGCAGACTTTGTAGAGCAAGAATGCAATGACTATACAGAGCTATCGGTTTCTCCCAGTATCAAACCAACTGGTTTGTAGAGATCTTTAAAATAAGTCAAACTCATCCAATAGGACAGGCTGGACTATTGTCCATTAACAGCATTCCAGTTACCACCAAGCTAGAGTTGGCGGAGTTTGTGAATTTGAGAGATTAAAGAAGACAGCGAGGCACGAAATGACAACGACGAGGCTGAGAAGAAGAAGAAGAAGAAGAAGAAGAAGAAGAAGAAGAAGAAGAAGAAGAAGAAGAAGAAGAAGAAGAAGAAGGACGAGGAGGAGGATATAGGGAAAATAATGATGAAGAAGAAGAAAAAAGCAAGGAATGAAGTGGAGGGTGATTAAGTGAAAGAAAAAAAGATGTGGAGGAAGAGAACAAGAAAACGCAAAATAATTGTTGGCTGCTTGAACTCTAGTCAGATGAAGAACACGGAAAATAATTGTACATGTATCAGAAGCCATCTGATTTATAGGTTCATTCGACATCCACGTTTTGTTAACCTCATGTCAGCCAAGCGTGCGACAAAGTTCAAGCCGACTAATTTTTTTTTCTTTTGAAACTTCAAAACTAGAGCAATGGGTTCCGCGATAGGTGCGAGGAGAAACGTGTTTAAAGTTTGTCAGCTTTCTACACCTGTGTCTGCACACAGTCCACACAACAGGTAGAAACAAAGAAAGGAAAAAGGGACAAGACAGTCCAATAAAAAATAAAAT
The DNA here is from genome assembly GCA_033675545.1 of Elysia crispata. Lineage (NCBI taxonomy): Eukaryota > Metazoa > Mollusca > Gastropoda > Plakobranchidae > Elysia > Elysia crispata. The sequence goes on from JAWDGP010006995.1 coordinate 191,713, forward strand.
TGCCATTTAAACCCTCTAAAGGCTTCACCATTAACTGTTCAAGGAGAATTGTATCTCTGAGGGGTCTGTTTTGCTTCTATTCGTCGTCTTTATAAATACATAATTTGCTTCCATTCGTTTTATTTATCTTTTTTATTAGATATTATAGTGATATAATTTTATTTGTAGAATCGGAACCTGAGCCAAGTTTTACTGAGTCAGCATTGAATAAATAGACTTACATTTACGTTCGATGAGCAGAATTGTTTAGACAACTTTAAACTCTTAAAGCACTTTCTCCGCTTTTATCATCGTATTAGGCTCGAATTGTAGTTGTCACTTACAAAGACGTGACTGTTTACAATGTTATCAACAACGACTGAACCATATTGCAATGGTCTACTTTGATAAAGACCATGTTTAGTTCGGGACTCCATAAATTTTGTGAAAAAATAAACTGACAATCATTGGTTGCAGTAACTTAACTTCAATTCAAATTTATTGCGACCCAGTCATATGGAATATAGGTAAAAGGCAAAATGTAATAAATGAATATCATTAGCAAATGATAACTTGCATAAATAGTATTAATAATTTATAGGAATAAAAGCACAGAAAAGCCAACATGGGCGGGGCGTGTTGTACAGTAAATAGTAGTGTAAAAATGGGTTAAGCTATTCCACCCTGTTTGGTTGTAGTCCCTGGCCAGGTGTTTTGTGCCCCGTCCCAGTCCTACAGGACTATCCGTGGTTGTCACAGAGAGCACAACATCAAGTTGTGTGCCTTCCTGCCCGCGTCCCACTTAAATTAACCGGTGTTTCAGTATGACACAAACAAGTTGGGTTGTAAATGATTATGATTATGACTATTTTTTTTTCTTTACCCACGCCATCTTTGGCGAATACATTTTTTTTTTTTTTTTGCTTATAGCTGAATATAAATTGGGATTTTATGTAAAAAATACGCTACCGGTATTTATTAGGGACAACAAAAGATCTTGTTAGAAGTTTAAAAAGGTGCTTGTTTATAAGCGCCAAAAATTTTCGTTTGCCAGCGTGGGAAAAGACCAGCAAAAATTACCAAAAGAGTGCCCGTGACATTGTATTCAAGTTATCGAAAATTTTCACCTTTGAAATCTCAAAGCACGTAGCAACTTTGCTGTCATTACGATACTTTGAGAAACATTGTCAAGAAATATGAATAAATAGATAAATAGATGGACAGATGGGTTACGGTTAAGGTGAAAAAAAGACTAGTTGCCTTTGAGCTGAGATTGATAGATACATAGATGGGTAGATGGTAAGATAATGTAGGCAGAAAAGTAGGTAGGTATACAGATAGATAGAAAGACAGCAAGGGGTATGTTAAGATAGATCTAGAGGGATGGGCTGGCCCCTCGATAAAATAATAGATTTAGAGATAGATGGACTCACGAATAGATATTTTGAAGCATATATATATATATATATATATATATATATATATATATATATATATAAAGATAAATCGTTACTTTGGTTTTGAGGTAGATTGGTTGACTTGGTAGACAAAAGATAGATACTTAGATAAATTGCTAGAAAGGTAGATAGGCGTATGTTAAGGTAAACATAAAGTTAGAGGCGGACAAACAAGCGGATATAAAGATAGATAGATGTTGATAAAATATTTGAGGTAGATCCATACAGCCAGGGAGACGGACATACAGGCGTATTATATAGATAGATAGATGCTGATGAAATATTTGAGGTAGATCCATACAGCCAGGGAGACGGAAATGGAGACTAAAATAAGCTGGAGACTAAGCACAGAGGTGTGATTATCCCAAGTTGAAAAGATGCCTGAAACCTAAGGAAGTGATAGTTGCCGAGCTGGCATCTTTCAAACCGGGCGTGGTGATCGTTAGAAACAAGTCAAACGAGTAGGATCTCCCCCCTCCCCCCCTTTTTTTTTTTTCAATTCCCCCAATTGAAAAGAAAATGTCCTAGTGTACTGTTAATTTTGACTTAACCTTTCACTAAAGCGGACACACCTGGTTGACAAATTTTGAACGATTGTTTCCTGACTCGATGCGGTCCAGTTAGTTTTAACTGCGGCTCGAAAATATCCGTGTGGAGAGAAGTTCTACTTTCGAGAGACAGAGGGAGGGAAAATGTTTTTTTTTTTTGTTTTGTTTTGTTGTTTTGTTTGGTTTTTTTTGTTAAAGTCGCTGTTAGTTATGAACACAGTGGTGTTTAAAACGGGATAGTACCGCCCAGGTTAAAACATTTCCATGCTGCAGGCATCTCTCTCCTTCTCTCTGTGTCTGTCTTTGTCCCTCTGCTCCTCACTCTCTCTCTCTCTCTCTCTCTCTCTCTCTCTCTCTCTCTCTCTCTCTCTCTCTCTCTCTCTCTCTCTCTCTCTCTCTCTCTCTCTCTCTCTCTCTCTCTCTCTTGCTTTCTTTCTCTTTGTCTCTTTGTCTCTTTCTTTCTGTCTCTCTTTCTCTCTGTGTCTGTCTTTGTCCCTCTGCCTCTCACTCTCTCTCTTTCTTTCTCTCTCTCTCTCTCTCTCTCTCTCTCTCTCTCTCTCTCTCTCTTTTTCTTTCTCTCTGTCTCTTTCTCTCTTTCTCTCTGTCTCTCTTTCTCTCTGACTCTGTCTTTTTTTCTCTCTCTCTTTCTCTCTCTCTCTCTCTCTCTCTCTCTCTCTCTCTCTCTCTCTCTCTCTCTCTCTCTCTCTCTCTCTTTTTTCTCTTTGTCTCTCTTTCTTTCTGTCTTTGTCTTTTTCTCTCTGCCTGTCTGTCTGTCTTTATGTATGTATGTCTGTATATATGTACTCTCTCTCTCTCTCTCTCTCTCTCTCTCTCTCTCTCTCTCTCTCTCTCTCTCTCTCTCTCTCTCTCTCTCTCTCTCTCTCTCTCTCTCTCTCTCTCTCTCTCACCTTTATGTGAATAACGCAGCATTTTGTAGCTCAACCTCTACCTGCGTCACCATTTTGTGCCGAGCACCAAGTAATAGTATAATGATTGTGTTACTTGAACTCTACATGCGTAGAAGAAGCGTAGGCATGACATTATCTTGATTTATATCTGTGTTTATACTCAATTTCCAACTGTCGCGCCAGGTTCTGATAAAGCACAGGGAAATCATTAATGAGTTTCCTATAAGGATGCTTTCCTAGATCCTGGTTACATCAAAGGAATGAGCTGTGGCATCCATTATCGATGATGCAAATTCTCTCAGATTGGTCCAATCTTCCCTACCAAATTGAAAAAAGAAATCGATTCTTAATGTGAGTGTATAATCAGAGGTCAGTGCAGTATGACAGAACTGCTGTGAGAATAGATGAACACATTACTGGCATTACATCTGGGGCAATTGATGAACACATTACAGGCACAAAATCTGACACAATTGATGAACACATTACTGGCATTACATCTGGGGCAATTGATGAACACATTACTGGCACAAAATCTGAGACAATTGATGAACACATTACTGGCATTACATCTGGGGCAATTGATGAACACATTACTGGCATAAGATATGGGGGAATTGATGAACACATTACTGGCATAAGATCTGGGAGAATTAATGAACACATTACTGTCATAAGATCTGGAAGAATCATTGAATACATTACTGGCATAACATCTGGGAGAATTGATGAACACATTACTGGCATAATATCTGGGAGAATTGATGAACACATTACTGGCTTAACATACCGGATATTGAACATAACATTCGGGAAAGTAGAAGATGAAGAACAAAACACAGATCATGCCTGCTTTGATATCAATAATGTGCTCTACGACGTTTATGTCAAAATAATCGTTTCTATCTTGAAACGAGAGTATGAAGATATATGATACTGCTTTTCTAATTATAAAATCATCTGCGATAGTATAATCACGTTCAGAAACTGCTCGTTTTTCGCTTCAAAGAGGTAATTTTAGGTCAAGTTCAAACCTTCTTGCAGGTTTTATTATTTTTTGTAAAATGTTGCTATTTTATGTCGTGAACCTTAAAATTTTTCCTCAAAGTATTCCGTTGTTTTTTTTTTTTTTTTTTGTATACTGCTGTTGTTCTTTCTTCATTTTGTAGCATCAGAATCGGTTTGATAACCATTGATCGAGAAGAGCGGCTGACATACCTCGCGGTATCGAGTTATTAATAAAGTTCGTCGCGGAAAATCTTGAACCAATCATGTTGTTGTAAAATTCGTTATCGGACAAAAGTGGTCTATCAGAGGCTGATATTTCAGTTTTGACAAACCTGCGTTTGGTACCACAGAGCCGGAGAAATGACATACTCGAGCTCACTACATATGAAAGAGTGAAAAAACAACACTTAACTGTGTGTGCTGTAAGGTCTAACTTGTAATGCGTTTGATGCCAGGACGAATATGAAAAATCAAAGGATAATGTATAAAAGAAAGTCGATGAGACTTTTGTCAGCCTGCACTCTGTGAACTTTGGTGATCTAAGTATGGAAGTCACTGGATGTCGAGTTAATGTCAGAAATGTCAATTCTAGAGCCATGTATAGGAGAATAGAGATGGCGAGAAAACCGATAGGATCTCGAAGGCCTAGCTTGAAGGAAATTTGATCACGGTACTATTGTAAAAACAAGAAAAAAAAACACTTTCAACTGTAGGGCTTTTAAAAAAAATAAAAACAAAAAAAACAAAACCAAACAGCTGTGAAAGATGAGAGCTAAGTGTGAAAGATACTTGTTATCGAGACAAGGTCGGAAGAGCCTACCACGGGCAAAGTCAGACGTCATCATGACCCCTGTGACCTGATATGACAAAAGTCAGAAATGGCTATAACCTCCAATGCCTGGCATGAATTAAGTCCGAAATCATCATGACCTCAAGGACCACGTATTAGACGAAGTCAGAAATTACTATAACCTCAAGGGCCAGGTATTATACAAAGTCAGAAATAACTATAACCTCAAGGCCCAGGTATTAGAAAAGGCCAGAAATTACTATAACCTCAACGGCCAGGTATTATACAAAGTCAGAAATTACTATAAACTCGAGGGCCAGGTATGGAGGAAGTCAGAAATAATGATGGCTTCTAGGATCTGGTATAGAGAAAGTCACAAGTAATCAGGACTTCTAAAACCTGGTATCGGCACAAAGTTAGAGATAACATCAACTGAAGTGTTTGGTGTGGACGAAGTGAAAACTCCCATGTAAGACTTTGGTGTTGGTACGTCATCAGAAATCACCAGAGCTGTAGCCTCCAGGACAAATGTAGCTTGACGTTGGGACAAATTCATCAATGATTATTAATTGTTGGGCTTATTGTCGAGAAAGTATTATCGTCGAAACAAAGTCTAAAACCACAGAAACCTGTAAGATATACTATAAAAACGTTTGATTTCGAGACGTAGGAAAGACGTAAGGAAGACCAGGATCGAGTATATGAAAATTTTATTTTTCATCAATATCTGAAATATCTTTGAACTTTACAGATAGCCACAAACGTTGGGGAACGGTGAGGCTAAGTATGGACAAGTTCAATGTCGTGAGGACGTCAGAAACCCCCATGTCCTGTAGGGCTCAGTTGTAGAAAGCTGCACTAACAAGGGTTCTTGCTGGAATGTCAGATGTTTGCGTACAATCTGACAAGATTAGGGCTGTAGGCAAGGGCCTGAGATCGAAGGCAGTATGGCTGTTTCCTTAACGTGCCATGTAGTGGAGAAATATGTTACCTGATTCTGCTTGCATTTCAGTCCATTATAGTTGCATGCAAAGGGTGATAAATCGTTTTGAATTAACGTTTCATTTGTTACAAATCGCGTAGTTACAGTATTACTTT
>JAWDGP010006995.1:202500-222500 GCA_033675545.1 Elysia crispata
TTCTCTCTATCACACTCTCCCCTCACCCCTCCCCCGCCCCGTTTCTTTCGGTTTGGAAATATTTGACACAAGAACTAGAATATTAAACTTCTTCTTCTTTCTTTCTCTCTTAAATCTCAGGCTTTTCTGATTCATTTTAGTCTAGCTATTTGTGTTTTAGACTAAAAACACGAGTCATACACACCAGAACACTTTCTCTTCCACTTTAATTCCTGTTCTTTCGCTTCCCATTTTCGACTAACTCTGAAGTTGAATCTATCTACCACTAAACTACCAATCTACATACCTCTCTATCTATCTATCTATCTATCTATCTATCTATCTATCTATCTATCTATCTATCTATCTATCTATCTATCTATCTATCTATCTATCTATCTATCTATCTATCTATCTATCTATATATATATATTTATCTGTCCACCTATCTACCTATCTATCTATCTATCTATCTATCTACCTATCTATTTATCTATTTATCTATCCATCTATCTGTCTATGAGTCTGTCAGGTTGTCTCTCCGGCTGTTTGACAATCTATCTGTTTATTTATCTACATACTGTGATTTCATCCTTCACGTTTTAATATTTATAGTAAGAGAAGTCGTCACTCTTTTTTCCGGAATTGACAAAACAAGCTGAGCTACATTAAATTGTTAGACCCGACTTTTTTTTTTTTATTCCATTGGTAACCAGTATTCTTAACGACCTCGATATGACGGGAGATATGTTTTTATTGTCCATTACTGCTGATAACAACCAACGACTTGAAGGGCGAAACGCTCCCATCAGGCGTCAGAGTTGGATGAAGCAGTCCAGGTTCTTCAATCGATCGCTTGTTATACTATGTGAACCCTTATGACCGATTTTTGTAGATAATATTTGGATGATAGATTGTTTGTTTATTTGTTTTGTTTTTTTTTCTTTTCGGTCTTAGGGAGGGGAAGGGGGGGAGGGTTGTGAAAGGGACTGATTTTCAATTTTGTTTGCTCAATTTTCCTAATCTCCAACCTTTCGATCTGTTTTGTATTGGGGAAAACTCAAAAGAAACTCAGGAGAAACCAAGGGGGAAAAGTAAATAATAAGAAAGCGCATATTGTGATAGGTTTTGATATGTCGCTCTATTGTCAGGAATGGTCCTTGTCAGTGACTCTCAGAATGATTGATTGATACAACCCGTCCATATTAGAGTGATTCTTGGGAGCATTAATTGTGTATGTTTCGATAGTTACATCTGAAATCTACGACGAATAGTGTTGCGTCTGTCTTGTTTCCAGAAACTCTTTTGAATTTTACGGGTCTGCCTTAGATCTTAGGAGTAAAGTTCTTCCCAAATTGCTGTCTATCATTGCTCTGCCATTACTCTATCATTTCTATATCATTGCTCTATTATTGATCTATCGTTGCTCTATCATTGCTCTATCATCCCTCTATCATTGCTCTATCATTGCTCTATCATTGCTCTATCATTGCTCTATCATTGCTCTATCATTGCTCTATCATTGCTCTATCATTGCTCTATCATTGCTCTATCATTGCTCTATCATTGCTCTATCATTGCTCTATCATTGCTCTATCATTGCTCTATCATTGCTCTATCATTGCTCTATCATTGCTTTATCATTGACCTATCATTGCTCTATCATTGCTTTATCATTGACCTATCATTGCTCTATCATTGCTCTATCATCGCTCTATCATTGCTCTATTATTGCTCTATCATCGCTCTATCATTGCTTTATCATTGACCTATCATTGCTCTATCATTGCTCTATCATTGCTCTATCATTGCTCTATTAGTGCTCTATCATTGCTCTAGCATTGCTCTATCATCGCTTTTTAATTGCTTTATCATTGACCTATCATTGCTCTATCATCGCTCTGTCATTGCTCTATTATTGCTCTATCATCGCTCTATCATTCCTCTATCATCGCTCTATCATTGCTCTATCATCGCTCTATCATTGCTCTATTAGTGCTCTATCATTGCTCTATTAGTGCTCTATCATTGCTCTATCATTGCTCTATTAGTGCTCTATCATTGCTCTATCATTGCTCTATCATTGCTCTATTATTGCTTTATCATTGCTCTATCATTGCTCTATCATTGCTCTATTATTGCTTTATCATTGCTCTATCATTGCTCTATCATTGCTCTATCATTGCTCTATTATTGACCTGTGGGATCACTAATCCAAACTAATCTGAGACGGTTCCCTTGTCTTCGATTTTATTCCAACTCCAGGAACCAATACTGTCGATTCAATAGACACTCAGTTATTGTCATGTATTCAATATCTTTTGGAGCAAAAATCCCATATTGTGTTTTGGGGACCCTGCCGCCGAAACAATCTTAAAACATTCTCCATACCAACTCTGCTGTCTTATCCTGGCTCTATATCTCTGAGACTCGAGTCTTTCAGATTCGGATACAAAGATCTGAAACACATTCTTTGTAAGTGTGGAAAGAAGAGATTTTTCCACAACAAAAACGAAAAACCAACTTAATCTCTGCTTTAATCTTCATCAAATGCTTGTCAGATTGGTCACCACGTCGCCTTTGTTCGCACAGGATTGTTCCCCCTTTGAGCGCTTAGAATTTTAAATTCTTTCTGTGAGAGATCGCTCAGATCAAAGTAAGCTTATCTGTCTCGGAACTGAACTTGGATTGGATTTTCTTTTTTTTTTTTTTTTTGCTTATTGTTTCTCCTCGTTTTCTTTTTTTTTTTCTTATTCATTTGTTTCTTTGATAGATCAGTTATGAAGAGACCACAAAGCAACAGATTTTTTCGTTCGCCGTTCTCCATTTTCGTTGAATCTTTTTTTTTTTTTTTAATTCTCTCTAAACTTGCCATCAGCCATTCCTTCACTCCATCTCTGCTCTTTCTATCTCTATTGTCTGATTCCTACACAGACTCAAAATAGATAATCAGCGCAGCCCTCGATTCTGATATTTTTTTTGTGTTTGATTGGATTAAGTCCGATTGGAGAAAAATAGTAACGGGCTGGCAATCTAGAGGGATCATCCAACGCAAAGAGTTTTTTATATATTTATAATCTTAACTTACGATATATATATATATATATATATATATATATATATATTATTCCAACTTATCTTCAAACATATATATATATATATATATATATATATATATATATATATATATGCAATCGCCTGATTACATTTTTTCTAACAACTTACTCATGAAAAGACTGAAACTCTTTATGAAACATGATCTCAATGCTTTGTTACCTGATCGACTGATTTGGCGAGCAATGTTGACTATGTAACAATCAGGATTGTGATGAATCTGATCCCAGTTTGACTGGTTTATGAGTGACCACCCGTGACTCGCAGTCGTGTTTATAACGCACTGTGTGGGTGTTATTTTCTTATTTTCATCTTCCTACGTTTTTCTTTTAAAATATTGAATGAATTAGGGGGAAAATTCATTGATAATAGGAAATAATGAGAACATCTACAATAGCAACTTCAGATTACACTTGGTCATGAAGCTATTTATCTAAGTACGAAAAACTATTTTCTTCAAAGTATTAGTCAAGAGTATATAAGTATTATGTATGTATGGATGGATGGATGCATGCGTGTATGTGCTATTATTATTATTATTATTATTATTATTATTATTATTATTATTATTATTATTATTATTATTATTATTATTATTATTATTATTATTATTATTATTATTATTATTATTATTATTATTATAATTATTATTATTATTTTTATTATTATTATTATTATTATTCTTTGTTGTCGTTATTTTTTTAGGACGAGATCAGACAGGAGCGCCGTCGCCGCGATGCTATACTCGAGGCAAATGCTGACCCAGTGCGCATGTGCAAACTGCGAGAAAAGATAATTGCCCAGGCCAAGAGATATTTCGGAGTGCCATATGCCCGGAAGTACTGGCAGCCCAACAGTAAGTTTACGTCTCTTCCCGTTAAGGTAACACGGCATCAGTATACAGTATAGCAACGGAATCAATTCACATGGGTCAAAGACGGCAGGGTTTGGCCGATCCGACCTCTTAACTTTATCTAATGATATTTTTCTGTCTCATTTTCTGCTCCCCTGTTGGTAAACCTTGATCACCGAGGAGAGCCATATCTAGTACTCAAAGTTAGATCTAGGTCTATTTTATGGATTTTGTATCAAAAAGTTGAACATAAAAAAATTCTCAGAATGTTTAAAAAAAAAATTCCATTGAAGAAGAATCTGATTTTGCAGTCTGAGGTTGAAATTTATTGTAAAATGCGATTGCGGAAATGCTAGGCCATGGTGTTAGATCATGGTATCCCTTTCTTTCATCATGGCTGCCTGGTTAAGGCACGTGGATAAGCAAAGGGAGGTGTGGAAACGGCGTTAGCAAAGAGCTAAGCAAGATGATGGTGAGATGGAGTTTGAATACTCGCTTGTCTCCAGTGGAAGCCCTACCAGTTGTCAAAGGCACCTAGAGGAATGTGTTAAGTTAACTCGAGACACAGGTATGAGAAGAAAACCAACTCTTCCCACGAGTCTACAGCCAGCGTTTTTCGATTTCCAAAGAGTAATTTTACCTTGAAGTCTCAACATTTTTCTAATCATGATCGACAACGACATGTGGTGAGTATATTAAGACATACCAATCATTACACAAACATTGCTTCTGAAACATTCCAACAGAAACATGGGACAGAAATAGATTTAAAGAAGCGCATGGCAATGTGGTTGTAATTAAAATTAAAAGACTGTCAAATGTATCCCAAGCCGTGCCCGGAACTTTGTTCCATGCATTGGATTGTTTTATTTCTATTTCATGGTGATTTGCAGCCATTTCGTAAATGTCCATGCATGGCTGACTAAGGCCCAACAACCAAGCGACGATCATGAGCTTGGCTCGAACTCTCGGCTGAAAACACCCTGCATGTATCAGGCTGGGCGCTCTACATCTCGGCCCGCGGAGATGATAATGCCCCATGTGGGACGCTTCTTTGTTGCCACTCAGGTTATAAGATTTCAGGTCGATAACAGACCTAAACCTCTTCGTCGCGGTTGCTACAAAGATATCGAGAAACAAGCTGGGTAATTCGATACGGTTGGTAACATCGATTTTTCCGACAATCTAGATAAATAAAACACGTAAGCGCTGCAGTTTAAAAAAATAAAGCCAAAAACTTTACGTTTTGCTTCACGGGTGACAATGTGGGGCAAACGGAGTTTTAGAGGCAGATTATGTTTCGCTCTAATATATTTATCTGACCTAAATCTGGTCTTACCCCAAACTCTGATTTTGTCGTTGGGCATCAGGAGTCATGTGGGTTATACACAGAGCATCCTTTGTTTATCCTGTGTCAGGGTATCTGGGAACACCATGCAGCAGTAAAGTGATGTGGAGCATGGAGATGGTTAACACAGAGGCTTGATGTCAAATCAGAGATGCGCCCTGGTGACCTAAATCTACTTGTCTTGTTATTGAGACTTCCCTGGTCACTGTTCAGAGAAAAGATGAAATAGGGGAGGGATTAGTCGGGGGAGTTGTAGGCAATTATGTTATGTATAACACCCTTCCGAAATCTTTCTCATTTTCAAATTAGTATTAAACTATAAACCCTTCCATGATTTTCAAAATCTTTTACAATCATATCATAGTTATGAAAACAGTTTTTGGCAATGCTGTCATGCTGAACAGAAGTTAATTCATAGTGGAGGAGGCAAGTCAGAGAAATACTTACTACCCTTCTGAAAAAGACCAATTACATGCTGATAATCATTAACGTCATATGTTTACCAAATCACAATAACGTATAGTGCCTTATACACTAAGCTGCAAGCCATTGAGATTCAGTTCAAAGATCATTTTTATATCGAAGAATATCCTAAAAGGAGCTTTGTCAGGAGTCATTATTAACACCTGCAGTTCAAAGCTGCAAGGATATAACTGTGTTTGGGTTGCACTAGTTATTTTCATGGGTTTCGTCCCTTGGAAAATCTTTTATAATGGGAAATGTTGATTGATAGGTCAAGGTGGGAGAGAAGTCAATTATAATTATGCAATGAGGAAATGTGGAAGACGGTGATAATGTTTGTATTTGAGAATCACAATAAGTTTTCAAAATTCTATGTAAATAAATTTGATGGCGTGTTCAGAACTCAGTCCCCTGTTTAAATTATTCCCTATATTATTACTCCTATACCCAGCGTGAGGTAACAAATGTTGGCCAGTGAACCGTATCTACTAATTTCGAGATATGTAAGAAAAATAAAAATACTTCATAACTTGCTCTACAACAGAGGTTTATCAAAAGCAATGAAATCTATTCTCTATGAAAATTTCTCCCCTTTTTTCCAAAGAGTGATCGAGGTAAATAAATAACCTTGATGCTTTATCGAAAGGCATAAAGGATTTCGTGGCTGTATGAACAAAAACGGTTTTTTATTGGTTTATTCTAATTGTCCGGTTTCTAGCTTATATATAATTATATATATTTATATATATATATATGTATATATATAAATATATACTTATATATATACACACACACACAATAAAAACAGAATGCAGTGCACAAAGGAGGCTTCCAACTCACACAAGTACATCTTTCTCCATCTTTCTCCAACCAATAACCTGGAAAAGAAAATCTATATTTGACCTTTTTTTCCCTTCCTTATGTTGGGAAACATTGGAAGATGGTTTTAAAATGACTTTAGCTGAATAAAGTTCAACGCGGGACAACAGATTTGACCACTGATGGTAATCTTTATGAAGCTCTCAGAGGTGATGATTAAAATAAGGACCTTACCAGAAGCAATGCTGTTCTTTGAACAACACTCTGCTTACGTTCAACATATCTAGCCGGTGATGAAGTTTTAACACGTCTCGTTGCCTTGGCGAGCACCAATAATAGGATGTCGCTCAGGAACTCTGTGACTATCTTGTTCTGTTGGAGTGTAGGATGTGCCTCCTTGGGGACAGACAGGGACACAGGCACTCTGTTTTGAGGCTGGTGGTCCGATCCCGAGACAGCGGCCAAGTTGGTGAAAGTCTCCCTTAGGTCGGCTGGCGAGCAGTTGAGCCGGAAACTTTTGGCGTTACAGAGCGACTCAATTCAGCCCAGACGTCTTGAGTGAGCTGACGGGCCTTCTAGTGCCTGCTTGTTTCCATCTTTATCTTCCATATTACCTTTACGAGTTTAGCTAATCAGGAAATAACTATGGGAACAGACGTTACTAAGTATAATCTCGACGAAGCTTAGATAAAAAAAAAACAATACCAAACGGAAAACTTGAATGACGAAGCCTGGATCGAAAAAACAATACCCACCGGAAAATTTGGACGACGAAGCTTGGATCAAAAAACAATACAAAACGGAAAACTTGAACGACGAAGGTTGGATAAAAAAAAACAATACCACGGAAAACTTGGACCACGAAGCTTGCATCAAAAATCAATACCACGGAAAACTTGAACGACGAAGCTTAGATAAAAAAAAAACAATACCACGGAAAACGACGAAGCAGCAGAAATATTTACATATTCCGTGCGGCATCATTTTATCCAGGGAAACACTAACAGCCCCACCACCCCACACATATACTATTTTCTATCTTTCATTCACCCTTTTCCGCATTCCTTTAACATTTTGCTGAAGAGTAAAGAGAATTTATGGTTTACAATTACATGTACCTGTGGCACTTCAGATGTAGTACAATAACTCTGTGATGAGCCACCAACTCATGGCTATCTATACCATCGTGAAACTCTTGTAGCCCAGGACGCTGCTTCGACACACAGGCTAATGATCAGAAAGTTTGTTGTTTTTTTGGCCGTACGACTACCTTATTTTTTTTTTTTTTTTGTCTTCTTCCGCTTATTTTTATTTCTACGCATCTTATAATCTCATTCTCCCTTACTCCTCCCCCCCTGTCTAATTATCCATCAGCCCCGGAGTACAACTCGCCGATCTTCCTGGACTGCTGCGGCCTGGTCCGCCAGGTGATGCGGGACCTGCAGGATGAGCTCGGCTTCCGGCTCGGTCCCTGGAACCAGGCCTACATGTTCGACACACTTCCGGTCACCTTGACCAAGCGCCAGATGCGGCCTGGAGATCTCGTGTTTATGACTGGAGAATACACTAATCCGAAAAGTGGGTCACGTCTGCAACTCAAAAAAAAAAAATTTCTCTCAGCTTGGGTTTCAGAACATTGCGTTTATTTTTGTCTGTTCCAGTCCTATTCTTGATTTTCATGTGTTGCTTGTTTAATCATCATTTGACGGTTCTTGTCGGAGACCTCGATATTTTTTATCACTTTCTTGTGTTTTTCTTCTACTTTTTGTTTCAATAGTTTTGTTTGGTAACAGCTCAGGCATAGATCTGTTTACAAAAAACGTTTTATTAGGCCTTTAAAACAAACTGTTCCAAAACACGCAAAGCAGTTTGATGCCTACAAAATGTCTTAATAGAGAGGTTACCATTTAATGACAATAAACCAAACAATAAATTAGAAGCATCTTATGGCAAAGGTTTTACAATCTTTGTATGCTGGATATCGGTACAAATACTTTAGGTTAAGATTCCGTTCTGCAGATCTACCTTCTTATACCTGAGTGCTTCAAATTCACCGCACCCTTCGCGTTTAATTTATTTTTTACATGAGGTGTACTGCATCTTATTCGATCTCCATAATACGCATTTAATCCTATATGGTCAACTGTTGCATGAGGACTTAATTCTGACTAAATTGGGTTAAAAGCGTTTTACTTAAATTTTTAACATAAAATTCAATAAGCATTTAGAAGGGAAATTTCCAATTTCTGTTAAATCAGCTTATAAATCTTTGCGTCTTCATTTTTAAGTTTGTTTCTTGTGTTTCTTTCACTGTGTGACATGTAGAAAAGAAACAGCGACATAACATGCTGCATGTCGAGATTTGGCTCGGGGAGGGCGACAAGACTATTGGGTCCCGCTGGAACAATGGCAAGGTCTCCACCTTCAACTCCTACAAGTTTGACCCGAAGAGCTTCCAGAACGAGCAGTACATCTTCAAGTCGATCGATACGTGGCTCATGGGCATCTGCCACAGGCAAGTCTGGAGCCGCCTGGAATCTGAAGCATCAGCCAAAATTTCATCAGAGATAAGCATGAGCTCCGATTTATATTCTATTTTGTTCGATGAAAAAAAAAATGCTTAGGGTTTTATTATGTGGGCTTAAAGACGCTAATAAAGATCTCATAAAAGTTGATTTTTTCACTAATGGTGTTATTGATTATAATATTAAAACTTGATTACATGATTTACCATAACCATAAGAAGGAGAAATAGTGCAGTTGATGCAATGAAAACAGGCAGGTGAACGACTGTCTTTTATTTTCGGTGTTCCGTAAATTCTAAAATAAGTGTCTTTTGTATCTCTTTTGTCTTCAGCTACTGCTCAAAGCATCCGTGGCGGCTGCGGAAGGTAAATCCCTCGGCCAAGTCTATCTTCAACGTGCAAGACGTGGTTCAAGACGAGAAAGCGAGCCCTGACAGTGATGAGGAAGGCGCGGAGAAGGAGGACGGGAAAGGTCACCAGCTGCAGCAGGACGGCGAGAACAGTGACGCCGAGGACGGCCATGGAGGAGGGGGCGGTGTTGATGGAACCCTCACTGTGGAGGATGTTGCCCTGGAGATCACAGCCGCGTCAGGAGATACCACGCCTTGCAGCGCGCACAAGGACGGCCGGAAATCAGAACCGTCGTCACGTGCTAAAGGGGTGCGCATGCCTAGTCCTCGAAAGTTTAAGACTAGCCTGAAGAACCGAATCCAGGCCACGGGTTCAAACATGAGAATCAGAGGCGGGAAAGCGTCCGCCGCTGGTGACACGCTTCAGAGACAAAGAAACCGCAGCAGCATTAGCCCCGTGAAGTCTCCAGGTGCCACACACCCTTCGAGGCAACGCCGGAACGGAGGAAACGCGACGGTGACGATGGATCACGACGCCACGGTATTACCCCAGCCCTCTGATATCAAAACCCGCCATAATAGCTGCCGGAAAACGGAAACTTCGGTTGGCGATTTGACGCTACTCAGAGCGGCAGCAAATAGAAGAATAACTGCCACCATTGTAACGTCAGTGAGCAGCCAACGAGCCGATAATGGAGGGGGGACTGAGGGAGAAAGATCATCCTCATCGGTTCTCAGAGAGGTCACAGAGGCAGAGATTGAGTACATCCCGAACAGGTTGCCGAGTCGCTCAGGAACGAGGATGGCAAACGCCTGGAGAACCCCGAGGGATAGAGAGGCGCGAGCGAGTCAGAAAGTCATTCCCGTAGAGCATCCAAGCCAACAGAGTGGGGCAAGAATCGACGTCCGGGCCTCGCAAAGAAAGGCTAAAGGTAACGTTCAAAGTATCACTTCGAAGGGAGAATCGCCGCTATCAGTTGTTGGATCTCATGACAACTTGGTGCTCAAGAATCTGCCTTCTTCAAATACCGTCTTGCAAAGCTCAGAGACCAACCTTCTCTTCAGATCAAACACAAACTTCTTTCAAACTAATGGCGCTAACAGAATAGGTCCAAACGGTCCACTCGGAATGAGCGACCTCAACACAGATGTCGATCGCCATAAGCAGGAAGGAAAGGAGAAAATGAAATGGCGACTTGCAAGTAGAGTTTCTCCCGAGCCGAACTGCGGTCATTCAAAGATGTTGGATCTCAACTTGGTCAAGGAAAAGTTGAAAGATGCAAATCTCATTGACGACCTCGACGTTGACAGTGATTTCGATTCAGCCGAGGAGGACAAGACATATGGTCGAAAAGACGACATAACAAGCTGTTTGATTATTCAAAGATCTCCTCGAATACAAGTGGGCGAGGAGAAAACCTCAGGAAATGTTTTGCGCGAAAAAGACGGGCGCGGGAGAGGTCGAGGACGAGGAGGTGGTAAGCCAGCCAGAGGAAACGCGTTTAAGAGCTTCGGGAAAAGTAAAAATGCTTTCAACTCTGTAGAGGCAGATATGGCGTCCGGCAGGAGGAGCGGCCCCGTGTTCTTGTCCACCTCCATCCTTCAATCCGCGCTGTGCTTGACGCCAGAGAATCGGGGAGACGAGACGCAGACTGTAGCTGTCAAGACAGCGCCTAATGGTTTGCTCCCTGTGGACGATGGCTCTGTAGTGGTCAGAGTAGGAACAGCCTCACAGCTCAGCTCCAGGCAGGGACCCAGACAGACGGAGGTGGAGAGCCACCAGCTCAGTCAGCACCAGCACGGTGTCAAACATGAAGCAGGGGTAGTAACTTTTGGACTTAGCGGAAATAGAACAGACGGGCGGTGGAAAAACCCCTCGGCTACGTCAAATGTGATTTTCGGGAGCTCGAAAGACACTCCTGCTGGAATAGAATCCGGGTTTCATGTAAACATGCCTCAGAAAGACAATGGAAAACTATCATTAGTGACCCGTGCTGGTTTGTGTGAAGTCGAAACGGTTCAATCAACACACAATGTTGTTGTTGAGAGAACTTCCCGTAAGAACCAAAACAGTGAGCCTCAGGAAATAAGTTATGTGAATGCTCTGTCGTTGTCAGATGATAAAGACCAGAAAGAGGTTCTGCCGCAGAATATCGAAGATGCTCTTCTGCTGGAAAAAGACGATGATTGCGATTTGGCCGACACCTCTTTCTCTTCTGATCTCAGTTTCGATGCGACAGCCTTTAGTGAACGTGATCTTGCCGTTGTCAATGACCAAGGCAAAGAAATGCATGCGGTAAATGCCTGTGGGGATGGTAGTGCTGCTATTGCAGAACATTTTTGTGCAAACGGTAAGAGAGAAGGTGCCGAATCAAGAAACATAATAGGTTGTCGAGTCGGAGACGGTGGAGACTATGTTAGCTCTCCAGGGCATGACATCAAGGACCATGTGGGGGAGAGTCAGATCCACTTGCTGCAAGAGGAGCTGGACGTGGACACCGACGATGAGATTGAGTCTGGACTGGGCATCACCTCGCTCCACAAATGCTACTTCCACAACAAGCAGCCCGACATTCCTAGTGGTCCAGAAGACATGAAGAACGTCAACCACCGCATGGCTGTCCTGGGAAGCCTGTGTGAAGCCTTGCAGAGCAACCAGAGGCTGAACCCTGCCTGGGAGTGGCTGTACAGCTTCCCGTATGGCGTGCGCGGTGTTGACCAGGGCCACGCCGACCTGCCCTGGGAGGGCAACTCTAACAACAACAGCAGCGTCATGGACGGGCTGTGGGAGGCGGGTACCAGCCTGTTTGTCCGGCTGGAGGATGATCCTTACGCTAAATATACAGAGGTACGTGCTAGTCCCGAGTAGGGTTTTCTGTTGTCACTTTGGAAAGTCACGATAATTTGATGGCATTATCTTTAGTGAATTTACATGCCATCTCTTCAAAAAGGAAAATAACTAGAGCGAGCAGCCTTAAAGTAGCAATACCAAATCACTCCCTATAATCTGAGAAACACTTATAGTGTAAAAACTAAGCGGCTTAGTATGGCTGTGAGACTATTCAAGGCAAACAACTGCTTTCCAGCGCTTTGTTAACAAAGCTCTTTGTTTTCATAGAATAATAGCTGGGTATAAAAAAACGTTTTATTATTCATTATGTAGAAAACGTAGGATTTTTCCTCTTTTACGTCTTTTTTGAAAGCAGATGGGAGTGATTAAGCTTTCAGTTAAACAAGAAAACGAACGCATCTACCCTATAAAGCTTCTATTATCAATATTCCAATTAAAATGATAATGCCAAAAAAAAAACTGCTTCTGAAAACGATTAAAACTGGTTTCATATCCTTTAAAACTGAAATTCGCCTTTGTTTTAATTCTACATATACCCTTAATGCTTAATCCGTTTGTATGAGCAAAACTGTCATTTAAAATTTATATTCATTTAAATCAACAACTGAGGAAATTTTCCAAAATGAAATGAAATTTTCTTTTACTAAAATGAACCGCGTTTTTTATTTGTGTCCTTCGAACGCCTGGCGCGAGGTGTGTATAATTTCGAGTTTGACGTGTAGTGATAATTACATTTTATGTTCATTATCATGCTCATTATCGACTTCCTCGTGTCCGAAAAATATTAGTTCGAGATATCTGGAGAAGGGAGAAAGTCGTTCTCAAGCGTTTTCAAGCTTATCAAATAAACCGTTACAAACAAAATCAAAGCTGAGAAGATTTATTTAAGAATTCAACTAACTTACCATCTGATTCTGAACTTCCGTCCCATGACCCCGACTTCGTCCTGCTCTCCCCAGATTATACAGAAGGACGGGAACCAGGTGAACCACCGCAGATCACTGTCTTCCAGACACAAGGCGCTTCCACCGCTCCACAGCAGGCCGCCGTCGGCCACCAAGCCCAGAAAGCGGTTCACTCTGACCGACCACAGGCACGGGGCATATTCCCCCACTGCTCGTCAACCTTCCCACCTTCTTGCAAGCTATGTTTTAAGCCAACAACCGAGATGCACGGGTGATGCTCAGGACCATGAGAACGGGGAATCGCCCACACCGTCACGATCAGAGCGAACCGGCGATACGTGCCGCTACAACAACGACCCTGACGTCGCGAGAAGCGCCCACTACACCCGACTCCAAACACCTCTTTCCGACTCTGGGGCCGACTCTTACAACACGACCAGCGACGGGCGTCAGTCTATAACATCCTCGCTGTCCACCCTGGAGGACGCGGGCGAGCTCCAACAAGCTTACACCGAGTCTTACT
Organism: Elysia crispata; assembly: GCA_033675545.1. Classification (NCBI taxonomy): domain Eukaryota; kingdom Metazoa; phylum Mollusca; class Gastropoda; family Plakobranchidae; genus Elysia; species Elysia crispata. Next base: position 216,230 of record JAWDGP010006995.1, read on the forward strand.
TCGAAAAGCTTCACAATCAAAATCTCCTATTGCGCAAGAAAAGCACCTCGGCCTGGTCTCAGAATTGTGCCACAACCGCGTGCTGCGATTGGAAAGATGACAATGATGAAGGCCAAGGCCGTGTCCCGAACAACGAAGGTTTAAGTGAATCTAAAGACATGCTTTTAGGCTGCGAGGCAACTCGGGCTCCATGTCCGACAAGGTCTCGAGTGTCTAGAGACAGTGACGTCACAGAAACTGACGGAATACCATTCCACTCCGCAGACACAATAGGCCGTTCCCAAGCCTTTGATGTAGTAGCTCAGGAGGCGCATTGTCCCGTGGCTGTGCCAGTAGACAGGGACGGCGGAGACTTTACTGCTTCCGCTGCTGGAACTGCTGCAGCCGGTGGCAGCGGTGATGGTTGTCTGGAGGATGAAGGTCCCATCCAGAATTTCCAGTTAACTCCTTCCCAGTCCAGCAGCAGTATCTCATCACAGCATAGGACGGCTCTCCTGATAGGGTCGCCAGCTACGCCCCCGCGAGGTTCAAACACGCAAACTGGAATTGCTGGTAAGTTCTATGTCCTTTCGTTTTGTCAATCTGTTTCCAGCTATCATCGTTTACTTTATAAACTAAACCCTCTTCGTCTTTCTCACCTGCGCATTTCAGATGTAGTACTCGACAAAATAATGTTGTTTTTTTTTCGTTTGTTTCCATTTTCTCTATTTCAGCACTCTGCTTCTTAGGGAATTATTTCTCTTTTTCAATCTTTACTCTTTACTTTATACAGCCCCTCATTAATGGACGTACTGGTATAACTTTGGCTTCGTCGTTTTTTATAACTCTTTACTGTAAGAACCACAGTTGCGTTTTCTTTATGTAGTTTGAAGGCTGAGTCACACAATCAATGCTAGCTGAGAGCTGATTGGAGCTTACAATTGGTATCGGACTGACAGCTTCACAAACCAGCTCTTCAAGATCGCTAACCCCAGGATGGGTGGTGTTGTGATCCTTCCACTCTGATCGTTTACTCATTTAAAACTGTTGTTGTTGCTGTTGTTGTTGGTGTTGGTGGTGGTGGTGGTGGTGGTGGTAGTGGTGTTGCTCTTGTTATTTTTTTCCCATCGCAATCATGCTCGTGTGGAACATTTCATCATCTTTATCATAGCCACCATAACCTTTACTATCTCCTTCAGCTTCATCCAGATCATCACATGAGTCTTCATATTTTGTTATCATCATCATCATCATCATCATCATCATCATCTTCATGATCATCTTCATCATCATCATCATCATCATCATCATCATCATCATCATCATTATCATCTTAATGATCATTATAATCATTAGCATCATCATCATCATCATCATCATCATCATCATCATCATCATCATCATCATCATCATCATCATCATCATCTTCATGATCATTATAATCATTAGCATCATAATCATCATCATCATCATCATCATCATCATAATCATCATCATCATCATCATCATCATCATCATTATAATCATTAGCATCATCATCATCATCACTATAATCATCATCACCATCATCATCATCATCATGATCATCATCATCATCATCATCATCATCATCATCATCATCATCATCATCATCATCATCATCATCATCATCATCATCATAATCATCATCATCATCATCATCATCATCATCCACATCATCATCATTATCATCATCAACTTGAACATCATCGTCATCATCATCATCATAATCATCACCATCGTCGTTATATTCACTATCATCAACACAATAATACTCATCATAAGTCTACGACGTCTCAATCTGTTTTGGTATTATAGTTAATTTAAAACTGATTTCCACGTTTTAGCTGACAAATGGCTTTTTAAGATATGATTTGGTTTTGAAAAAACATATAAACGAACTGAATGAAACGAAGGAGGGTAGAAGGCGTGATCAATAAAAATAAATCTATCAAACTATAGGTACCCAGGTAGGCCTTACACCGTTCGGCTTTGAAATCTTTCTGTAGATTTGTACATATATAACAAACTTCGCCATTACAACAATAAACGCTAATAGTCTTGCTTTTTGTTTCTTTTTATTTTCTTTTTTTTTTTTTCTTTTTTTCAAAATGAAAAAGCATAAATATCAAGATCAAGAGGCAGTTTTAATTATGAACAACACTTTCCATTGCCCTTTGCAAAGAGGCATAACCCAAACTTTTCCAGTGCATGTAATTTTGATGGCTTGTTACCCCTGGATTGAAAAAAAAACCAAACAAACAAACAGACAAACAAGAAAAAAAAAAAAAAAAAACAACTACAAAACATTAGAAGTTAGGATCTTACTTCAAACATCATTTCTTATCACCATTTGTGTCAACACCAAATAGACTAGTTAGTAATTGCACGTTAAGCTTAAAGCACAGTTGCTATTCTTTTCTTTTCTTTTTCTTCCTACAATCGCTTTTGGGTTGTTTTTTTTTAAATACATAATAATTCTACAGACGGATGTTCGCTTCTTTATCTGCCTATCTGTATCTCTTTCTGGCTCTGTGTGTCTCTCTGCATGTCTGCCTCTCTGTCTTTCTCTCGCTCTGTATGCGACTGTCCGTCAATATCTCTATCTGTTTATCATTCCATAGATAGATAGATAGATAGATAGATAGATAGATAGATGGATATATCATAAATAAATATATGTATATATATTTACATATACATTTATCTGTCTTGACAATTTATTTGACAGATACAATAAATTGTATCCAATGCAAAATTATGGCAGATTCTATACCTCTTTCAAGACTCTCTATCAATTTACCGTAGAGAGGAGTAGAAAATTCGAGAGAAAACAATGGTGTTACAGCAATACATATTGCATGAGACAGCGTTCACTCTAGTCTGAATACCACGTCCAAGGTCTCGATCCTCATTTAAAGGAGCGTGAAAGAAAGAATACTTGTGTGGTATCAGACAAGACCCCAGTATATGGAGCACAGGCTTTGAAGTTTGCAATCACCGCGAGTTGCTAAAATATGTTAGCACTGGTCAAGGCTGAATCTACCCTTCATTTGTGAGGGTTCTGGCCGTTAAGTTGTTCAACCTTGGCGTGGAGATTTCTAAAGCCTCTGTCACAACAAATACCGTTCGATAATTTTAGGGATCGTTCGTATCACTCTAGCCTATTAAGAGCTTGCTTTCCATTCTACACAAGTGGAGACACGCAATCTGTTGGAGCTTTCCTGCAGCGTAGTGCATTACCAAGAAAGGCTATTTTTTAGATGGAGGAGAGATGCGCTGGTGTCGACGATTTGACAACACGATTCATGTTTCTCAGCCACTTGCTAGCTTCTCTTATGATTGCGGGTTAGAGTTTAAAGCCGGATCATTTTCCGCTTAACAGAATTCGACATTCATTGTTTGTTTAGTGGAGAAATCGGATGTTGAGAAGGACTAATGTCGTCACTGCGGTGGTCAACCTTGGGGTGATGGGAGTGCACAGCCTCTAGATGTCTTCTCATCTTCCTTTACAACCTCTTTTCTCTCTTGTTCTCTCGACACTCCCTGTCTCCCTTTTTTCCCTCTCTATCTCCCTCTCTGACGACCTCTTTCCCTCTCTCTCTCTATCTCTCTCTCTCTCTCTCTCTCTCTCTCTCTCTCTCTCTCTCTCTCTCTCTCTCTCTCTCTCTCTCTCTTTCCCTCTCCCTTTCCCTTCCCCTTCTGCTTCTGTCTGTCTGCTGCCTGTCTGTCTGTCTCTCTGCCTGTCTGCCTGTTTGTCTCTCTCTCTCTCTCTCTCTCTCTCTCTCTCTCTCTCTCTCTCTCTCTCTCTCTATCTATCTATCTATCTCTCTCGCTCTCTCTCTCTCTCTCTTTCTCTCTCTCTCTCTCTCTCTGTCTTTCTCTCTCGCTCTCAGCCTAATATATCAATATTTCCTCAAACCCTCCCACACGCATTTTTCGTCCTCATGATCCTTCCACTTGTCCACAAGAACTCTACACTTTTCCGTGTAGAGAGAGAGAAACGTAAATTATTATGTAGCAATAATTATATCTCTAATAGATCTCGCTCTAGACTTCCGCTTTAGCGACCATTTAGCCGTGCGCTAGGGCTAAGTCCTGCCCCAGCCCGCGCTAATCCAGTGTGCAGTGTGGGAGCGGTGTAAACACTCGGAGCCTGACGACGTCCCTCCACAGATTGTTTTGTTCAAGTGATCAAGTTATTTTTAGGAGAAAAGGTGAGGAATGCTACAAGATGTATCGTCATATGACTGGATAACGCCGCCGTAAGTCGCGTTTCTTACCACAAACCTGATCAGTCGCGACAATGGGTTGGGCTGTTGGCTCCAGAGGAGCTCTCTGTGGTCCGTTCTCCATTCTCACTGTGGGCGAAATGTTAGCAATGCTTTTCGATTTTCTAACCCTTCCTTCGAAATCGAATATTTTCAAAGCAAACCGACTATTTCGGTGAGAGTTAAATCTTTGAGTTTTGTCGGTTATGTTATGTTGAGGAGGAGCAAAGTATTGGCGCATCTTATGTCGTCTAAATTTTTTTTTTTAAAGATATTAATGCAAAAGATACAGTAGAGAGAATAGAGGCCTTTATTCTAGCTTTTTTCGCTGCGGAGTGTAAAAATAGAAACCGTGAAGATGGTTGTGAGGTTGCTTTGATCTGTTTGAAAAAAAGATCTTTGGCGTTCTTGTCAAATGATTAACTTTAACCTTTAAGTTTACCGTTAGACAGAGCAAGATTGACAGGTTTCTCAAGCTGTGCTCTAGGTAATGACTTCATAGTTTCTCACCAGGCAGAGAAACGTGTAATGGAATTATAACACGCCATAGGGTATGGAACAAGTTGCAAAAATACCATAGGATAGACTTTGACTTGTTAGTGAAAGGATAATTTCTCCACAGTTTCATGTTATACGAGATTTGTTATAGACTTTATTCTAGCCCAAAGCTAAACAATTCTTCAAAAATTTTATTTGTAAATTCTGTAATATACAAAAATTAAAACGAGATGTGATCGAAAGTCAGAATCGAAAACTGGAATCGATTATTTTACGCCACTAGCACTGCAACTGTTCAGTGGAGTGTGTACTGGCAGTGCCTGCCTAGATTTCCCTATCGATCGTCAGTACAGTTTAATGCCGCACTGAACCTCTCAGTGTTGAACCCACCCCAATGTTCTTACAAGTGCGCTTGTTAGAATGTAAGATAACATGAGCTGCGACTATGATAAGTTAGGTTGCTAACTTTAACCAAGCAATAGATCAAGGTATTTTTTGTTCATGCTTTCAAACTGATGCTTGAAGGGCAGTGAGCTTAACTGCGGGATTATGCTTGTTCATTCCAAGTAAAAAAATAAGCACAACTTACATGTACTGACAAAGATTCGCTAGCGAAAAGTGCTACACAGGAATTATTTTTTAAACTTTCTATTTATTTATTATTTTTTTTTAACTTTGCCAACAGTCATGTCTCTCAATAAAATTTCATAACTTTTTTGTTACAGATGTTGTTATGACAACTCTGCTCTATGAGCTTGGTGCGATGTGACATAAAGATACAATACGTGTTCGGAGGAGATTGACATTGCTGTTATAAGATAGTTCACCAGCCTCATGCTGTCGTGCCCCTGTTTTTTGAGGGATATAGTGCGCTATTTCCCCATTTAATGTTGAACTACTCGATGGTGTAGTTTGTGGTTCACTTCCGCCGCCATTGCAGCGCTTTTGCTTTGTAAAAATAAGATATTAAGAGTGATTCATGTAGTGACAAGAGAAATTAGTGGGGATGGCACTGCCTTTTCTTAGACTACCAGATTATGTAGAAAGCCTTCTCATTTGAAAGGTCATGCAATCCGTTTTAGATCCTCATCAGGCAAAACAGCCTTGAAAAATAAAAGAAAAAAAAAAGCCGAGATCCAGAGGTCACCAACGTCGTCTCTAAAGTTCTAAAGTTTTATCTCAATGCTTCAGTTTGTTTTTTAGCTCCGATCTTCTGTTTGGTTACTGGTTGATCGATTGGGTAAGAGAAGCGTTCCACTTGGTTTGCCAGCTTTTTCGAGTGCCCTGCTGCTGAACGCAGCCATGTTTTGTTGTCGTTGGTGCCAATGTAAATAGCACCGCTATCCCTCTTTCTCCAGCTGTCTACACAATCTAGATCCAGACCTGGACCCCGCTTTTTTTCTCAGCTTCAGTTCTGACTTTGGTGGTGCGGATTTTTTTTTTTGTTTGTTTTTTTAACTTATAAAAATCCAGTCGACAGTTTTTGATTGTCTTAAATGAGCACA
>JAWDGP010006995.1:227500-232500 GCA_033675545.1 Elysia crispata
CGAATTGGCCCGTAGAATATAGTTCCAATAATTAGAGAGGAGCGTGTTGAGCTCAACAAAGAATTTATCCCGTGAACAATGGTTGTGGGAATAATAAGATCCTTGTATTGTTGCCTGAATCATTATCGTTTGATTGGAAAGTGATTTCCTTTTTTTTTTCGGCATGTTTGTTTCTCTATCGTGTGAGGGATTGTTTACATAGGATTCCCGTAGCTTAACGTTTTTCTGCTCCGCTCTGGGGTACCCTACAGACAGAACAGATTTGGACTGACAACACAAAGGGACATCATTCGAATCTTGGCTTTCTAGGAGTAAATGTCATGTCACCTAAACAACCCTTGAATATAACTTTAGATCGACCTTGTACAAGCCCAGCCCACCATGAGCTATGATCTTATGGAGATATTCTTTCTACTAGGTGTTGTCTCGATTTTGCTCCTATGAAGTCGGATAGCGACATAAGAAGCAGATGAATGTTTTTATGATTTCAAATAAGCTAAAACTTTGATATCTCCGAGAATAATTTTGACAATTTTCTGCAATTGTAACCATTAAGCGGAAAAGGAAAATTCATTTTTCTGAATATTACTATAGTCATATATTATATTGGGGACTCGAGACTCATTTGGACCGGATGTCAGACAAACGCTGAATCGATTTACAGTATCTTGAGACAACCGAAAAAACCGAGGGTTTATAGGGTTATTCAAATACCAAACAGTCCTCTGTCTATTTTGATGTATCACGACATCTTAAATGGAGTTTAGTCATAAAAACTGGGTTTTGCAGACCTTTTGTGTTGCATTTGCATTTGAGCTTAAGCCTCGCCATGTATTGCAACCCTGCTATGAAAAATGATCCCCTACAGGCCTCTTGATTGTCGAAAAACTTGTGTAAAATGATAAAGGGTTTCGGGCCTGATGTGAGCTTAATGGTCTCTATGGTTGAAGAGGTTGTAACATCATTTCACTCATTCATTGCCTAAAGGGCTAAAAATAAACAGCCGCATTCTGCTTTAGATGCACCAGTAGCGGTTCTCACAGGCCAGTCGTGCCGGGAGGGAAAAGGTCCAGAGATTAACAAGTTCTCGAGTGCCCAAATAATTTCTTCGTTTCCTTGCACGATTTATGTTCTCCTCCATAATTCTTTGTCAATACGGATATGCTAAACCGATGTCTATATAGAGTGACCAGCTGGTTAACGTCCGTGAACCTTGCATAGTGTTTTGTCTCAGCGCTGTCAGCACAACCGAGGAACCAATTTTAAAAGATCTACCTCGGAGCTTCAAACCAGGGCAGATCAACTTTTGATTTTTATTGAGCTCAAAATCTTCTTCGTCCTCATCTACGACAGAATGCAACCGTCGAGGCATGCTTATCTCAATGCTTCGTAATAATTAACCGTAGATAAATGTCATATTTTTATCTGGAACTTCGATGAGGAGATGGTGTTACTCCATCTGAAGTCATTGCCTGCGCTTAACAGTAGGAGCAGGCCATAGTGAGGGTTTGTTTTGGGTGCTAAGCCCTCTCCACCGTCTTTCCAAGTGTCTTTACGTTAATCCAGCAACTTCTAATGTTTTGTTTGGATTTTTTTTTTAGTGGTGGATTTCTAGATCATTCAAGTGCGACCGAATGAAATATGTGACATTAGTAATGTTTTTACCCTGTTCTGTTATGGATCTTAGCCATGAGATGGTTCAAATCCGTTGTGAGGTTTGTTTCATTCTGATAAACCTCAACACCTGCTGTTTGTCTTCGATGTCACTGAGTCGAAGTCAGTTGCGGCCTGGCCAAGTTAGCAGGAATCACCTTTTCAGTTCTTGGTTCAATACTAGACGGTAAGGAAACACAAAACCGTGATCCAGTCACTCTGATTTCGGCGTGTGCCAATCAATGTAGAGAATCGATACCCCAGTCAGCCCAAGCTTTCTATGGGAAGTCAGCCCTCTGTTCCAGCAGGGTTTCGGCAAGAGCTGGTAGCTCTAGTTGAGGTCACAGCACCAGAGTAACAGTTCGATAATGATTGTCTTACAAGGCGTGCTCTAAACTGAACGCTTGGTCAAGCATGGCGGCCCCAGGGTGCCTAGTGCCGGTCTTATCAGCGAGATTCTCCAGTCAACCTTAGCCAGGTCTGTGTGGATCAGGTAAGGTCAGGGCGTCAAGGCGGGGACAAAGGGCTGTCTCTGCACTGTCGTGCCGTATGCCTGCTGTGGTCTAAAGGAGGCTGAACCGGGTCTAGAACAAGTGATCGTCCATTTGCGCAAAGTGTTCATATGTGCAGTGTATTCCAAGAACTGAATTTGGTTTTTCCTATTTAAGACAGTTTTCATGCCATCATAAATCTCCGCTGTTGTGATATGAATTTGCTGATTTACAGAATGGAGAAAAATATTTCACTTCCTGGATGAGTTTTCTTACTAAGGTGTTCTCCATTTCTTTCCTTCTTCCCCTGCAGAAAACTCGAAAATAAATGACCTTGTTTGTTGATCTTTGTTGAATGCTTTGTAACCTTGTGTAAAAAAAACAAACAAAAAACAAAAACAACTGCAGCAGAGTCTATATTAAAACACAATATTGCCTTAACAAAAGATGGCTGTGCAATATTCTGTGTGATTTCATGGAAAATTAAGACACAGACTGATTGTCTCAGATTGTTCTAGATGTTTCTAAAGGTGACTTAATATTCAACCTTGCTCTCAACTGGCGTGACCAGCGTCTGCCGGCTCCACTCGGTGACGTCAGGCCACAGAATCGGCGCCTGGGAAGGGATACAGTGTGTCTAAAGGAGGGACTCGACTGGGTATTGTAGATTTGCTTGAAATAATCACCTCGAGGGACACAACGAAGACTGTCTAGGCATGATAATAATAAAGACTGCATACGTTTCGTTCTCCATTGTGTCATAAGGTGTTGTGTTTCATGCAAAACCCAATAGATATAAAACAGTACAAGCGGTTATCCGGCAACACAGTGACTATCTGGACTGTCTGAGGAAAGCTGTGTATAACACGACGCCTACTTGTCCCTGTGTAAGACTGTAAGAGAGACCAGGCGGAAATCGACCAAAACGGCTGATATGAGGAGTGACATACTCGTTTTTAGGAGTTTCCGGGAGGGTCAGGAGAGTGCTCTTATGATAAAAGAGGAGAGGAGGAAATGGAGGAAGAGAAGAGAAAGAGACCGGAAGTACTGGGCCGCTCTAGCAGCTGCCTGTTACGGTGCGTGTATAGCGAGAGATGAGGATCTCGCAACAGTCTAGGATTGTTCCTAATTCTCGGCTTTTTACCTTAGCATCTCAGTGACTACTATATTTAAGAACGAAGATTTTTTTTTTTAGTTTGTAATTGGGTTTTTCTGGACTTGAAGATAATTTAAAAGCCACTATATATATATATATATATATATATATATATATATATATATATATAAGTGTGTGTGCTTCATCTGTTCTATTTATCCCTTTTTTATCTATCCACCTATCTGTGTAGCCTATCTATCTTGCATTTCTCTATTTTTTTATTCATCCGTCTATCTATCTCTCTATATCGATTTATCTATCTATCTAGTTATTGATCTATCGACCTGTCTACCTACCTATCTATCTATCTATCTATCTATCTATCTATCTATCTGCCTCGTATCTATCTTTTAAAAGTTATGTGCGGCAAACTGTTCACTCGTTCCAATTTCAACATTCTCTTCCTTGAAGCATTGCATTTTTTATCCTCACGCATTCTGGATTGATTGGTTCAGGGTCTGTTTTACTGATTGATTGATTGATTGATTGATTCACAAACCGATTGATACAGTCGACACATGGAAAGTCGTTCTCAAGCGTTTTCAAGCTTCTCAAATAATCTTTTACAAGCAAAATCAACGCTGAGAAGATTTGTTCCGAGAATACAGACCCGGTTCTTGTACGATTTCTTCAAACTTATCATATGAAATTATAATCTTTGTCTAAATTTCATTTGTATCCATCTTTTTGCAGAAACAAGTAAGCATTACATCAACTCTCCGATCTCTCGATGAAAATATCCATTTCACGTGCTGGAATATCGTTGATAAAAACATATTACTTGAGCTTTCTCTCCGAGCAACTTGAACCACAGAAATACATCTTTTACCGTGACACACTTCCAAACGTTCAGTTTAACATGAGAGGCTGGGCGTCTTCGATTATTTACAAGATTGTAACCAATACTGAGGTCCCATGGTATGCTTGATGTAAGTCTTTCACCACCGGGGTCTTAGAACAGTCGTGATCAAGTCAGAATCAAAATAGAAACTTTTTATGAGCTTTATTTCTGTTGTTCAGACTCAGGAGCGCCGCCTCAGTGGTGAGAAATTCTACTTGTTATTATGCGCGAGGATCTATTTTTAGGCGTTTATCATGTTAGTAAAATTTGCGTTGAATACTTAAAATCATCCCATAAAAATTTGCACATTGAAAAACCGCTTCTTTATTTACTCCGTGTACAAATCTAAGCTTTGATTAATACCTTATAAATGTATTTTGTGAATATAGTGCCTACATGAATCGATTTTTTTTTTCTCATTATTTGTTCAGTGGAATTGAATGTTACATTACACGAATGAATAGGCAGAGACATATAGAGAAGGTGCCGGAGTGTGTCTCTGAGTGAGGGTAGGAACAAAGAGCTCATAATTTGTTTAGCCTGCCTAGATTTCTGCTATGAAAAACTGTTGCAGGTACATGTTAGCTTGCAAGACATTTTATCACGTGGTGTAAATAAATGTATACTTGAAGTTACTTATTTGGCTTCCATTGTCTATGGGTAATGGGTGTCAATACATGGATTCCTTTTTATCCCCTTCTTTCCCTCCAACCAGAGCTATATTTGTTTTGTTTGAATGTTACCATAGAAAATTTAGTTATAAGAAATATTGGGGTTCTGTCCACTCAAAGATAAAGCCCGTTGGTTGAGGTCTGATCTTCCATAAGATCAATGACAGCCCAATCCAGGTTTCAAACAT
>JAWDGP010006995.1:237500-312500 GCA_033675545.1 Elysia crispata
CTTCTTCTTCTTCTCCTCCTCCTCCTCCTCCTCCTCCTCCTCCTCCTCCTCCTCCTCCTCCTCCTCCTCCTCCTCCTTCTTCTTCTTCTTCTTCTTCTTCTTCTTCTTCTTCTTCTTCTTCTTCTTCTTCTAGTTTTATAATTATTATTATTATTATTATTATTATTATTATTATTATTATTATTATTATTATTATTATTATTATTATTATTATTGTTGTTGTTGTTGTTGTTGTTGTTGTTGTTGTTGTTGTTGTTGTTGTTGTTGTTGTTGTTGTTGTTTTTGTTACTATCTGATCTTTGTTAGCGTAACCGTCGCTTTTTACTTCTTTGAGATTTTGGAGTCTTGAGACAATAACTGGGTCCAGCTAGTAGAGACGTGAAACATTGTGATCTTTTTGAAAAGTTTTCTTTTTTATTAAGAATCCAGTGATTACCAGTCAGGACGATTTTGAGAGAGGTTCTTTTCTCTTCTCTTTTCTAACCCGCGCTGCCACAATTATGTCATAGGTATATCAACAAACCGATGCTGTTAGACAACCGGAAGTTTGATATCCGGGCGTACATGATGGTCGCCAGTACGGTGCCGTTTCTCGTAGTGTTCCATCAGGGCTACGTGCGGTTATCCTGCCAGAAATACGATCAGGCGGACACTAATCTCACCACACATCTCACCAACCAGGTAACTGAGGGGAAAAAAATGGATTTATTACGTAGACTTTTCCTTAGTTCCTTATCAAATACCATAGTCATACTTGGTGTGTGGAATAACCTAAACTGTTTCATACTTGCGAGTGCATTCTTCTCATTTCTTGTAAATTCTTTCTTTTATTACAAATGTCACTCTATACGATGTTTTAATTACTTGAAACGTAGGTTCTACTTTCATTCACACTGCCTCGTCATGAACAATAAAATCATAATACTTGAGAGGAGCGCCGAGACAGATCCGGAGCGAAACATGACACAAAAGACCCGATCATGTCCTTCACAGTGCACGAACCTTTAGTCCGGGTTCCTGCCGTACCTTCCCTGGCGAAGTGTCGTCCCTCCCTATACCTCCATCATCGCTTTCTGCGACAGATCTGTATGCTTGTACAGATCCAACATTTACAACAATGTCTTATCTTTAAAATTACCTAATCTGTTGAACAATTAAAGCATTGGAATTTCTATTTATTTGAGTCATTTATTTCAATTTGTTTGTATTATTTCCTATCTGCCCGCTGTTTAGTTTGTTCAGAAGAAGGACCCTATGTATAAAGACAACAAAGAAGACACAGCTTGGACTATGGACAAGTTTAACGACTACATCAATGACCATGTTGCCAAGGAAAAAGGACTGGACCAAGACTGGGTCTATGGATATCTGACCGTAAGTTCTTCTGTCTGAACTGGACTAACAAAATGTTCCTTTATCATAATAATTCATGAAAGTTAGTGGGGAAAAAGATGAACTGTATAATTGGTACTTGCAATAAAACTTTGAGTATACAACCGTAATTGGCTGTATTTGAACAGTTGATTACAGGTCGTCTTTACAGAACTGATTAGTACCCACAAACTTTTCCTAAATTCTATAAATTTAAAAAGAACTTGAAAATATTACATTTTATTGCTTTTGCAAGGTTTGCAAGTTAACCATTACAAGCATAGGGTTTTCTTACTAGAGAGGCCCGTGCCAAGCACTTGTTTATACCTTATCTTAGACGCTCCCTAACGACTGGTATGGAAAGCTGGGTATTTTCAGCCCCAGAACCAACGACTAAGCGCTGTCTTCGTGTAACGCCAGGAGAGGTTAATTAGAAAGATCCTATTCCAGCACCAGATAGTCGGAGCTAGGATTGAAATCTGGATCTTCTGTTCTCGCTTTGCCAATTATAAAATCGCTATTTCCTCTAATCTCGACTGTGGGTGCGTAGGTGTGTGGGAGGGGGAAGAGTGTCCAGTAAGATTTGAAAGCGCAAACCCGAAGACATTCCACTGGAGCTCTGCGCCACACATGGGACATAATTATGATTAGTATTTGGACCTATTTTTGTTATCAACATTAATAGTCCAGAACCGAAGAGCATGTGATATACTACACAGATACTCAGATCTATTATGCTATCAACAACAATTGTGAAGATGAGAAGAGAAACTAGCATGATAAGCAGACATCGTGATTCTGCTTTTTTACGAGACGTCATAGGAGTTTACCACATGGATTTGGTTTCGACAGAATGGAGATTAGATCCTTAATTATTCAACTGGACAAGAGCATGCTCTTCCATCAATTACGCATGTCAAACGAAATGGCAAGGGAAGTCATCCATACACGGTTATCGAGGTCACTAGAAAGGAGGTTTGAATCCTTAAGGACATGTGAGCCCAAACAGTACCTCCAAACCAAATAGATATAGCCCGAACCCTGCCTCAGAACCTAATAAATATAGTTTTTACAATACCTCTAAGTCAAGAAAATATAGCCCAAACTGCATCATCAAACAAAAAAAAAAAACAAAATAATATATATATATATCTCATATTATATATCTAAACTACATAAATTTCGCCCAAACTGTACGTCCGAAGCGAATAAATAAGACCAAAACTGTTTCTCTAAACCAAATAAGTAAAGTCTAAACTGTACTTCTGAACCAAATACATATTGCGTATACTGTCATGGAGTAGCCTACTTCTGAACCAATAAACCTCTAAACCAAATAAATATAGCCAAAGAAGTACTTCTAGAGCTAGAGAAGTTTCTTCTATTGCTACTTGGGACTTAAAAACCATCGTACATCCAGGAATAAAATATATATATAAATGTTTTATTTATTTTGGAACAACACAATAACCACTGGCTGATGATAGAAAATATTTAATCACAGGATGTTCTGTACTCATCACGAGAGGATTTTTTTTTTGTCTGACGCAGTTCTGTCATTTTGATCAACCAAAAGAAATTCTTCTGTGAAGAGGAAGCTCTGTAATTTTTAATGTCGTCATTTTCATTTCAGTGGGCTGCTCTTTATTTTTTTTTTATGATTCAAGTTTTAAAGACATGTATCTAAGCGTAATATAACAAGTTATCTTGTACTTTAAACTAAACTTTGACTTTCAGCTTTAATTTCTGTTTATTTTTGTCCTCAGAAACAAATGCAACGCATCTGTCTGCATTGTTTTAACAGTGTGAAGCACAAACTTCAGTGTAAGATAGGCTACTTTGACTTATATGGGCTTGACTTTATGGTGGACGACGAGATGAAAGTAAGACACTAGAGGAAAATAGTAATATAAGTTCGAGCATTTATTTTAAGTCGTTTCCAAAGTTTCTATGTAATTCAGCAAATGAGATATGGAAAGAGATTGAGAGAGTGTGTGTGTGCGTGAAAGAGAGAGAGAGAGAGAGAGAGAGAGAGAGAGAGAGAGAGAGAGAGAGAGAGAGAGAGAGACAGAGACAGAGACAGAGACAGAGAGAGAGAGGATACTACGATTTAAAAATACAAGATCTCAGCCCTCAGTGTTAAAACAATCAAAACAAATGCCTGACCCAGTGTTTGCTGGAAGTTTGGTTGTTTTTTTTTTTTTGGTTTTTTTGTTTTTTTTGTTTTGTTTTGGTTTTTTTTGTATTGATTATGCTGTAACTTGAATTTCTGATTTATTATAAACAGAATTGTGCTGTATTCTGGTATTAAAAACTTCTCTATGCTGTGACTACTGTTATCCCAGGTATGGTTGATAGAGATAAACGCCAACCCGGCACTTCACACCAACTGCCAGGCTTTGAAAGATGCGATTCCACCTGTTGTAGAGCATGGCTTATGTGAGTTGCTCTATGGTCAGATTTTTAAAAAAAAAATCATAGATGCATTTATTGCGTAGATTGTTTACATCCAAAACATTTCAGTGCAGCCTGTTTAACTCTGTTACTATGATAAACATACAAGTTACGGTATGTCGGTCAACTGAACTGGACTTATGCCGATCAGATTCTCAGTTTAATCATGTAATTTACTAGTAAAATCAGCAAGCATTAGATCTACAAGACACATAGTTTTCAAGGGTTTTGTATCTAGCTTTCCAACAATGATGTACACGATTTGATCTCATGAAGATATAAAATAAATATCAAAAGAATTTTTTCGCAATAGACTGCATTGTAATAAGGGACAAGTCTAGACAGCTTGAATTTTCAATACTTTTCCAGACTATAATGGAAGAGGAAAATTCATGCAATACCCTGAGTGATGCAATCAACTTAAGCCGACAAGGTAAAGTTTTTCGTGTCTCACCAGATCTGGCTATAGAGTGTTTTGACAAGAGTCGCAAGGGCCAACCTCTCCTGCCGCTCAACTCCCTGGCTGACTTCAGCGTGCTGTACTGCGGAGCCTCACCCAATGCTCACGCCCCTCGCCAGATTCGCAGCGTCTCGCCTTTCAAAGATGCTGGCGAGTGGGGCAGCCGGCCTGCAGGTCAGCGATACCAGGGCTTTACAAAAGTTGTAGGGTTGAAGCTTATCGTTGCTCTGCTTTGGATAATCATAGGTGTGCTGTGTTCTCACATGAGGTTCTTATAAAGAGGACCAGGCCTGTTTTTCAAATCACTTCATAGCTAATGAGAATCATCTAACACATAGTACCTTAAATAAGAATTCTTTTATTACTTTTATACCTTGCACCTTCATGGATTTGAAAAATTGAGAAGAGGTTATTTTAGTTCTTTTTTTTTTTTAATTCATCACTGTTTAGGTATCAATCATGTTTTCATTGGTTTGATTTGCTTCCTTTTTTGCAAAAATTGAAACCTTTAAATTAGGTGGAGTGGGCGTAAATTGAATGTATGTCACATTTATAATAAGTTGAAATATAGAAACAGGGACAATTAAACTGTGATGCACGAAATAGTTTTAAAAAAGTAACTGAACACACACAATTGGCTCACAATTATCCTTACATTTAAGTTCTTCTTGGCACGGTAGTGGGCTGTGGAATTTACTTTTCTTGTTGAACTAGTTCTTATGATTTTTTTTTAAATGTAGCCAAATACTGAGTTAATTCACTAGATGCCTTTGGTCAACTATCTCTTCTATGGGGCAACCTTTGTCTTCCGACTACTGGTTGGATATATTGTCTGGATGGAGCCAAAAACTTTGGCGGCGGTCATTTCCTTTCTTTGTTTCAGTTCATGAAAAAAAAGGTTGAAAAACAGACAAAGGAATAAGCAGATGATTCCAATAAACAATGTTTTCACTAAAGTAAAATGTGGAATATCCAAAAGGATATTTGTCCTAACAGATCTAACTGTTCATGAAATCAGCTATGGAAACTCTATATCTATACATTGTATGTTAAATTACTAGATCCCAAAAACTGAATAACAAGTTATTATTAATTAAATTCATTTAGATGAGTATTGAATTTAAAAACTAGTCTAAACTATGAATTCATACAAGATTTTTTCGTCCACTGTAATTGCTAGAAAGTAAGTTTCTCAAGTCCCAGAGTAAACTCTACAGAGATTTTTCTACATTTCAGAAACAATAAAATCATAAGAAACCTAAAAATTTGCTGAGAAAGCATAAGCGTATTCATATTTCTCATACAGGTATTTTTTTCTTAAGTTTGACTTTTTAGTCTGACACTGTCTTCTTTCTTTTAAATTTCCTTTCCCTCATCCATAAGGCAAACGGAGGATCGTTGTTTTTCGTAGAAGAAAAAAGGCACGCCTTTGTCGCTCCTTGCCCCGCTTCACATCCAGTCTGAGAACTGTAGAGGCTTTCCTTGGGGATGTCTGCTCATCGCAACCATTGGCACTGGTGCCATAGTTCGACACAATTCTCAATTAAAAATGATGCAGTTAGTGTTAAACTAAAACAATAGACCTCACTGCCTTTCCCATAAAAAAATTGATACAAAGAAAAATTTCCTTGGTTCAAGAAATATTTTTGTGAATAATTAAGGGAAACTTGAATTAAATATGTTTGCACTTGTAGGCAAAGGATTTCAATCACATGCAAAGCTGAGGACCTTGGTCAAAGCCTCTAAAGAAATTACATATTTTTATGACAAAAAAACCGAAAAGATTCATACTTTATATGGATCCAACAATCGGGAAGAAATGAAAATACACTTATGATAAAAAAAAGTTTGTCTTGGGAAAAAAAGTCATCTTATGTCTAACTTAAATAATTACATTCATTTAATAAATGTAACACAAAAAGAAAGGGCATGGAAATTATTTTCCCTTTTGTTCAGTGACTTGCTTATCTTACGTAGAGCAGAACTGATGAAGCCATTTCAGGTATCCCGTTTGTTTGAGTCAACAGTTATTGTCAGCTGTATCCTCTATGTTAGTACAACTTTTGAGTCTTTACTTTTAAAGGATTTTTCTGTTGATGTAAGGTAAATAGTTGGCTTATTATCGTAATATCAAACTGTAAACAAGATAATTAAAAACAAAATGTGAATACGTTTATGCTTTTGCAGTCTAAAGAGATCAGTAGAGAAATTTCAATAACATGCCATCTTAATGATATATTTCTTTCCTACACTGTATACTACATTTCAAATACCTCATAATAGAATTTTATGTTTTAAGTATACATCTAAACAATCTCCTGAATCGCAATGTCATGAACAAATATTTTTTTTTTCTTTCCTCTCTTTTTATAAAGAGATCAATTCAATTTTGGAATCTTTGATTGCCAAAACAATGAAAGTGATGTTGAATTCATTTGAAATATTTCTTTGTTATAAGCTACACAATCTTGTTTATTTAAGGGTTATTAGGGATTCATACATGTTGATACATATAATTATGTGACATCAGCTGATCATCTTATGAGATCTTTGCCTTGTCTTAGTCTTCGTTTAAAGCTTGTGGGAGTCAGGAAAAATATTGACAATAAAAAGATTTCGAGGCAAAAAACATTTGGACCAGTAAAATCCATAATCACCTTGAGTTTCCTTGTAAGAAGAGCAGGGTGACCACCAAATACTTAACAATGTAGACTGACCACATGTGTAAATGGTCAGCATGGCTAGGAGAACACTTTTTCACTCAACAACTTCGATTTTGTGTCATCTTTTTTTAACCTAAAAAAATAGAAGTATTACAGATGAACAAGATATTTCTCATTTTTATAAACGTCTTTACACTAATTTTTGTATTACTCTAGGTAATATCCGAATATATGTGTATATTGTGTTGGTGAATCAATATAAGACTAATTACACAATAAAAAATATTCCAACATATTTCTTGCGCTGAGTCCTTTCAATAATTTTCATTTTTTTCTCTTCATTCGCGTGAACTTTTTTGTTTTACCAGTTTTGATTACCCTTTTATGTGTATATATTTATTGCAAGCTTTTAGTTCCTAATATTGATTTTGACTCTGATGTGTTAAAGCAATGTCTCTTTACAGTTTTCAATTTAGAGATTTCATTTCGAATATTTTTACATAATTCTACTCAATCATAACTTTTAAATCAACCTGACTTTGCTGTTGGTTTATGTCTTCCTCCTTTTGAATTACATCGCATTACAGACTTATATTCTGAGTTTGGTTTTATGTCATGTAGGATAAACATTTCTTTCAAGTAGCAATAATTTCTTAATGCCCTGTACTGTATAATGTTCTTTTTGTTGTGCTTTCTCTTTTTTTCATAATAATTTGGTATATAGTATTCTTCCCAAATCTTCTGGAACTGAAGCAAAAGAGTAGTGCTTATAAACCTGACATTAGTTGTAGCAGTTGCAGTAAGCAAAGGAGTAGAAGTAGTAGTAGCACCATCATGAGAGGTAGTTTTAATAGTTGCAGGAGCAAAAGGAGTTTTAGTTGCAGCAGCAGCAAGAGCCAGCATAATGGCAATAGTAGTGATAGTTATAGTAACAGGGAAAGGACAAAAATCAAAGGTGGATCCATGAAAGTAAGACAAATTTTATATTTACTATGCGTGCTCTTTCCTTTACTAATGGAATGTTTCTACAAGAGATCATTTGGTGTAAGACTATCTGCTCTTCAGCAATTTTTTTTTATAATAATAGTCCTAATCGTTGCCAAAATTTTAATAACAGCTTTTATCATTAACTAGGTACCTCATCATCGACACGCAGACATTCACCTCCTCGCAACTTACCTCGCATGAGTATTGCAGCCTCCACAACATCTGCCAGTGGTGCCACAGCAACCACACATGCTGTGACAACAACAGGTTGATAGAATAATGCAATAAATCTTTCTTAAGACATATTACACGTCAGTGGATATAGTGGATTATTTTGAAGCTTAAGCTATCGTTTGTAAACACGCAAACTTTCACTTTCAATAATTATAGATAGCTTATTTTGTAGAATCCAAATTTGTTGATAGATCAATTACAAACAAACATTATCATGTAGGTTAGAATCAATGTGCCGCTAACAATTTCTGCCATGTAGTGCACCTTAGTCACTATTTTTGAGAATTAATATCTTTCAAATAACATTGAACAGGATATTTAAATAGATTAGGAAATTACAGAATTGGCTTATTTGCCACATTCTTTTAATACAGGGTGAGATTGATGCAAAATAAGCATTTATCATTAATAACATTCAATTTCAGTCTGGTAATAAGAAGCAATAAATTTGTTAACATAAATTCTATGAAGGACAAGATAACATGGAAGTAAAAAGTTTTGTTACTTTTAATATAAGCCCTTAGCTAGGGAATTCAGTTGTGAATTTCACTTTAGAACTTTAACTGTAAGAGATACTGAAATAATTACCCTTTTTTGACACAAATTTTCTTTAAAATTTATTACAGGCCTCCCAACAACAGTGAAATCAGAAAAGAAGGAGATAACTAGTAGCATTCTTCCCACAATCAACATCGGTACATCACTTGGACAAAAGTCAACATCTTCTGGCACATTAGGTGGAACAGCTTCAAATTCTACCTCAAGACAGCAACAGCACCATCAGCAACCCCATCTGCAACAGCGAGAAGCTACACTAGCTAGGGTATCACTTTCAGGCGTGAATTCTGCAGCCAATGAGGAGCAACATCGACTTCGCATGACGCACGCTGATACAACTTCTAGTGTGCGTAAGTCTAGAGATAATCCCCTTCGTGGAAACTAGATACTGTGATATCTAAATATCGTTGGCTGGGAAATATGATTTGACTGTTTACTATCAATCGTTCAAACTGGTATAAATTCTAAATCAAGTTAACTGGGTCTTTTTTTTTTTACAGAGACCATGCTTCCCATTTCTTTTTATCACTGTCTCAAAAGTGTCATTTTGAATCAGCCTAGTCTCCCTTGTTCTGTTTCGACCTTATGGTTATCATGATATTTTGTGTTGAAATATGCTGCACATCATCAGCAATTTGCTTGCTCTCAAAATAATTTTTTCTGTCTTAAAAATGTATATAATTTACTAATTGATACAATGATAGTAACATGTTTGATACTCAGGTCCCGTCACTAAGAGTTTTGATACATCCACATTATTATTGAACAACGTTGACTGTGTCATGCAGCATACTTAGACACATTTTATATTTTTTTTTTTTGTGTTTATTGTTTTTTGGATGTGTGGGGCAGGGAGCAATTAAGATTGCATCTGATATTTAACTGTTATCAAAGTCAGTTGCCATGTCGTTTTGATGTTACTTTTCGTCCATGATATTTTTAAGTATTGTAAATCCATGCTCAATAGGTGAAATAATAAATTTGTCATTAGACATCCTATAAAACAAATACAGATTTTTAGACTGTTATTTAAGAAAGCACATTTGTTCACTCTCAGAGCTCTCAGATTTTTTTTTATGCTTAATAGTCATACTTTTTCCTATTGAGCTTATCATATCAACTTGAAGCAAAGTATGAAAAAAAAAAACATTTTAACTACATCAATGAAAAGGCTTGGGATTCTAATCAATGAAAAAAATGTATCAAGTCGTGGCCAAAAATTACTTCAGTCTTATTTTTGAGATTTAGGGAAATGTCTTCTATATCTTTCACCCAATGTTTTTAAAAATGGTGCAGCTATAACCAGTATAGCAGGTTTTTCCAACATTTATTCACTTCTTAAAAATATTGTAACAAGGTTTGAAATATTCTAAATTTCAAAGAAAAAATTTTTGTGTGATTTCATGTGAGAGAAAAAAGAACTGCATAATGTTTGAGCCAAATTTCTTGAAAAATATTAACTCTCTTAGAACAGTCTTAAGTCCACAACATGTTGCTATCAAAGTCTGTTTTACCAGGCTAATCAGTAGAAAGAGCTATAAACTGACTTTTTCTTCAAAGTTCGCAGCTTTCATATGGTTCAGGTTAGGACTAAACATTGACAAACCTGAAATATGAATCACAATTCGGACTTTGCTTTTACTTAATCTGATACTGATTTCAGTTCATTTCAATATCATCAAGACTCAATAAAATTGTTTGATAAAAAAAGCATATTTTTTATTGTATGAGTTAAGGACAGTTTGTGCTATTTCAGTATTGAACAATAAGTTTTCTTTTCATCTTTGATATGTTCACTTTTTTTTTAAATAGAAATATCTGCAAAAAAATTTGAAGTTCTAAATTCTTTCTATATAACTGGTCGCTCATTGGGCATATAGCTAGAGATAAATAATCTCATTTAGTACTGGATCAACATTTCATTTATCTTTTCTTCTTCTTCTATTTTATGTGGATCTAGTTAAGTTTTCATTTCAAGCTATGTTTTATTTATTAAGAAGCATGAGACATGTCATCTTTCACATTTATGAACAAAAACCAAATGCCAAAAGCGCTTTATGGGCGGAGTTCTACACCAGGAAGAGTTTAGTATGAGAATAGATATGCTGCATTGCATAGTTGCAAATTGCAAGGCTGCTAAAGCCAAAGAGAATGACAATTTAAAACACTTAAACCCTATAGACGTTTTTTTTTAAATCTTTTCTTAGTGACAGAGCTGCATCAAGTCACAAATGAAATAAAAGACGCTGAATCTTATGAAATACATATAGCAGCTCATTCATTTTTGCTTGCAAGTTTTTATAGGCTTAGATCTAAATATTCAATTTTTTGTTTGCTATTTTTTTTAGTATATGCCTTTGCTTTGCTGAGGTAATTTTTTCTGAAAATCTTTGGATGAAATAGTGTAGAATCAATTGCAGCATTAGAGTAAAAATCAATTATACAGTTAGAAAACACTTATGCATAGAAATCAAGAAAGAATTTGAAAAATCAGAATACAAGATTTAGTAGCGGTGGATGTGATTACAACAGGTGGCATGATACTTCAATAACAAAGAAAACATTCATATTTACATGAATTCTTCGCACATTCAGAATCAATTGATCTTGAGGGCATTCTATAAAGCACATTGCAATTTCATTCTTCTGTTGTAGATTTACCTTCTTTTACAAATTGCGAATCTAGGCAAGTGATTGAGAGAGAGAGAGAGAGAGAGACAGGTCAGGGATTGTGGGATTAAATCAAAGCAAGAGAGAGAAAATGTTCTTCTTCATTCTGTAATACTGTGAGATACGAATTCAAAAGTAGGAAAGAGGCATAAATTACATAAAAAAGAAGTTGTGTTTTTTTTTTCCTCCAATTAAACCCATGATCAATCCTAATGCATGGATAATGAATAATTTTAGAATTTTGCTGATTCTCTTTACAGACAGATCTTTTTCTTAGATCCAGTTATCTTTTTTTTTTTCTTTTTTTTTTTTTTTATTGTAATTTGGGTTTGATCTAAAGTATAAAAGGCATTAAGCTTCTTTATGCATTAGACCTTACATGTCTACCATTCCTTCTCATACTCATACTATTTATTTGTGTTGATTTTGCTTCTTTAAAAAGGAAGTTAAAATGCATTATGATCAATTTTATTATATTTGACAAAGTACTAATGTATACGCATTCTAGATTTTAAACCTTTTATCCGTTCACAAATGTTCATGTTGTCTTTTCACCAAGAAGGGAAAATAATGCAAGTCTATGTAAACAAACAAGATGAAATCATATCATTATAACACGTTTTATTAAAGTCAGTCTGTGATATTATATACCTTATATGCAAAGGCCATAAAGGGTAAAAAAGTCAAAACTAGTGTTTTATATAATATTGCATGTGTTGGTGTGAAAAATTTGAGTTTGTACTCTGTTTTATTCAAAGATGAAATTTTACAAAACTAATTCCATGTTCAAAACATTTTGAGATATAATTATATTTTCAAATTTTTTTCTCTTTTAAGATTAATTATTGTTAAAAAAAAATTATTGTTTAGTGTTAAGAGGGCATGTATTTATTTTCTGTTTTAGCCTATTTATTGGCTTTAATAACTCACATCTAATCCAATTATAAAATTATTTTTTTTAATGAATTTGAGGCAAGTGTTCCTGAGCATGAACTTTAGAAACTATTTTGTAATGCTTCTTCTTCGATTTTGCATTTACAAGATTATTTGAAGCATGTGACTTGAGTCAGTAAATTTTTGTCTCAATGAAAAGGTCCATTAAGCTACTGAAGTACAGATGATAGATGATGTGGTTATAGGCTCTAAATGTTTTTGTTACAATGGCAAGAGATTCATTTAACAGTTTTTTTTTCTAACCACTAGATTTTAAGAGGGTGTTTAGCCTGTTTATCCTCTACCCTTATGGTGTATGTCCTCTGAGCATTGGTCAAGCTAGTTTTACATGAAAATAGTTAATATTCTGAAAGATGTTTGTACAAACTTTTATTATTTTTTTTTTAAATTCGAAATTAAGTTTGATTATGCTGGCTACATTGATCAGAGAGGAAAAATGATTGTTTGCTACATGTAAAGAAGATGAAATTTTTGTTACTCTTTGACTATGATCATTTTTTGTACGAAACAATGCCTTTGCTAAAAATTATCTTCTCGTAATGGGTTTTTCAATTGTTTTTAAGTAATTTTTCTTATATGTATATATATATATATATATATATATATATATATATATATGTATATATATATATATATATATATATATATATATATATATATATATATATCTATCTCTATATATCTATATCTCTCTATATCTATATATATATCTCTATATATATATATATAAATATATATATATATATATATATATATGTATATATATATATATATATATATATATATATATATATATGTATATATGTATGTATGTATGCTGGTTTTGATTTGATTTGATGTTTTTAAAACTCACCAACTAAGGCCAATTAAGAAAATAATTTGAAAAGAAAAGAAAAATGTTTATGAGAATATCACAACCCGATATTTGCCAGCTTGCCATGTTTTCATTTTTTGTTCGCAGTTGTAATATGCTCAATTTAAGTTTTGTAACTGATAATTATAATAAAACGAAATACAGCCTTGTGATTCCAACAGTGTACCTGTGATAAATAAAAATCCCTATTTTTCAATACTGTCTTTTCCTTTATTTCTCAAAATTACGTGAAGGTTGCACACATATAGACAAGAAGTTCAGATTCAAAACAGTAACACATGTAAAATGGAACACTTTGGGATAAAACCTCTAATATATTAAAAGTGTTATTCTGACTCCTGTAAAATCATGTTATTCAAGATCAATAATTTTCGTATGGAAAAAAGCAAACTTGTTGCTTACATATCCACTTATTTGAATTCAATGTGTTTTAGTCCCGTAATTCAAACTTTTTATCTATTTTTTTTTCAAATCAAGCTATTGACACTTCGTGTTGGAAAGGTGACATTCCATTATTTACTAATGGAGATTTAAACACAGTATTTTTTCAATTCCTGCAAACATGAATCATAAAAATGGAGCTGACAATCAGGATCTGATAGGCTTTTGATTATACCTTAATAGATCATCCCTAGCATAATTATAATAATTTGAAAATCAATTGGTTGAGTAACCGTAAAGTTAGGCTAAATATTAGTTTTTCCATTCATTTCTGGGTATTTTGAAACGTATTTGTTTGACATCTGGGTGTATATGTTCGTTATGTTGAAAATAGCGAATTGTTGGTACTACTCTTGAAATTGTTCAAAAACCTTGTACTTTAACCACATCTACGAGAGGAGATCGATGAACTTATCTTATTATACATACCTCTAAGAAATATACAAAAGAAGTATTTACCGCTTTGCACTATAAAAAATTTTTTACTAATTTTAAATGAATAAAAATCCATTATCATTGCTTGATGTAATATCCAAGAAGTGTAACAAGTGAATGATGTTCAAGTGCTAATTCAATCATAATAAAGATAAAAAAAACTTTGTTACATCAACAGAATTTCACTTCAACTTCAAACTCGTAGTTTTACCACTTTTTTTTTTAAATCGAACTAAGTATTCTTTTTCAACAATCACTCAATAATAAGAAAAAGTGTATGTACGTAGCTAATTATCTTGATTAATACTTTATAATCAAAGAAGTCAAGGTGTCGTACTCAAATCGAAATGACGTACTGATTGTTAAACAACCATGACTAATCTATCGGTACACTGGTAATAAAAATCATATTCTAATCCTTAATAGCCGACAGACTTTACATCTGCATTAAAAATAATTGAAGATAATATCGGATTTAGCCTAACAAAGTGTTATTGCTATTTGCCGACTATACTCAAGGGCTTATGTATAAAATAAAATTAAACCCTGAAAGGTAATGATGTAGTAAGTGTATTGTAGAAAACCGAAATATTTTCTAAAGTAATGATCGAGCTTTGTTCAAAAATATTCCCAAACATGGCCATATAAAGTTCAAACTATATCAATAACTGTCATTTAAATCGGAGATAGTTGTTCTTCTATTAAGAACTTGGGTGCATTGTTATCAGAACAAACTCAAATAGACTCAGAGAGCTAATATGACTGCTGAAAAGTAATGGTGTAGCAAATTTGTCTTGAAAGCCTGAAGTTTTGCTCAAGTAAGATCGAGCTTTGTGTAAGAAGTAATGTTCAGAAAATACTTCGATACATAATTTTCAAACACTTCAAACATTTAAGCAGAAGATAATTGATCTTCCCCACGAAGTTCTATGCATTGTTATCAGAACAGACTCCAATAGACTTAGTAAGCTACTTTGACAAGACATCAGCTTTGATTGAGCTCTAAACCCCAGCGACGCAGACTAGAGTGGAAAACAGGGAAGAAGCTATAAGTGAGGGTCAAAACTTGCATCAGTCTAAAAGCCCTAACTATGATAAGGGTCATCATAATTATTCTGGAATCAATGATTACAACAGCGATGTGCAGAAGCATTCTAACAACAGAGTGAAAATAATGTAATCCCGATTTTCTAATATTGTTCCGTCGTTTGGAGGGATGAATGTTCATGTAGAAAGTTGAAAAAAAAAATAAGGTTTTGCACTGTTCACGCCTAAATAAAGCGTCATCTGTACGCTCAACATAAAACAACACCTTTTAGCAGTTTTAGGTCAAAACGGTAAGTTTTGCAGTGCGCACAAGTCCACTCCTAACTCCCTCAGCACTGATGCCTATCTGTATAGGTGGTCTGAGCCACTGGCCGTTTTTAGGTTTCTTCAAAAGATCATATTTCAAAAAGTGATCAATGAAAAAACTTTAATTTTTCTGTGTACGCAGATTCTTATCTAATCTGCTGAGTGAAAGGAAGAAAGAAACGGCAAGTCGAGCTTTGAATCTAAAGAGGCTCAAACTTATCCTGCAAGTGAACGAGAGTATTAGAAAGCTAGTTTGTCTTTGAGCACTCAACAAATCTACTGTACAAGGTCCACTTAGTTACCTAGAATAGAGCTGTAAAGAATACAAGCATAATGAATACATTAAATTTCGTCAGTGTGGAGAGTAAGCTATTAGAGTAAGAAACCTTACTCGACTCTTAAGATATTCTCACGTTTTTTGTTTTGCGCATGTATGTTTGTTTGTTTTCTAGTTTTTGGTTGTTTTTGTGTGGGCTGTTTGTTTCGTTAATGTTGTTGTGTTGTTGTTGTTGTTGTTGTGTTGTTGTTGTTGTTATTGTTGTTGTTGTTGTTGTTGTTGTTGTTGTTGTTGTTGTTGTTGTTGTTGTTGTTGTTGTTGTTTGTGTTTTTGTATGTCTGTTGAGCGTGCTTGAAAATTGCTTTGGTCATTTCAAAGACGTATTTTCTTCAATCGAAAAAGTTGATGAATCTGATTCATGTGTGAAGGTCTCCAATGCCTGATCGCCGATTGTATGAACTGGTCTTGGGCATTGCTCCAGGACGGGTGATACTGCTCTGCGAACACCACACACCTGTAACATTATTATATCGGATCTTTTATTTCTTCCTGGTATTTTCAAAGGTTTTTTTTATCAGTTCTTATATTGCTCAAAATAAACCATAAATCTACATTCATATTTTTCAATTTTTTTTCCTTCGCATTTTAGTGCAATTACTCAAATATTAATGCCCAATGTTTGGTCTTTCAGAGCTAATCCACCAATCTCTTTGTACGAATTAGGAAGAGAGCCTCGCGAAGAGATGTGACTATTTATGAAGCATCCGTAGATTATGGAAATTTATTACATATATTCTTGAATAATATTATTTAATATACTTCTAAAACACGAAGGGAATTTTGTTTTACCAGGACACTAAGTCAGACGATCCCGTTTCAGTTTTACTGTACAATTGCGTAAGTTACTGGCTCTGTAAGACAATCTTGGATTACATGTACATCTTGGACTTTCTGAGGGATCAGGTGGGCCTATTAGGCTGCTTTGGTTTATCTTTGTATCGCAGTCAACATGAGTATTCGATTCATCTAATTTATTTTAATTTTCAACGCTTAAATAGTTTCTCTAGAGCTTGTATTTGTTTCTCAAGCACCAAAGTCTTAAAGTACAGACTTAAAAGCCTTTAGAGAAACGAAAACATTTTTAGTGAAAACAATGCTTAAAATAACAGAAGCAAAAAAATTTAATCTATAAATATTCCGAACTAAAATTCACGTTGTGATAGTTACCTAAGCGATAGACACCTAATGGTTTATTAAAAGAACAGAGCCAAACGGACTTGCCAGTAAAGCGTTGTCTTGGATCAAACAAGCCATCACCCGAAGCAGACGTGCCCGCTTGTCTCAACTCATCATGATTCATGCTCTGATCCTCACCCTCCTCGGAGCGGCAGTTTATGCTGGTCAGTAGTCAGATCCTCTTTGTATTCCAATTTACCTCTGAAATCTAAAGCCACATTGAAGTTAAAAGCTTTTCGATGATCGTAAGCTAATGTGTGTGTTATGAGTTACGATGTATCGTAAAATTTCTACGCAGTTATGAATACCGGTCCTAAAAAAAGTACAGCAAGTTTTATGGAATCAAAGTAAGCCGTGTGTAAAAATAAAACTGTTTTGGAGTTAAACGCTCTCAAATTTGAAGGATCCATATTTTCATTTACATGTATATAGAGCAATTTTACTGCTTTCTTTATTTTGATTCTATTTCTCCCTACTAACACCTGATAAGAGGTATTGGTTACTCAGGTGTAAAGTTAATCAAGAAGTTTTCAGGAAAAAAAGTTATATGATCTTATTGGATGGCGCTTGATCTCCATTATCAATAAAACTGTTATTCACATTTTTCTGCATTTCGCATTGAAATAGAATCTATTTGTTTACAAAGAAATTCCGGAATTGAATTCCTTCTCCTGATCTTCTCTGTTGTTGTTTTTTCCAGACCCTGTCAAAAGGCAGCTCCCAACATGCTCAAGTGAGTTGTGGTCTGACCTCTATAAAATAATAATTTTTTTTTTAATATTTTGGAGGATCAGAGCCCATAGTATTGACAGAGAACATTAAGATTTAGTTCTTACCCAAGCCCACTAGATTAATGTAATATTTAATCTGCTATCCGTCTATTTGTCTATCTATCAATTTATCTATCTGTCTATCTATCTATCTATCTATCTATCTATCTATCTGTCTATCTATCTATCTATCTATCTATCTATCTATCTATACATATATATATATATATATATATATATATATATATATATATATATATATATATATATATATATATATATATCTCACTCTCTCCTATATACATCGATCTATTCATGTATCTACCTATCTATCTATCTATCTATCAATCTTATCTACCTATCTATCTATCTATCTATCAATCTATCTATCTATCTATCTATCTATCTATCCATCTATATCTCCCTTGCTCTCTCTATCTCTCCTCTCGTTCTGTTTTTCTCTTCTTTTTTCTATCTTTTTTCCTCTCTATCTGTCTATTTGCATATCTCTCTGCCTAGATGTCTATGTGTCTCTTTACTCCTTACATCTTATTTGTTTCCCCTCTTTATAATTTTTCTTTATTGAAGATAAAATTATGTTTATACTTCCATTAGAGCGATAATGACAATATATAAAGTAAACCTCCGATATAACAGCACAAGCAGGACTTTTTTGTGTTGCTGTTATATCAGAGTGCTGTTATAGCAGAGATCTTCAAAAGCATCTTATACGAGGCGACTGACTGTCTTACAAGTAGAGAGGGTAGAGAGAGTAAAATAAGTAATTAATTAATCAATCAGTCAGTCAATCGAACTATCATTGCATCAATCAATCAGTGAGCCAACAGTGCTATCAGTCAAATAATCAATGAGTCGGTCAAACGTGCTGTCAATCAATCAATCAGTCAGCCATTCATATTGTCAGTTAATCCTCCAATCAGTCAGCCAATCTTTCAGTCCATCAATCAATCAGCCAATCGTTCAATCAATCAATCAATCAATCAGCCAATCGTTCAATTAATCAATCAATCAATCAATCAGCCAATCGTTCAATCAATCAATCAATCAATCAATCAGCCAATCGTTCAATCAATCAATCAATCAATCAATCATTCAGCTTATCGTTCAATCAATCATCAACTGTCCAGACGCCTTCACACTGACCGTGGACCCTTGCGCCTCGGGCACCAA
This sequence comes from Elysia crispata, assembly GCA_033675545.1. Classification (NCBI taxonomy): domain Eukaryota; kingdom Metazoa; phylum Mollusca; class Gastropoda; family Plakobranchidae; genus Elysia; species Elysia crispata. Next base: position 256,429 of record JAWDGP010006995.1, read on the forward strand.
GACCTTCTATGCCGTGCCGGGTGACCAGAGCAAGTTTGTCCAGTGCGACAGTCTGCGACAGGCGTACGTCATTCAGTGTCCAGTGGGCCAGGTGTACAACCCGACCACAACCACCTGCCAGCAAGGATCGGTGAGCCGCAGTGTGGAAGATGGCCTGGGGGAGAAGAGATGGGGAAGAGGGGAAGTGGAGAGAGAGAGAGAGAGAGAGAGAGAGAGAGGGAAAGAGGAAGATGCAGTAAGAGAACGAGAAAAGCGAGAAGGGGAGGAAAAAATAAAATCCCTCCTCAACAAGTTAAAAAAACACTTCATTTAAGTTTCCCGACAGACTCTATAGGGTCAACTTGCTCCATCTCTTACCCCTTTATAAAACCAATAATTTCCTCAGTTTTCCTCACATTCAAAAGAAGAGAGTGATCTTCACATACCGTGTCCTGTGTCTCAGTGACTCTTTTCTTCTTCCCTATTAATTCTAGAATGGAAATATGATCGGCAAACTTTAAAACGCAAGCGGTGCACATCTTAGGTATAGCCCAGGCATTTTGCGCAGACGGAGAATAACATACTGTAGTCAAAAATATCTCTTGGGAAAGGGATGGTGGGAGGATCCCAATCTTTACCATTACATTTTTGGTCATTTCTTTTGTCTTTCGCCCAGTATGTCAGTCTAGAGCAGTGGTTCTTAACCTGGGGTTCGATTCAACCCTTGGGGTTCGGTGAGTCGATCTTAGGGGTTCGGCAGAGCTAGTAAAAAGCATATCTATGTCTTGAATTTGAATAAAAAAATCATATTATATTTTTCACTAAAAAGGGATTTGGTGAATCCGCATATGAAACTGGTGGGGTTCTGTACCTCCAACCATGTTAACAACCACTGGTCTATAATTAACTCTAGGTTTGCGGATTTTTTCTTTTGTTCTACTTATTTCCTTACCAATAACTTGTGCGAGTGTACATCCTTAGGTCTAGCTTCGATTATCCCAGCTTCTCTGTTACAAAATGACAAAAGGATTTTCATTATCAACAGAACTTACCCATTTTTCTCTAATTACGCTACTCACTTTCACAGTCATGTTAAAGAGTATAAAAACTAAGCAACCAGAATTTTTATCGATTAATTAACAACAGCATAGTTGGTTGAGCAGCTTTTTTGATTATCCAAGTCTTCAGAAAAATATCTCCTCTACCTCAGGCACAAAAAAAGAGAAAAAGAAAAGAAAAGAAAATTGCTACTCTGTACGAATTCAGCCTTCAATTCTAACAAAAGACTTTCTATTTTTTTCCCGTTTTGCGTGACATTTATTACTGACCGACAAGTCAGCAGCCGATGGTTAGCCAATCGGAAGTGACAGAACAGTCACTTATTCATCCTGTTCTAGCCCAGTAATGATACTCGCCACTTAATGTCCAAGCCTTCAATGAAAATTATTCTGATCTTCTCTGATATTTTGCTTTATCCGGCACGTAAGCGGTAGTTAAGTTTGAGTCGCATCTTTAGAAGGTGACCCTGTCTCGAGGTGGCTTGTTCAACTAACTAGATTTTTTAGGTAATAAAAATCATCACTAGTTTGTTTTTCTATTCTTATAATATCCAAACTATGAAGGTTCTCATCCTTTTTTATTATTATAATTTTTTTATTATATGTATCCAACCTAGGAAGTCTTTCTTTTAATTTTAGTATTATTATTGCTGTTGTTTATTTTGCTATATATTTGCTCTAGAAAGCTTTTCTTCTTGCAGTTGTTATTTTTGTTGTTGCTCATTTTCTATAGGTCAACCCAGCCCCTGGCAACCCAGTTGTGGTGGTTGCCACAACCGCTGCGGCGCCGGTCAACCCGTGCACGGCCCAGGCAGTTAGTACAGGCCAAGTGTTCTTCGCGTTCCCTGGGGACAACACCAAGTTCTATCAATGCACGGGGGTTGGTCAGGTGAGCTTCGCTAATCGTGTTGGTTTAAAGCTGCTAGAAAGTTGCATGCGATGTGCATGACGTATATGTTGAGAGCCACCTGCGTGTAATGTGTGTTTTTTACCCTTTTGACGAAAAGACAAAAAAAAAAATAATGAAATCAATGAGATTCAGGGTTTGAACTAGGAGAGAAATCTTTGTCAGGTTTGAACTAGGAGAGAAATCTTTGTCAGGTTTGAACTAGGAGAGAAATCTTTGTCAGGTTTGAACTAGGAGAGAAATCTTTGTCAGGTTTGAACTAGGAGAGAAATCTTTGTCAGGTTTGAACTAGGAGAGAAATCTTTGTCAGGTTTGAACTAGGAGAGAAATCTTTGTCAGGTTTGAACTAGGAGAGAAATCTTTGTCAGGAGACTCCTCAGTTCTTCCTATTGGTTTTGTTTCTAGCATCTGCTCCTGGTGAACCATTGCGGTGTTATGTTATCGTTGGGTAAAGTTAGAATTATAGGGTGAGATACACTCGAAGGGGGGGGGGGGGGGAGAGAGAGAGAGAGAGAGAGAGAGAGAGAGAGAGAGAGAGAGAGAGAGAGAGAGAGAGAGAAACCGATAGCATTTACAACTCTTTCTTTTTAGTGGTCTTCGGTGCAAAACAGGGCGCAGAGAGTATGGCAATTAGTATGAGAGGAATGAGAAATTGTAACAAACTAGCAATTAGTAAAACCTATATATATATATTTTGGCGTTTTCTGGCTAGAAAGATAGTATATATATATATATATATATATATATATATATATATAGAGAGAGAGAGAGAGAGAGAGAGAGGTTAGTTAGCCCTCCCCCCTCCCCTAGCCCCTGTACAACCTAACACCTGTCCTCTCTCCCACTGTCCTGTCCACAGGTTCAGACGCTCCAGTGTCCCAGCAACCTTATCTGGGACCAGGCCAGACGCTCGTGTGTGCTGGCACAAGGTTAGCCCTGTAACAGCGGCAATGACCGTGGGTCAGCCACTGGACCTAGGCTCTAATCAGCAGTAGTACTAGTAGGATGACATCACATGGCGCTAAGGAACTAGTGGTGATTTAATCTGGTTTACGTGCATTCGCACGGCATAGCTTTTTTTTTTTATTTCAGGTTAAATTAGAGCTCATCTTTAGAGCTCATCTTCAGAGCTCATCTTTAGAGCTCAAACTATAATGAAAGAAAACCTTGCCATATGATTTAAAGATAGTTTGATTACCCTTTGGGCTATGAAAAATAACCCAGGTACTAAGAGAATATTGATCACAGCGCATTTACCTCATTTGAGGGGGAGGGGGGAGGGAGGGGAAAGTTAATTCACAGAAACATCTCTGAAAAAGGCATTGGAAAACAAGCCTCTTCATTTATAAACCACTTTTAACCGGTATTGAAAATTCGATAAAAGCGATATTACAAATGATTTAGTCACAGAATGAAATGTCTATTCCCAGGTGAATAGAAAGCAAAGTAACTTCATTCCTTGTATGTTACTGAGAGACGAACAAAGATAGTGACAGAATGTTAATTAGTCTGCTTCAACTTTCTTGAATAAATATTTCCATATACTTTTGGTGTTTTGCATTATATTTTGTTCTATTTTCTATTGATAATGCTGCTGTACCTTCTGTTGTGGCAGGTGTGAACACCACAACTTAATTGTTACTTTTGTAACAACTGCCACATCTGTAATCAAATTTGTCCTAGCCGTGATGTCATTTCCGCTTCAGGGCTAGCAGCATCAGCTTGAAAACTGAATCTCATGAAATTTCTGATGCTCAAACCCACGTGCTGCAACTATAAAAAATAAAACAGTAACAAAATCGTATCTTTTCTCTCTCCTGCTGTCCACGAGCTTCGTTCATATGACGGTCACAGCATTGACAAAAAAACACCATAGCCTGCTTTCATCCTCTGCCTGGGGGTCTTTCTCCATCCTCTTCCACCCGTCTGTTACTATTTTAAGGCACAACAGGAATAGGCACAGGATCAGGTCAAACGTCCACATCGCTGTCCAATCCGTGCACAACCCAGCAGGCGTCAGTTCTGAACCAGTTCTTCCCTCACCCGGATGTGACCAAGTTTATCCAGGTAGGCTGTCCTATTGGTCTCAGCAGGCAGTCGCATGGGGTCATCAAACATTTCGCATTATTTGATGAACATACGTTATCTTTAAACGAAATAATTGTTCAAATTCTGAAATAATTTGGTTCTTCTTTTGAAGAAAAAGTGGTTTTTTCTCCTACTTTTATTTTTCGCCTAGGTCACATCCAGTGGAATAAATTGAAGCAAAAGATATCCATTCAGTTCGCATTTGAAGGGTTCTCTATGCGATTTATTTTAAATATAATATAATTTTTTTTCCTTGTGGCATTTGCACTGGTCAGTATGGCTTGAATTAAATTATCAATGCGAATACTAAATAGAGCAGTTATTGCTGAATATCATCTTTACCCTAGTCAAAGTAGATCTCCGGCAATAAATCATGTACGATATGATTTTCATCTTGATTAACATCTAGATCTTCAGAAGCTATATTAAAAAATCCAATTATAATTGACAGTTTTTAATTCAAGGCAGAAACAGATTATTCACCAATTCATCATTATTTTGAAATGATACTAGAAATTAATTGTATTACGACACACAAAACATACAATGTATATTACAAATCGAATGTCCATACCAATCTATTCATCTTAAAAATGTTTACAGCCTTTAAGCATTCTGAATATAATAGCTCTCACACGTGCAAGTTATACAATGCCACACAAATAATGGTTCATGGCATGTACGCTGTACGTTATACCATACCGCATACGGTTCATGGCATGCACGCAGTAAGTCATACAATACCGGATACAGTTCATGGCATGCACGTTGTACGTCATGCAATACCACACATGGTTCATGGCATGCATGCTGTAAGTTATACCATACCGCACACTGTTCATGGCATGCACGTTGTAAGTTTTAAAATACCACACATTGTTTATGGCATGTACGCTGTAAGTTATACAACAATACAACACCGCACACGCTTTATGGCATGCATTTTCTAAGTTATGCAATGCCGCACATGGTTCATGGCATGCAGACTGTAAGTTATACAATATCGTACACAGTTTAAGGCATACCGATTATAAGTTTCGTTAAATTAAAGTTGGAGATAAGTGAAATACTGTCAGATCCATGATATAATTTCATGCATCAGAAATGACACAGGCTGTGCAATTTATGGCGTTAATTACCTAAGTCACATATGACACGGGCTGCACTTTTTATGTCACATGCGCTCTAAATCTCTCAGGCTGCAATTACAGTACCACAAGAGGGCTGAGGAATATTTTCACCGCATGCATCAACATTAATATATCTTAAAACTGAGACCTAAATACTATGATATTGCGTTAAGAAAGATTTCCGTTTCTTACAACCAGATTACATTTTATTCAGAAAAAAATTCAGTTACACTCACACAATCACACACGCACACACACTCACCTCATTCCCAAAGGCGGTGAGATTGTTCGCATCATGACCTTCTTGTTCTTAGGCTGATTCTGTTGCTATGATTGTTGTTTCAGTGTGATCTGCTGGGCAATGCCAATGTGATGTTCTGCCCAGCTGGACTACAATGGGACCAGAGCAAGCTTACCTGCGAATACCCGTACAATGTGGGCGTCGGCAGACGATAATAATATCATCGATATAAAACTATAATAAATTATGTAGACGATAGTTCTTTAATCAATTTATTTAGGCAATTAAATAATATGGATCAATAAATGACCAAACCCACGGATGTTTGTATCTCGTCTCAATAGGTAGAATATAAGACATCGGAATCCGTCAAACCAAGGAAAGAAAATTAACAGAAATTAATCTGGCTTAAGTGTAAAACTTTAGTGGGCCAGACACTCGATATTAGCCGACACAGAGAACAGGTCGCATTATTTCCAACTGTGTATTAGAATTAATGGTTGATTAGGGAACCCGATGGTCACCCTAAGGTCCATAATTATTATTTTTTTGTGTTTGGAAATTAAGGCAAATGAATTTTGATCTCCCTAAGGTTTTGCTCTTTATCTCGTGTTTTAAGAATAGCTAGGACACATAAACACTTATTTTAGCTTCCCCTTTATAAGAAAATAAAACGAAAAAAAATCAAGCCGCTTTTTATGTGTAGATAGGGCGATTGCACTTTTTAATAGGCAGACCACCACATTTTCGCAAATATATTTAAACCAAGGAGGGTCCTTTAAAAAAGTTACAACTGTAAACGAACTATCAAGTGGAATGTAATGATACTAATAATTGAAATAAAGGGACTTTAGTTTGCCCAGAAACGAAATGCTGTCAAGATTTGTAAACTGTGGAGCTATTTTTCAAATCCCTTACTTCTCTGTTCTTAAATGGGTGACGAAAATTTGCTTCGTTGGCTTACTAACATAAGAAAACGCATTGAAGCCAGAAATTATACTTCAAGCCTTCTAGTCTTTCTGGATAAGCTAATTTTTTTTATTTTAGTTGAATTTTTAAGCCTGTTGAAATGGTTCTTCCATTATATGCTTCAACAAATCTGTTGTACAAAACAGTTAAAATAGTGAAGGTTGTTTTTCAAAAAAAATAATCCGGATTTCAAACCACATCAATAAAAAGATCTAAACAATTCTTTAAAACATCTTACCATCTGTAATTAATAACATTCATGGTTCTAGAGCTGAAATCTAAACCTAGATTTTTATCCCAACATGAAATACAGATCCACAAATCTGGGTTATTTAGACCTAGACTCTTAAATGGTATGAAAGACTAAAACAGGAATTCAAATCCAACTTTTTAACAAGTTTGCAATACGCGTATTGCATCGTTTGATTTCGGAGTTTCCTTTTTTGTAGTAGTTGTAGTGGTAGGAGTAGTAGTTGTATTAGTAGTATTAGTATTATTAGTAGTAGTATTAGTAGTAGTAGTAGTAGTAGTAGTAGTAGTAGTAGTAGTAGTAGTAGTAGTAGTAGTAGTAGTAGTAGTAGTAGTAGTAGTAGTAGTAGTAGTAGTAGTAGTAGTAGTAGTAGTAGTAGTAGTAGTAATAGTAGTAGTAGTAGTAGTAGTAGTAGTAGTAGTAGTAGTAGTAGTAGTAGTAGTAGTAGTAGTAGTAGTAGTAGTAGTAGTAGTAGTAGTAGTAGTAGTAGTAGTAGTAGTAGTAGTAGTAGTAGTAGTAGTAGTAGTAGTAGTAGTTGTAATAGTAGTAGACAATAAAAGTCGGATTGAAATTTGAATTAGAAAGATTGAGAGCAGGAATTTCAAAAAATAATGTTGGTAAAGAAAGAAAATATGGAAAAAAAAATTAAATATGTATTTATTTATATATATTAGCACCATGTAAATGTTGCAGCAGGAATTAAAAAGGGATCAGTTAGAAAGATAATTACTTATAGCCACCAATACCCTCCTTAAAAATGCCCAACGCGTGTTGATTATGTTCTAGTAAGAGAACTAAGTGTAAAATTTCATACGTAGCCGCTTTCTCTATCCTGCTTGGATAAATCAAGATTAGCAACAAGAGTGGAAACATTAAACTTTTGATTCCCATTACACCAGGCACAAATCATTTCCAGCCATTTGATTTTGCTATTTATTTGGGATGTTATTAAAACAGCCTATAACTTTTTGTACATTACACTGCCCGTACTGCCTTTCTATTGGTATTGTATCGAAATGGTCTATTTGCTGTCCAAACAGATGGAAGTTTATGCATTAAAGGTGGTGTTAACGTAACAAAAATATCTAAGATTGAAGCTATGGACAGTTCTTTTAGCCAAGAAGAATATAAGAAATTACTAATTCAAATATTCTACAAAAATTGTAAGAAAAGTTTTCTCTAATGTCATGCTTGCAATGAAATATTACAGGTGGCCTTGATGACTAATATGTAATGAAATATGTCTATCACAATAATTATGGATATTTTTCACAGTGAATCTGCAGGTCGCCTTAAGGGTCTCAAAAGATAAAAAATCCTTAGAGTGAACAGAAAATTTTGCTACATTTGAGATGAAGACTGAAAAAAAATTAAAAGTTACCGAACAATAAACTTTTTAAAAAAATACAAAAATAGTCAAAATCATTCCTGTAAGTGCTTTGAAAAAGAGATACATTTGGTCACTTTTTACTACGATGTCCCTAATTTTGAATTAAGATCAATATATCTCAATAAAATTTTGAGAAGTCATGATATTTTTCCTAAAAAATTGCAAAGTCGTTTTTTATGTAGGAAAAAAGTAACAGTGTTGACGTGCTTATAAGACCTTCTAGAGCCTTCGAGTTCTCACAGTTTTTTACCTGGTCTCAGACTAAGGTTAAAAACTTTATGGGTTCAGCTTCTCACCAGTCTAAAGACCCGAACTAAATGGCTAGCTCTGGAGGTGTGCTCAACTTCACGAAAACAATTAAAAAATGTTGCGCTTTACTACTAAATAAAAGAGAAATACTATTAATAGGCTTGACTTATTACTCAATGAAACCTTCACGTGATCAGGAGTTCAGAAGAATTAAAATAATGGTGTGGTGCTCGAAGTCGCAGTCAGAATTTTGGTACTTTTTATTGCAGTGAACTTCATGTAAAGCCAACTCTGTTTGGCAGTTTTATTTTGTATATTTTTGCAATGATTAAGGCCTGATATCGTGGTCAATTCAGCTTACACACAACAACTGATCATGGTGGACTAACAGTTCGATACGAAAACAGAATGGAAGAGGCCGACATCTACAAAAGAGAGAAATACCGAAATCTGACAATAGAGCTAGAAAATGCAGGCTACAAAGCTGCGGTGATGCCCGTTGAGGTTGATGCCAGAGGATTCGTAGGGTCATCAGTCTACGACTTTCTGACTAAACTTTCAATATGTGGCAACAAAAAATAAAAGCTCTAAAGTGGTATAGCGCCGGGATCAGCAATTCATCAAGAGATGAGGGTCTGGGTTCGAATCCTGGCGCTGTGCAAAAAAAAATAATAAAAATAAATAACAGGGAGACACCTGGGAGTCATGACCTGGGTGTGGCCCGGCCGCCTTAGAGTGTCAGAGGTTCAGGGCCGAAACACTCGCTACAAGGGGGGTTTCTTCTCTGAAGACTCTCTATTATCTATCTCCCCAATGATTTTCTACTTACCAACTAATTGTTTTGATCCTGATATGTTGACTTTATCAAGATTCCACTGTATATGGTGATACAGACAAGATATGTTTTGGCAACTATGGAGAGAATAGCTTTGGCACTGCTGCTCAAAGAACTTACAAAAACATAAGACTTATCGTGTCAATCCTCACCAGGTATAAAGCGATCATCTACATATTTTTATGGATAAAAATATTGAATACAATTTTGTTCACTTTGAATGTAATTGTCAACCTTGACAGATTACCCTAATAATGAGATGCCGTGCTCTTTAGCGTAGGCGAGCATGACCTTCCACGCATCTTTATCCCCCGTGGCTTTCAGTGCTTTTGTCACTCATCTTACTTTTAGCCACTTTGTTAGTCCATCCAACATCTTTTCAGTTGTTTCCATCTGCTGCGTTTTCCTTCCATCATTCGAGTTGTAACAAGATGTTTCAGTTTCTCTCTTCTCATCACACGACCAAAAAAGGTTTCCTGACATTTTAGGTATTCTTTTTATGACAGGTCTTGTGTCAGCTTCTCGTACGCTGTTTCGTTCAATTTCTTTGCGGTCCATGAGATTCATTAACAACTACATTACTTTTGCCTCCACTTTCTTTTCTAACGTATTTTATAACGTACAGCCTGCATTCCATGAACCGTATGAGGTATTGTATAACTTATAGTCTGCATCTGCATTCAGTGCATGCCATGAACCGTATGAGGTATTGTATAACTTATAGTCTGCATCTGCATTCAGTGCATGCCATGAACCGTATGAGGTATTGTATAACTTATAGTCTGCATCTGCATTCAGTGCATGCCATGAACCGTATGAGGTATTGTTTAACTTATTGTATAACATGAAAAAAATGTGAAGACCTCGCATCCATACATCATAATAGGTTCAATATAGTATTACAGGGCTCTTCTTTTCGTATGAATGGAGATGTGTTTATTTGTTATTACATTCTTTCTCTCAAAACTCTTTTTTTTTTTTTTGCTTGCACATTTCTTGATAGAAAATCAGTGTTGTTGCGTCCATCGCTTGATTTCAAAGTACCCAAGTATTTGAATTGATCCGTTTGTTGAGGTTATTCCCGTTCATAAAGATGTTGATCTGTGGACTCTCATTGCTCCGACTAACAACATTACTTCTGTCTTTTTGCCATTCAATTCCAACCCATTTTCTGCTTTCTTCTTCAACAATGTCTAATAATAAAAAGCTATTAACTATTATTGTTGCAAGTTTTCTTAATTTTCTGCAATTACTACACTGTCATCAGCGTATCTAAAGTTGTTTACGTTGTGCCCTCCTACTTTAATTCCTAGGTATCCTTATTATTCCCGTGTAGAGAGAGAAAAGGTCTTGGGAAATCGCACATCCTTGTCTGACAACACGCTTTATTTTTTTTCAATGAGCCGATTTCTCCACAACTTGCCTTGCTGCTGTCTTTTCACAGTACATATTTTTGATCGAAGATCTGTTCCATCTATCTTCAACTGTGTTAGTTGTGTGATCATCATGTGGTACTCTGTCAAATGCCTGGTTTTAGTAATTGAAACACAGATATACAACATTTTGTACTTCCAGTGCTCGTTCAATTATTATAGTTCCAAGGGTGTAGATTTTCATTTGTTGTACCTTTTCCCTCCACAAACCCAAACTGTTCTCCTGCTATTTCTGGTTTCATTTTATTTCTGAATCGTGTCTTGATTTGTTGCCCCTGGTTTCTTTGGCAATGCAGAAATATAGATTTGGAGATGTCTGTCGGAATCTGACCTATGTCATAGATTTCATTGAGTAGTTTTGTGATCTTATCAATTCCATTGTCATCAAGTGTTTCTAAAAGTTCCACTGATATACTGTCTGGGCTTTTGATTTGCCTGATTTCATCTTTCTTATTGTCACCTGATCTCATATTTCATGCCTGGTGATCCAGAAAATCTGTGCTTCATTACATTGAAATTCTTTTTGTGGTCTCCAAAAAGATCACTTATGTACTGTACCCATCTATCAAGGGTTTTTTTCTTTTTCCGAAAATCATGTTACCCATTTTTGACATAAGACATCCTGTGGATGATCATGTTTTCTTTCTAGAGATTTCTCCAATGTTTTTGAATATTGTCTCTGCTCAGTACTTCTATGTCTCAGCACTTGTCGTTGATCCACTTCTCTTTGGCTTCATCGCATTTTTTTTTATTTCCTTATGCAGTATTTCGCATTTTTCTCTTTTTTTTTTTACTTGCCTCTTTTTTTCCCACCAGGTCAAAATACTTTAAGTCATCCATTTTTGTTTTGTTTTCCTTTTGACTCTTAGTATTTGTTCCACTGCTGCTTCTGTGACTGCTGGTCCAGTTCCTCAGCTTCTTTTAAGATTTCAAATCTATTTTGAACAGCCACACGATACTTTTATCGAAGGACTTTAGTTAAACCAAGTCACATTTGGTGTTTTTAGGTTTACTTCGGGTTTTCTTAAGTTTCAGTTTAAATTTAGCAGCCACTGGAACATGATCACAATAACATTTGCCCCAGGGTAGGTCTTTGCTGAGAGAAGCGCATTTCTAAATCTTTTTTTATCAGGATATAACCGATCTGATTTCTGCTTCCATCTCCTGAGTTTTTCCATGTCCAATATCCTTCTTTTTGGTTGCTGAAACCATGTGTTTCCGATGATAAGGTGTTTGGTATGATTACCCCATTTAACCTTTGAAAAAAACAGCAACAGTCCATTATATTGCACAAAATTGGAATCGTTAATTCAATTCCCATCTCATGATGACTTTAACCCTGTTTCCAATATTGTTTAATTGTATCTTTAAAATTGTAGGGCACAACCGATAAGCATTTTTCTGAGAAAGGCAGAGGCTGAGAATGGAAAAGTACGGGAGCTAACAACTCCACCAAAAGTACAATGTAATCATTTGTTTATCTGTGCGTATGTTTGTGTGCCAAGAAGGATTCAAATGGAATGATATATCTATCATCAGCTAAAATATGTGCATTTGTGAGAATTAAGTGTGATAGCACATTTTCCACAAAATTCAAGCACACTACTGTTGTGTGTGTAGTATGGCATGTATATCTTTGTATGTCTAATTTGGAGATTGTTTCAATAGTGACGGTGCTACTAGTAATAAGAAAATGCGCATCTGTGTTTTGTAACAGGCAAGGGTGGTATAGTAAAATCTCACTTTAAAAAAACTGCAATCAGCACTGTATTTTGTTAATGGAAGTTAAGGGTTCTATGTTGGACCAATAGCATAAGGTAAAAGAGCACTAGTTATAGGAGTACAAAGGGGGTGTGTCGACTTATCAATTAACTCAATAAAAGTACCAACAAATGCAATTTTTTTTAGTAATAAAACACATAATTACTAGTCTACTTTAGTTGTAGACAGTTCAAAATACTTGCAACAGAAAGCATATGAATTAAATTTTCAAACTATGGGATATCAAAGATATCTACATTTATCCCTATTACGATGTACAAACTAGATCCATTCACATTTGTGAATTAATGGTAATATGAGCACAGATAAGTGTGCTAAGACAGACTTATCAAGGATATTGCCATTAAAGTATGTTGAACCTGATCCCAAATAAAAGTAGAAGTAAAAGCCAATACTTGAGTTAATTTAGGATATTGAACTTGTCAAACATTGCATAGCTTTCTAATAAAACTTATCAGAAATCTATTGAGGGAGGCAATAAAAAATCTTAAATATTGAAGAAAAAAACAAACATAACAGATAGTGCAACCGCTGCTCTAACAAAAATTTAAACGTAGAAAATGACTGCGGTCTAATTGATGCCCCACATGAACTAACACCTTGCCCATGAGAGCAGCCAAATGTAAATTATGCTATATCGCTCTGTCACTTGAGAAAGATCAAACAAATGAAATAAGTTTTTGAAAGGAATTTGTACAGCCCAGGGTTAAATATAACCCAAGATTTGAAACTTTCACTGATGACAGAGAGTGGCAGCTGCTACCTTATTTTCAAGAACATTTTAAGTTCTCAATTGTTCAGCATTGTAGTTTGAAGCTGTGATGTGCACAGAAATGACACAAAATATCTCTGATATTAAATTACACATGTACATCATAATCAATGGAATATTAAAAAAAATAATGCCTTAACTATACATTGGCCCTCACTTTTTATTTTTCAAAAGTTCGGTTTAGCAGTGATGAGACAAAAATGCAACTTTTGTGCTCACAAATACGCAGGAAAATATTAAAATCAAAAATATTCTGAGCCCAATACTACACATATTCAAAAGTGAATTACTCAACAGTAAAAAAGTCTAGACCTGATGCGCTCTATAATTTACAAAAAAAATAGTTTTTCATACATAATAGAAAGAAAGCAAATCATGATATGATATTTAATACAAAAGAAGATAAGAAAAACAAATGTGTTCATAAAATAAACGTCTTACTCTAAACCGTAATGTCCTAAATGAAAAAAAGCAGACAAGAAATGCTACGTTATAAATGACAAAAATTGAAATTCTTCTGTTTAACGATTCAAATTTCAAAGTAATGCGCTCACAATTGAATGAGTCTTCAATCAATGCAGACAGCATTATGCTCGCCCAAAGCTGATATGATCAACTCAACTATCAAAAGACCCAAAAAATGTACGCTTAAAACTTCAAGAGTGAGACCTGTAGTAAAAACCGGATCCTCTTAACAATCAAAAGAATTAAACAAAGCGTCTCATGCATTTTCTTTGAAGTAAAATATCATAACCCTGTTATTAGCAAAAAAGTATGAATAGATGTAAGGAGCTCCAAAAGCTAAAAAAAAGTATGTACTTATGGTCATATTGCGGTCATAATACATACATCATCCACCAAAGAAGAAGAGAGACAGAGACAGGCAGAGAGAGAAAAGAAGAAAGAGAGAGTGAAAGAAACAAATGATTGAGATTGTCCCATTTCTGGACTTCTTTACATCATGCGCGGACTTAAGTTGGAACAAATCCTTATGATTGGACCGATGATTGGAAAGATTATTTGGAGATGAGGATAGAAATAAAAGGTCTGGGATGGGTTAAACAGGTCATTGCGAAATTTGAGGACGGATTCATATGCAAAAACATGGTGATCAAAGCCAATCGTCACGACACATCATGGCGATAACTAAAAATGAACCAAATATGGCTTTCTTGTCTCCTCCAGGTTTCAAAAATAAAATCATTTATTTTATCTAATTTCAATAAAAAATAATTTGATCTGAGGGTTATGAAAACAATTAAAAATATCTGATAGAAAATTCAATGCAACTCCAGGCTTGTACTTATAAGTATTTTTGACCTAGCAGTGGAGCTAATGGTTTTTTGCCTGTTCAACTAAATGGTGTGTAGTTAGTCCCTGTGAAAGGTGCAATATTTCAATACAAATTGTAATGGATTTATTAATAAATTAGAATGTCTGTGGTTTCTAGTTTAAGTAATGTGCTTTGTAATACTAATCATTCTGAAATAAAAATGACCTTCACCGCTTCTCCAATAGTGTGAGTCTACCAGTCAGGCTTGTATCAAAGATGTAAAGCATTTGGTAGCTCGTGTTAGACCAATCCGCCCGATGCACTTTAAGCAATTGAACCTGTTGCTATTTCTGTTACAAGCCATATCTGCATCATCAAGGAGTAAAATCACCAGGAGTAAAATCACCAAGGAGTAAAATCACCTAAGAGTAAAATCACAAGGAGTAAAATCACCTAAGAGTAAAATCACCAGGAGTAAAATCACCTTGGAGTAAAATCACCTAAGAGTAAAATCATAAGGAGTAAAATCACAAGGAGTAAAATCACCAGGAGTAAAATCACCAAGGAGTAAAATCACCAGGAGTAAAATCACCAAGGAGTAAAATCACCAAGGAGTAAAATCACCAAGGAGTAAAATCACCAAGGAGTAAAATCACCAAGGAGTAAAATCACCAAAGAGTAAAATCACCAGGAGTAAAATCACCAAGGAGTAAAATCACCTAAGAGTAAAATCACCAAGGAGTAAAATCACAAGGAGTAAAATCACCAAGGAGTAAAATCACCAAGGAGTAAAATCACCAGGAGTAAAATAACCTTGGAGTAAAATCACCAGGAGTAAAATCACCAGGAGTAAAATCACCAGGAGTAAAATAACCTTGGAGTAAAATCACCAAGAGTAAAATCACCAAGGAGTAAAATCACCAGGAGTAAAATAACCTTGGAGTAAAATCACCAAGAGTAAAATCACCAAGGAGTAAAATCACCTAAGAGTAAAATCACCAGGAGTAAAATCACCTAAGAGTAAAATCACCAGGAGTAAAATCACCAAGGAGTAAAATCACCAGGAGTAAAATCACCAAGGAGTAAAATCTCCAGGAGTAAAATCACCAGGAGTAAAGTCACCAAGGAGTAAAATCCGTACAATCAGTTTCTTATCACTGTAATGGAAAAATAATCATAAAAAGTATAGAAAAACAACATTAATTATGCCTCACAATCATAAAAAGGCCTTTCCCAAAAAAAAAAATGAAAGCGAAAAAAGTTCATGAAATTTTTTTAATATTTTCCATTGAGTTAAGTATAATTTGTACAAAGTCGAAACTGATATCTTAAAAGTATCTTATTAACTATCTGGCAGCCAGATATTAACACCTTAGTCAGACTCTCGAAAGATTAAACACATCCTTTGACTCATTTTTACAAGAAGAAGCTCCAAATTCATGGATTGAATAGGCCAAATTCTGAAGAGTAAAACTGCGGCCAGTTTCCTTATTTATTAAGAAGTAAAACGTTTTCATTAGGAGGTCATATTGTTAACATTTTAAATTAAACTCAAAATGTATTTTTTGTATTATACTTATTAATAAAGATATATTTTTTCAAGCTAGCATTATTTCTGTGACGGATATAAAGCAATGAAACCTGAATTTAAAATATTATTTTATGAGAAACTGCATCATGCCTTATAAACCTGCAGGTTTCATCAGAGAGTATAGGCCGCACAAGAATACCAATCAAGTAGAGCCCCGGTTTGTCCCCGTTGAAAAAAAAAAAGGAATGACAAGTGATATTGTGTATAACTTATTTATAAGTAGGGATTTCATTTCTGCTTGAAT
Source organism: Elysia crispata (assembly GCA_033675545.1). Taxonomy (NCBI): domain Eukaryota; kingdom Metazoa; phylum Mollusca; class Gastropoda; family Plakobranchidae; genus Elysia; species Elysia crispata. Next base: position 272,620 of record JAWDGP010006995.1, read on the forward strand.
GATGTACATGTAGAATAGCTATATAATGAAAAAGTAGACATCTTTTACCATAAAAAGAAATTATGCAAGAAATCTAAATCCTTGTTAACAAATGGTTCTGAAGACAGGCCTTCAGTCATTTACCCTATCCGTACAACTTGTTTCATTATCGGATCCATACAGCATAAGTAATTTTGTGCCGCTACGGTTTGAAAAGATAGAAAAAACATTTATAGTTATCTGCACATCAGAAGTGACAAACGTACCCCACATTTTTACTGCAATAAAGCCACTTACACCTACCAGTACACCAGGGGTGACAACACAACCCCAGCTCTACTGTATTAATCAAATCGTCATCCTCAGTTGGAATGGTCCATGTTTGGGTATTGGTATTAGTACAATCGCACTTGCTATTAAGGAAAGTGGGTAACTATTGCAGTTAACTAATATCTTTTTATTACACATGTTCACTCACAATAAAACATGTTTTCTTGTTGTTTTTGTTGTTTTTTTTTTTGCGGGGTGGGTTGGGTTTTTTTTGTTTTTTGTTTTTTTTTTTGTTTTTGTTTTTTTTGTTATAGAATGCGACTTAGACCATCATTTAATATATGGACAATAAACTAAAAACCATTTCAATTAATTCCAAGATTGAACATTTGAATTTGAGATAAGTTTTTACAAAAGACCGAAATTCTATAATCATCTGTGATATTACGTCAAATTTGTACCTCTAAAGGTCTGTTTAGACGAAGCGATGTGCAGCTAGCTCTGCAGAGAATCGCTTGCCACAAATTTCAGTCTGTTTACACGGGGCGATTTGGTGCTCTGTCACTTTCTGCTAGTCGCTTTCAATAGTCGCTTCCTGCACGTCGCTAGCGATTTCTGAAATAGAGAGACCTCAAAACCAAGCAACTTTGACATGCGCAAACAGGTCTGTTTAGACGAAGCGATGTGCAGCTAGCTGCAGATCGCTTTCTGCACACAATCGCTTTCCACAAAAACTTCAGTGTGTTCACACGGTTTGATTTGGTGCCCAGTCGCTTTTTGTTGACCTTTTTCTACAGTCGCTTTCTGCCCGTCGCTAGCGATTTCTGAAATAGAGAAAACCTCAAAACCTGGCAACTTTGACATGCGCATTGGATGACCATGTGACCCAAACTTCAAAGCAGTCATCCGTTGAAAATGGCTTCAAAATTTTTCCACAAAATCAAAGCCCAGATGATAGAAGAGTTCAGTGGGACGATTGTCTGCGGGACACGAGATCCAAGGAATATTTCAACAAAAATAAAAGAATTGCTGCACTAGAAAGAATGTGCCTACTCCAGAGATCGGAACCACATAATGTTGTAAAAAATGACGTTACACCCCAAACACGTGTGGTCACTGGAACAGAAATGCGTGTGTACCTACCTAGGAAAGAAGCTAATGTAGTGGTTGAACCGGCTGCGACTCCCTTCATCACTACTCCTCATTTTACCGGAAACGATTACTTTTTTTTATTCCGTGACCCCCTCATCACTACTCATTTTACCGGAAACGATTACCTTTGTTTATTCCACGACTCCTTCATTACCACTCTTCATTTTACCGGAAATGATTACTTTTTTTTATTCCGCGATCGCCTCCATCACAACTCTTCATTTTACCGGAAACGATTACTTTTTTTTATTCCGTGACCCCCTCATCACTACTCATTTTACCGGAAACGATTACCTTTGTTTATTCCACGACTCCTTCATTACCACTCTTCATTTTATCGGAAATGATTCCCATTCTGGTAACCGGAACCCCGCGGATCTTCTGCAACGGGACCCCGGTAATCGTGTTACCTAAAAATTGGGATCCGTCACAGCCTTACAGCACAGGGTTTAATCGATTCCAATCTGACCCAGCCCAGACTTTATCTGCAATGGCAGGTCAGCCAACATAGGCTAAACCTATAAAAGTAAAAGGAAGGAAGAAAGGAGCCCCAAAACTAAAACAAAAAAAAAACCATCTAGGTTGCAGTTTTTATTATGTAATTATAGAAAGGGGAAAGAGTAAGGGAAAGAATGTTACGATTGGAAGAAAAGCGAGTCCGACTGTTGCAATCACAGAAAGTTAAGCATGACCGTTGAGATAGACCGTTGTTGACTTATATAAGATGGGAAGAAAAATAGAAGAAGAAAGATTTCGAGAAAGTGTTTAAAAAAGAAAGCCAGAATGAAAGAGAGTGCGAGAGAGAGAAAGAGGGAGAAAGAGAAGAGAGAGAGACAGACAGACAGACAGAGAGAGAGACAGAGAGACAGAGAGAGAAACAGAGAGAGACATAGAGAGACAGAGACAGAGAGAGACAGAGAGAGACAGAGAAAGAGAGAGAGAGAGAGAGAGAGAGAGAGAGACAGAGAGAGACAGAGAGAGACAGAGAGAGACAGAGAGAGACAGAGAGAGACAGAGAGAGACAGAGAGAGAGAGAGAGAGAGAGAGAGAGAGAGAGAGAGAGAGAGACAGAGACAGAGAGAGAAACAGAGAGAGACAGAGAGAGACAGAGGCAGAGACAGAGAGAGACACAGAGAGAGAGAGAGAGAAAGAGAGACAGAGAGAGACAGAGAGAGAGAGACAGAGAGAGAGACAGAGAGAGACAGAGAGAGAGAGGTTCCCTTTCCCAATCTATCAGTTTCAAATGAGATATAGTCGGGGTACACGTCACTCGTCTGATGTTAATTCTGTCGCAGCCCAGGTTCGCACACACTGGAGTAATTGCGTGTGGTGTTTGAGTTACAACATGTAGATCCATGTACTTCGCTTTTGTGATTATCTGTAATGTGCCCGATATCGTAGGATGGAATTGCTTGCCTGTTTTTTTATTAGAAAGAGTCGTAGTGCCACGCCAAGCTCTCCTTTAAGAAAGCTTATCCCTATTGAGCAGTCAGAACGGCCTGAGCGTAAAGAAACTACAGAAGTCTATAAAACAAGATCTCCTTCTCAGTGAGTAGTTTTTGACGGTAGACCATAGTCACTCTTACTTTATTCTAATTTCAAACAAAATAGCAAATCAAAGATGAAGCCGAACATTTTTTTTAAATGTGTTTGCTTTTTGAGTCGGTTAACCTGAGGTTATATCGAAGTAAGCACGGAGAGATAAAGAGTTTATTTTACCTCCAAATTCTTAACAATCATCCCCTGCAGATGATAGTAAAATAAGCGTTCAGATTTTCTTACATGGTTGCTTCATTGCGAATGTGTATGTTCTTCCAAAATCCCACAAACCTTTTTATATAGAGATGATGGTGAGGTTTGTGAACGCTGAGAAAATACGTGAGAATGTTATAACTTGAATATTTCCTTCACAGCTGTCAATGTTTCTTCGTGCATATTATAGCTATAGTCTCACAGGGAGTGATAGACAAACAGAACAAAACCTATTGAAAGATGCACAGTAAATGATAAGAGTGAAAGAACATTCAACAAAGGAAGGAACTTCTAATCTAGATCTAACTGTACATCCAAATCAATCGAGAGACAGGAAAGCTATGAGAATATAATTATTGTAAGGACGGTTATCGAACCCACGTAAACACGGCACCGACCGCCTCTCTGGACCAGTCGAACAAGTCAGTGATGTCGACCACCCAGCTTCGCGGCGAGCAGTGTCATTACTGCATCAGTCTTCACATTGAGCATCATCTTTTGCTTTTGGGCTGTACCCGTTTACCGAATTAATTCATTTAAGACAGGCCCCAAAATCATGAAACAGCAATTGAGGTAGTTATCACCATTTCACGGTGTAAAATCATAAAGTCATGGCTATTTAGATCAAACTCTAACCTTTCGTTATTTTCAGGAAATAGCTTAGATGCAAATACACAGCGTTCAAAGATCGTCACATTAATCAATGTATCCATTGAAAAACGCCTGACAAAAGTGCATTCACCGGTAAGATAATTATTTTATTTAATTTCGTTCTTCTTTTACACAGGTGGTGTTACAAACTGTAGGATATCATATGTCATTTTGAATTTAAAGAAAGCAAAATAATTATGACACTTTTAGCAATCTCCGAATATCAGGAAAATACCATTGCAAATACATTTACAACAGAATAATATTCTGTCGATGTCTTTTTAAAAGTTTCTTTTGTTATAGACATGGATAAAGCTATCAAATCTTAAACTAAAAAAAACACAAGACAAAAAGTAGAAGAGGCCAATTCTTTGTAAAATCATAGAGCTTCTAAATATGTTCTGTTCTCGACATCAGATAAAAAACAATCTTTGACAAAATATTAAGCTACCAACAGCAAAGTAAAGTTCACAGGTGATTCAATATTAAAAATAACCATTAAGGATCGCTTTCATTATAATAATCCTGCATTAGAAATTTTATTGTGCTTTTTATTTGAAGACAAGGTAAGCCGATCAGATTTTCGTAAAGATTAATCAAAAAATTTCCAGGCTATTTCAGTACCGTGTTAATAAACAATGCCTAAATCTTTAATAACCAAATAAAAGGCAAGCTGGCTTATTTTTAAAGCTATATATAACGTGTGCGTTCAATAAAACCTTTTTAGACGAGCAATTTTCAGTGGTTTGGACGTGTCTCGGCAGTTTTCTGAGAAGGATGTTCAATAAGCAAAGGGCAACAGAAGCACAATGTGGGAGAACAGTTTATCATTGTGTTATTCTTTTCTTCCTTGTCTCCCGACTAACACGCACCATGCTCTCCACCACTTTCCTTCTCTTCCTCTCTTCCTCAGACATTTGGGCCGGCAACGTCTCAGATTTAGGAGGGACTCTGGCTTTGGTTGTCTCCCCTCCTTTAACATCGCTACCATCGGCCTTGACCTTAGCTTCTCTCGGAGAGGCCATCTCCTCCACCTTTACCACCTTACCACTGGGCTTGTCTCTAGCTGTGACGCTGGCAGCTTCATTGTCTCGCGGAGATGTTGGTTTTGTTGTGCTCTCTACGGAAGTGAGGCGTGGTAAGATTATTCTCTTGCCTTCATCGCAAGATCGGCTTGACGTGGAAGTTTCTAGTCTTCCATGAGAATCATCACCAGTTATTTTGGAACAGTCTTCAACCTGTACATTATCTCTGACTTTATCAACCTGTACAGATTGGGGCTTGGTTTTCAAGGGTGATTGTTTCACAGGGTCTTTCTGCTTGGATGATGCCGGCCTGTATGAGTTTTCAGTTCTATCTTTTTTGTCTCTATCAGGCGCCTGGTTTCGGTTTGAGGATGTCACAGGAGGAAGTGGGTCAATCCCCATCTCTTGAGAAAAGGACTCGATAGAGTCACGAGTTTTTCGAATTACGGATGGCGATTTGTGCATGGATTTAGTCCGGGAGGTTTCGGACGATGAATCGTTTTTGTTATATTTGGATCTCAGTTGCTCATCTTCCATTTTTTCTAGACGGACATGCGTCGAGGACTTGTCCGCTCCTATACTTACTGTATCGTTAATAAAGTTGCTCACACCGAGAAGCGCGTCTCCTAAAGCAGATTTTCGTCTGTCCCGACTGGGAGGCGAGTGAAGATCTTCAGGCTTTGATAGTATTTGATCGATGTTCTCTGGATTCTTTGATTCCCTTTGGTAATCAGAGCTAGATGTGGTCACGATCACTCCAGTGCGTTCTGTGGAATCTTTAGAAGAGTCGTTTCTGTGTTCCCTTTTATTGACACTGTATTTGCTTGAAAGATCACTGAATGCCCTGGTGGGCTCAGTGATGGATGATGAGGTCAATTTTCCGTCGCTGATTTTATCTACTGGAATCAAAGACGATGTTGTATTTTCCCCGTTTTTTTCGACCCGGAAGTCGTCTCGCTTGCTAGAAGAAATCGTAGTGTGTGCTCGGGAAAGTCCATGGTCAGTAGAAAAGCCTTTGGTGTCCGAAACTCGCCGTCTCAAAGCCTCGGCCTCCTCCAATCTGGCTCTGCTTTTGTCGTCAAGCGTCGTAGCTGAGTGGTCGCCGTGTTCCTCTCTCACTACAGGTAGTCGAGCGAGGCGGTTCAAATCTTGACCTGAGTCGACATGTCCGGATTTAGTGAGCTTTGATTTTCTGAGATTTTCAATCGATGGCAAAGTTGAGCTGGTTGAGGGTGTCGTGCTTTGAAGTGAAGTTTTTGTTGTTGTTGTTGTTGTTGTAGATGATTGTGGCAGTGTTGTTGTAATCGCAGTACCGATTGCTTGGCTGTTTCGTTCTATGGGGAGGATATCCTTTGGATTAGTTTGATGCTTGGAGGGGGCTGCGCGAGATATCGGCTTGTTTTCGGCCTGTCTACTACTTGAAGGATGAGGCTCACCGTTAGCTCTTGCCTCATTCACTAAGATAACTCCATCTGCATTTCTGTTGTTACTCGTGGAATTTTCCCTAGGTTTAATGGTTGCAGTGGTATTGTTGTTGGCGTTTGGGTTAGACGTGGTATGATTGGGACTCCCAGCAGCTAAAGATTTGTGAAGGTTGAGCTGGGCTAATGCATTGGTCACCGCAGCATCAACGGCTAGGGACATCCTCTTGTCTCTGAAGTCTCCTCTCTCTCTTGCTCCAACGATCGAGGCCGCAGCGGCTCTGGCTGCAACCTGAGCCGTCATCTTAAACCCACGGCTCCCTCCTCCTCCTCCACTACCCCCGCCACCACTACCGTTCACTCCCCGTCTCGCCCCTTCACCGGCCTGTCCCCTCAGAGCTGCAGCCGCTGCCTGCCTCCTCCTCGCCTCCATCTCTGCCATCATCTTGCCCTTGACCTCAGCCTTCTTCTGCACTTCCTGCCGGTGCAGCCTATTCCGCTTGACGGAGTCACATGTGTTGAGAAGTGCGCCCAGTAGGAAGCCGCCCGTGGAGCCCACGAGGCACCATCTGGACCAGCCCACCTCAACGGTGGTCACATCAGGCCGCAGCTGCTGCACCAGGTCGATCTGGTAGAGAGCGAGTGTAGCACCCTCACAGAATGCTGGGAAACAGAAGAAAACAAACGAAACAACATGAAATATCATTTGAGTGCCCTAATAAACTCAATCGTTTCTGCATCTACATTAACTCTACATTACATGCAAGACTGGTACAATTTCGACTTTTTTTTCAGCCTGGGTGTACTGCATTTTTAAAACAGAGTGGTAAAACATGGAAAACGTAAGCAATGAACATGTGCAAATGGTTAGCTTTAAACTATAGTGGTAGCAAATCAGATGGGTCACAGCTATAGCTCTAAATCTGGTTTTGTCCAAAACACAACGCCTTCCATTTTTTTAATTGTATCTCATACTGGGACACACAGAGACTCAGCAGAATAGCTCATTCTCTTTTAATGGACCATCATCTGCACCTCCAAAATACAGTATGACTACTCCATCTCTCTTTCTCTTCTCTCTCTCTGTATCTCTCTCTTTCTCTCTCTCTATTTCTCTCTTTCACTCTCTCTCTCTAGCTCTCCCTCTCCCTCTCTCTCTCTAGCTCTTTCTCTCTCTAGCTCTTCCTCTCTCTCTCTCTCTCTCTCTCTCTCTCTCGCTTTCTCTCTCTTTCTCTCTAGCAGCCGTGCTCTCTCTCTTTTTTTCTCTCTAGTTCTGTCTCTGTCTCTCTCATCCCCTCTTTCTCTTTCTCTCTCTCTCTGTCTCTCTCTCTCTCTCTCTCTCTCTCTCTCTCTCTCTCTCTCTCTCTCTTCCTCTCCTCACCCCCTTTTTCTCTCAGGGCAGAATTTTAGATTGTTTTCTATAGGTGAGTTAAGATAAACGATTTCCTCAATTAGAAATATATACTTTTTTGTTGGCAAAAATGTTATAATCTGTCGAAAGACAAGACAGCAAAAAACAAAAATCGTAGGCCAAGTCTATGGCCCAAAGGCAGACATACGTATGGGTAAAGATAAAACTGATCTATTTTGTTCAACTTTATTGTGGAGTTGGAATAGATTAGAAACTCAGGACAACTCCATGTTGTCGAGTCAGGGTTGAGACGTCACAGAGAGGAAGCCAAGCTTCAAAATCTGGGTCATTTCAGAGATTTTCACATCCTCACAACAAACATCCACTCAAGCGACGCTCCTGCTGCTTGGAAGCGGGGACTCACCGACTAGGAAGGAGAGATACGAGTAGCAGGCTCCAACATTCTGGGACTTGCAGCTTCCATTGTAGAGCGCGAGACAGAACGCCTGGACACTGAACAGAGCTAGCACCAGGGTGGCGGTACACAGGCCGAAGATAATGATGACCACGGCTGGGAACGAGAAACACCGTGGGGTTTGTTTTCTTTGTTTAAGAAGAATAAAGAGATGTTTGATTATGTTTTCTGCTTGAGTTAGTTCTGTGTCTAAGAAGAATAATGAGATGTTGGATTATGTTTTCTGTTAGAGTTAGTTCTTTGTCTGAGAAGAATAAAGAGATGTTTGACTATGTTTTCTGCTTGAGTTAGTTCTTTGTCTAAGAAGCATAAGGAGATGTTGGGTTATGCTTTCTGCTTGAGTTAGTTCTTTGTCTAAGAAGAATAATGAGATGATGGATTATACTTTTTGCTTGAGTTAGTTCTTTGTCTAAGAAGAATAAAAGAAGTTGGATTATGTGACGGTTTAAAAAGTTGATAGTACAATTTTGTAAAAGACAATAAGACAAGATTAAAAGCTATCAGGGGATAATGAAGAAGTTGCTAGGTGGATATTAGCTTATCATGTCAGAGATTTATCAACCATGTGAATTGTTCTCAATTTTGATTGACCTTTTCCAGCCTATCTTCACCTCTCAGCAAAAACCAAGGCACAACATTTCACAAGGGATGCACAGAACCGTGACAATATTTTCTTGCCTGATTGTTTTGAAGTGACTGCAGAACGTTCTAGTTAGCCTCAATAGAAATTCGAATATGTGTATGTGTTTTTTTTTAATAAAATATGAAAGATGAACAGGAACATTTGGAATAATCATTATTCATGTGTATGTCCAATTTACCTGGTTTAAAATTTGTTTTAGAATATCATACATTGATTTTGGTTATCGTGTATGTCTCCTGTCTATCTATAGACATATTTCACTTGCCAAAGGATTCAATAACATCTTAAAGGTCTTTCCACAAATATTTCTTTTTTTTTTTTTTGGCCTTATTATTTTATTCTGTATTGTACGTTTGTACACTCAGGGGATAATAACATGGGTTGTTTGTTCTTTTTCCAAGCACACGTGAGCACAATTTTTACTTCCATGAAATAATTATTTACATAATTAAATAAATCGATCAGGTGGGCGTCATGTGCTGTAACAGCTGAAGTATCCCACAAGTGATAAAGGATTGATGCACCCTCTCCCCCCCCCCCCCCCATATTTTTCCAGCACTGACATCACACTTTTTTCTCCATGTTGCAGCCTTATCATCTTGCAAGATAGTAATGTTTTTACTTTTCAGCCCTCCGAATCTCCCTGTCCTATACGCACACAAAGCAGCACGGAAATTCCAGCTATCAATTTTTTTTTTCATGGGGGGAGGGGCGAGAGACACCGGAAGGGGTAGCTGCTATTTTTTTCCCAGGATCTACCTAAAATACATTATAAAGAAAGCAAGATTATATGCTTCATTGCGTGTAATCTTTCCTTTACTACACTTGTGCATGGATCATCTATTGAAAATGTAGTTTCAGACAAGTTTTGCACATTACGTTAATAACTCCTAAGATGATTCTTAAATCACGAAATGGAAGACCGCAGTTTGGCAATGATTATAGAAGCACCATTGCGTCACTAATTTTGCTATACTTTAAACACGTGACTGGTCACTCACTTCTCTCATTCGTGACATGCAGCATCTGACAACCTTGTCTTTGGCAGCTGACCACTAGCCCTAAGGCCCGAGTGTCCCCAGTGGTCAACTTGATGAGAGTCCAGTAAGGCGTGCAGTAGCCGGCTACAAGGGACCCGAAGCCTGCGAAGTGAAGCAGGAAGGACAGACGTAGATAGCACGTGGGCGGTGGCGCCATGGAGCCGATTTACTGACCTGAGAGTGAGATAATTGACACATTAACATCGTGGTAAAGATTGACACATGAGCAACATGGTAATGACTGACACATTAGTATCTTAGTAAAGATTGACACATTAGCAACATGGTAATGTTTGACACATTAGTATCTTAGTAAAGATTGACACATTGCCATCGTGGTAAAGATTGACACATGAGCAACGTGGTAATGATTGACACATTGCCATCGTGGTAAAAATTGGCATTAGCATCGTGGTAACATATTGGCTCATTAGGACCGTGTTAACAGATTGGCACATAAGCGTTGCAATGAATATTGACACATTAGTTCCGTGGTAACAGATTGACAAACTAGCATCGTTGTAAAGACTAGCATATTAGCATCGTGATGAAGATAGACATAGTAGAATCGTGGTAAAAACTTACACATTGGCAACGCTGTAAAGATTGACATATTAGCATCGTTGTAAAGAGTAAGAAATTATGTATAACTGTCAGGATTCTAAAGCATGACAATATCAAATAAACTACTCGTATATACCTGGGCAGATTTTTTTTAATCACAGAACAAGTTTTCATATCGTACTAGATTGTCTACTGTTATAGCGTACTCCTACACAAGAAAGTTACTGATTCTGTACTTTCCTAATCTATTTATAAACTTCCTAAAGACTTTTAGAAGGCTATGAATTTTCGCAAAAAGTGTCTAGATATGCAATGCCTTGGATACTCGAAGTAACCCAATTATTTAAACTCACATGACAAAATATTTAAAAAAGGATCTATTAAATTAGGAATGCAGAAATTAGCTAACTTCCTGTTGTTGTTGTTGTTGTTGTTGTTGTTGTTGTTGTTGTTGTTGTTGTTCTTCTTCTTCTTCTTCTTCTTCTTCTTCTTCTTCTTCTTCTTCTTCTTCTTCTTCTTCTTCTTCTTCTTCTTCTTCTTCTTCTTCTTATAATCATTATCAATAACATCATCATCATTATCATTATTATTATTATTATTATTATTATTATTATTATTATTATTATTATTATTATTATTATTATTATTATTATTATTATTATTATTATTATTATTATTATTATTATTATTATTATTATTATTATTATTATTATTATTATTATTTTTATTTTTATTATTATTATTATTATGGGGGCAAATGAGGCAAATTCAATCAAAAGAAAAAAGAAGAAACTCATAAACCAGTTCTTGTTGTATGTATTTAAATTAAAGTTTGGCTCTTTGTTTTAGTTGGGTTTTTTGTTTAAATCTTGTTACATGTATCATACCTGAAGTCTCGTATTATTGCATGTAGCATATTTCTCGCCATCAAATTTTCTCGTTTAGTGAAGATTTACGAGAAAAAAGGACTAATGCCTGTTTGTTTGTTTCTTTCTTTCTTTCTTTCTTTCCTTGTTTGTTATATTTTGTATTTTGTTTTCTATGTTGAACTATCTAGGACTTGTGCTCATTATTATTTAAAAAGAATCGGAAAAGTACTTTTAAAAACAATTCTGAGATTTGTACGGTTTCTACACAATTGTGGCTCTTCTCTCAGTACCTCAAAATCTGTTAAGCATATGTGCAAAGTGGGCCAAAGGAAATCACTGATTCTACTTGCTTAAGTTTTTAAATGCCTTCTATTTATTGCTGTCTGTTTTGTATTTTACATTGTTGACTTAGAAGTAAATAACTCGCTTGTAATCTGCAAGGATCCTCGAATGCTGATTCGAACCTGTCTGCCTATATGATCTAGCAGTGAATCATTTTGGTAAACAATCATTCATTCCAGACTAATTACACTGAACTTTTTTTATAGCTCACCTTTTTCGTAGTAAATAAAGACACAGCAACGAAAATGCAAAGCTCTTATAGAGTTGTCATTTGATTTTATCACCAACCCATGACTCCATCTCTACCGGCGAAGTCGCGTCAAAACATTGTTTCACGCTTTTTATTAGAAAATCTAACTGTTTATGTGTTTTCTAATCAAACCTTCCCGTCACATAAAAAAATGGTTCCGTCTTTGTTTTAGATAAGAAAATCTAAGCGTCCATAACTCTAAGTCTGTGGAAGTAAGCAAACGTGTGTCATCAAAACTGACTTACCCGTGTGTCTGTTTTCCACGGATTTCAACTTAACACTGGGTCAGTATTAGCTCCATCTGCGATCCATAACAAAACACAACGCTTGCTGCACTGGTCTCACCTGAGTCTCCGCAGATTGGCGCCACACCCCAGGCACATCACTCAAGGAGGAGGCCATTGGTTATCGATCTAAATGGCTGAGGAGCTGATCGGATTGTTGCGGGTGATTGGCAGTTACGAGAAACAAAAAGATCGATGGACCTTTGAACTTATGACAATAGGAAGAGATGCGAATTTGTCTCCTCACTTTTTTTTCAGTTCATGTACACAATAGTACAATTTAGAAATGAGGTAATAGTATTGACATATAGAGTTATTGATTCATTAATTTCTTTTTCCTTTCCGGGTTTTGGTTATCAACATTTTTATAATTAAGATTGATATATATAGAGAGCTAGAGTGTTAGGTAGTTCTCGGCAGTGATTAGAATTGCTTGTAAAATACTTTTATGGCTAATGGTCGGCCCGGCTTAATGCAATGTGATTTGTTGAAGCTTATGGTGTAGGCACTGCTGCTCTTTTTAGTTTTATTATAATCTCAACATGAATTGAGGTTTGTGTTCCTGATGTAACGTTGCTCCTTGCACATGTTAAAAATCCCATTCAGTTATTCAGCTCTGCAGTAAACACTTATAACCTCTTTATGACTGTCTTTTTGATACAGGACCCATGCAGTCTGCCTGTCTGATCTGTCTATTGTATTGAAATCATTTCTGTTCTATCTCTTTTTTTTTCTCGCGCTCTCTCTCTCTCTCTCTCTCTCTCTCTCTCTCTCTCTCTCTCTCTCTCTCTCTCTCTCTCTCTCTCTCTCTCTCTCTCTCTCTCTCTCTCTCTTTCTCTCTTTCTTTCTCTCTTTCTCTCTCACTCTATCTCTCTCTTTATCTTTCTCTTTTTCTCTCTCCTTCTCTCTCTTTCCATCTCTATTCTCTCTCTCTCGCTTACTCTTTCTGAATGTCTATCCATATAACTATTTTTCGATAACTTTGTCTGTAATTGTCTATCTTTATAACAGTATTAGTGTCCTTGCTTCATTAACTTTGGTCAGCTTTCCTTCCGTAGACCTTCATTCTCAAGTTCTTCAGACTCGTTACTACCTTTTCTCTGTTTTTCATCTTTCTTTGTAATATTATTTATTCCCAATTTATTGAATCTAAATGATGCAGAAAGGCTCTTGAATTATCAATTTCAACAGCATGCAGACTGCAAAGAAATGAAACGACCTTGCTGTGCACGCGCTATATTAAAATGATCAACCGAGCATGTAAAAAAGCAAGTAAAGTATAAATCAGTTGATTTTTATTTGCAAAATAATTAAAAAAACGTAGTTGAGTATCGTACACGTAAAAATGCCTTTACAAAATAATTTATTGACAAAATTTTGCAAAATATAGGTGGTCAGCTGGGGTCTAAATGCGTTTCTTTGTATAATCATATTTGATCGATATAATTAATGGCCAATCGACAACTACAGGAAATTTATAATCTACTGCCTTAAAAAGAACCCCAGCACGTTAGACCTTATATTTATAACAAGTGACGCTCATCTTCCTCTTGTTGATGTATAGCTCATGAGGAGTCTATACCTTTAAGTAATTTCGTTTGGCATCTGTGTTTTCGATCGTGATTATTCTGTGAAAGAATTGAGAAGAAGGAATAGCTAGGGAATTTCTGAGGCCATTTGAAAGAACATAATAAAATGAGAAATAACGGTTTTGCAATTATTCCACTTCAGTCCAAAAGTTCCAAAAAAAAACAGTTTTTAAAAAGACGTCATGTTCCACTTTACTGAGACAGTACAAAAAATTAGAAGCTATCATGTTAATAGAATTTTTAGATTTTATGCAATATTCCTCTTAGAAAAGCTTTATATGCATACTACTTTTTTTAATGGAAACCATTTAGTGTGAAAGGACAAATGATTTCTCTCTCCCTCTCCCTCTTCCTCTCACTCTCCCTCCCTCACTCCCTCTCTCTTTCTCTCTCCCTCCCTTTCTTTCTCTCTGTCTCTCACTGTGTCTCCATCTCTCTCTGCCTTTCTGTCTGTCTGTCTGTCTGTCACTGTCTCTGTCTCTGTCTCTATTATCTATCTCTATCTCTGTATCTGTCTCTGTCTTTGTCTCTCTCTCTCTCTCTCTCTCTCTCTCTCTCTCTCTCTCTCTCTCTCTCTCTCTCTCTCTCTCTCTCTCTCTCTCTCTCTCTCTCTCTCTCTCCCTCTCTCTTATAGGCTGTGGCTTTGACACGTAGGAATAGATCTAAACGTTATGTTGTTATTTTTTTTTAATATAGTGTGTCATTCAGGGGTGAGATAGATACATAGATTTGGTTGTGGTGACGTGGGAGAGGGGATGAACATCCAGGATCTTACACTTTATGACACACACACACACGCGCACTGCTTTTCTGCACAAATTTAATGTGTTGGATTCAAGCCACCCGTTATAGGTCTGTCAATATTTTTTTTTCAAAATCTACTAAGAATCACTTTTCTCAACGGACAAAGTTGAAAATAATAATTAACAAACACTGCTTACATGTAAAACTTCTTGTAAAAAGAATTAGTATCTCACGCTAAGAACAACAGATCGCCTTTCTGTTGCACGACAAATGTTTACTAAACTATAGATCGTCCTTGCTGTGAGAGTTTTCTCTCACGTTGATCAACTACAATGCATGTTGCTAGTACTGTGCAGGACTCTGTTTTACGTGTACAAGACGGTGCGTCCATGCTATTGAACCAATGGCTACAAGCATAAGAAGTTAGGATTTACGTTCGGTAACGATAACTAAAGAACGCCTGAGTTTTAATCACAATAATTCATTCTCTTCTAGAAGCTTAAACTGAACGGATGAACAGTCCCTGTCAGCTGGAGACACAACAGGCCCAAAGATGGCTGGGTAAGTGATTCAGTGGTATAACAATCATTAATACGCCTGTAAGATCATCATCCTTTTCATCTTCTTGTGCTTGTGACTAATGTCATGGTCATCATCGTTAGGTTTTTATGATGATGATGATGATGCTTATTATTATTACTATAAGAGTTCCTTTTAGGTACGGACTAATTTACACACCAAAGAGGGCTTCGTTGACTGGAAACACACTATACGGTTGCTACTATGTAAAAACAGGTGTGTAAATTAGTCCGTACCCAAAAGGAAGTCTTTCCATTATTATTATTATTTTATTATTATTATTATTATTATTATTATTATTATTATTATTATTATTATTATTATTATTATTATTATTATTATTATTATTATTATTATTATTATTATTATTATTATTATTATTATTATTATTATTATCATTATCATTATTATCATTACCATTATCATTATTATTATTATTATTATTATTATTATTATTATTATTATTATTATTATTATTATTATTATTATTATTATTATTATTATTATTATTATTATTATTATTATTTATCATCATCATCATTATTATTTAATGTGTTGGATTCAAGTCACCCGTTATACATCTTTATAATCATAAATATAATCAAGGACAATCATCATCGTTATCATTATCAATATACATTGCTGCTGCTTCTGCTGCTGCTACTACTACTACTACTACCACTACTACTGCTACAACTACTACTTCTACTACAACTACTACCACTGCTGCAGCTGCTGCTGCTGATACTACTACTGCTACTACTACTACTACTACTACTACTACTACTACTACTACTACTACCACTACTACTACTATTACTAATACTACTACTACTACTACTACTACTACTACTACTACTACTACTGCTGCTGCCGCTGCTGCTGCTGCTGCTACTACTACTACTGCTACTGCTGCACTACTACTACCGCTACCGTTACTACTACTACTACTACTACTACTACTACTGCTACTGCTACTGCTACTGCTACTGCTACTGCTACTGCTTCTGCTACTACTACTACTACTGCCGCTACTACTACTACTACTACTACTACTACTACTACTACTAACTACTACTAACTACTACTACTACTACTACTACTACTACTACTACTACTACTACTACTACTACTACTACTACTACTACTACTACTACTACTACTACTACTACGCTCATGATGATGCCACGAAACATTTCTGCTCCGTTTACTAACGCGCGCGCCATCATTCAAATTTCCCACATCCGGTTTATTTAAGAACAAAGAAACAATGGAAGATTAAAAGCAAATGTCTTCTTGATTGATGTCTAGCATCTCTTCATCCTTTATAGGTTGAAGTTAAGCAGCTCAATGCTATGTTTTTCTTACTGTACAGGTTTCATGTTATACCAAAGACAGCCAGAGATGTGGAGTAGCCTGTGCTTAGAATGAAACCACCCACTCTGAAAACATTTGTTACGACGGCACAAAGAATTTGCTCAGCCTCTTTACTCTGCAGCTTTTGCGAAGAAGCTAAGTTTTGTTCCATATTTATGGGGGTTTTTTTGTTGTTGTTTTTTTTAAACGATAATCATTATGGTTTCTTTTGGAATTCACTAAATACTTAAGCATTGTAAACATTTACATTTGATAATCTTTTCTTAGTAAAGAGTCAGATTTAACTGCTAAAACAAAAGTAATTTATTCTTTTTTTCCTTTGCTCATAGTATTAAGCTAGCACTCTTATTGAGCAAAATTTTATTAAATAATATGCGTTCATTTTGCGATAACTTGCGCAGGTGTTGATTGGGGAAGTTTAATACGCCTTAACAAACTTATCTATTTTAACTATTTGACATGTTTATTCCTCAAACTCTTACATAAGAATATCCCATTAAACGATTCAGTCGCGGTAACATTAGGTATTATTGCAGATATCGGCCCAACTCACCCTAAGCATTAAAATTGTATATTTGTTAATGAATTTGTTATGCTGAACACGAGTATGAAGGTCCTATTCGTCGCAAATAAATACTTGTCAAGATACAAGCATTTTTGTGTTGTTTAATACCCCATTAAACTACAAGTTTCAATTTCGTTCAATTGTGAAGTTCGACGTGAGGTGGGCCCATAATTATCTGCAATATTACCAAACATTATACTACAAAAGAGAATTAGTTTCTTTTTTTTTTTTTTAAATTTTGCAATTTTTATTTCCATAGAAATATTGTGAAGAGTAGCGCACGAGTTTGTCATGGCTTATCTTCCGCCTTGACAACAGCAGTTGATAAGTCAAATCTTGGTCAAGCTCTATCTCCTAAGTCTATCTTTGCAGTTTGAACTGTGCATATTTTTAACTCTTGTATTTAACTCTCCACTTGGCACGTATAAAAAAAACAGTTTTCAAGTCTTTAACTAAGGCTGTTTTTTTTACGTGCTTTTAGTAAGCAATAACCGTCGACCGCCAGCTATTCTCCCTGTTTTTACCCCTTTTTGTCGCACGTAAATTCTGTCTTTTTTTTTTCTTAGGTTTTTTTAATTTCTGATCTAGTCTTAAAACTTTATGAAATTTACATTCTTTTTAAAACAGCGTTTTATTTTTCCGTGTCCCGAAAGTTGACGGTTTAATTATTTAACTTTGCGATGAAAACAATGTAAAATATGTGTATGTTTGTGTGGGGAGAGGTCATTTTTTTTAGTTTGATTGTACACTTTTCGAGTGTTTGTAAATCACTTGCAATCTCGATTTAGTTTTAATCTGCCGTGATATGATAAACTTAGAAACCCTGAGCTCGCTCATAGTTGCTAATAATACAAACAAAATATCTACGTGAAACTTGAAAAATGTATAGAAGCATTAAAGTTAACCATACCAGTGCTGAGAAATGCAACAGTATGAAAGAGGAAAGCGATTTCATCAAATGAGAAAATGGTCTGAGTCAAAAAAGTTCTATGGGCGGCCTCTATATGATGCTTGTTGAACAGAGTCCATGACCGGGCTAGATGCCTTAACATAACATAATAAATCTACATAGAATATTGTCTGCAATCTTTTGTGTACACTATGTGCGCCATTTTAGTCTTCTTAGCCTGAACCCCAGTGCCAAAAATTAACGTAACATAATGATATCAAAATAAAAGCTGATCTTTGTGGTCAGTGTTGAGCTTTTTCATAATATCAACAGGTTTCATTCTTATAATCCACACAGGCTAGCTCACTCATCTTGTACATTGGACTACAACTCAAAAGTTTTAAACCGCCCCACTTTCACGTCATACTCATAGGATCCAACTCACATGTTAAAAAATTCACTTACTTATCCTAAACATTGGGTTTCTACTCCAATATTTCAAAACACATGTATTCATCCCAAATGCTGGGTCCAACTCTGTTTCAAAACACAGTTCTTGAACCCAAAAACTGTGTTCTAGTTCTATTTCAAATCATCTAAAATACTTGGTTTCAACTCTCATGCTTCAAATAACCCTTATTCATCCCAAATACTGGGTTCCATCTCACACTTATTCATCACAAATACTGGGTAACATCTCACATTTATTCATCACAAATACTGGGTAACATCTCACATTTATTCATCACAAATACTGGGTAACATCTCACATTTATTCATCACAAATACTGGGTAACATCTCACACTGATTCATCCCAAAAACTGGGTTCCATTTCACACTTATTCAACCCAAATACTATGTTCCATCTCACACTTATTCATCCCAAATACTGGGTTCCATTTCACATTTATTCATTACAAATACTGGGTTCTATCTAACACTTATTCATCACAAATACTGGGTTCCATCTCACACTTATTGATCCCAAATACTGGGTTCCATCTCACATTTATTCATCCCAAATACTGGGTTCCATCTCACATTTATTGATCCCAAATACTGGGTTCCATCTCATACTTATTCGACCCAAATACTGGGTTCCATCTCACTTTTATTCATCCCAAATACTGGGTTCCATCTCACATTTATTCATCCCAAATACTGGGTTCCATCTCACATTTATTCATCACAAATACTGGGTTCCATCTCACATTTATTGGTCCCAAATAGTGGGTTCCATCTCATACGTATTCATCCCAAATACCAGGTCCCATCTCACATTTATTCATCCCAAGAACTGGGTTCCATCTCACATTTCTTGATCCCAAATACTGGGTTCCATCTCATACTTATTCGTCCCAAATACTGGGTTCCATCTCACTTTTTTTCATCTCAAATACTGGGTTCCATCTCACATTTATTCATCCCAAATCTGGGTTCCATCTCACACTTATTCATCCCAAATACTGGGTTCCATCTCACACTTATTCATTCCAAATACTGGGTTCCTTTTCACACTTATTCATCTCAAATACTGGGTTCCATCTAACACTGATTCATCTCAAATACTGGGTTCCATCTAACACTGATTCATCACAAATACTGGTTTCCATTTCACACTTATTCATCACAAATACTGGGTTCCATCTAACACTTATTCATCACAAATACTGGGTTCCATCTCACACTTATTCATCCCAAATACTGGGTTCCATTTCACATTTATTCATCACAAATACTGGGTTCCATCTAACACTTATTCATCACAAATACTGGGTTCCATCTCACACTTATTCATCCCAAATACTGGGTTCCATTTCACATTTATTCATCACAAATACTGGGTTACACCTAACACTGATTCATCACAAATACTGGGTTCCATCGCTTTATTTTAAAACACATTTATTCTTCTAAAATATTGGGTTCCTACTATCATATTTCAAAAGACACTTATTCGTCCGAAATACTTGGTTCCAACTCCAATGTTCCAAAACATTTATTCATCCCACATACTGGGTTCCTACTTTGTTTCAAAACACACTATATCATCCCAAATACTTGGTTTCAACTCCAATGTTTCAAAACACATTTATTCATCCCAAACACTGGATTCCTACTCTATTTCAAAACTAACGTGTTCATCTTCAACACTTGGTTTTAACCGCTGTGAGTCAAGTTTCAACGTTTATGGTTCAATCTCTTATATATCCAACATACTGGTTTTCAACTGTTATATTTCAATCTTTAATTGTTCCTGAATATTGGATTTCAATTCCTATATTTCAATCTTTGATTGTTCCTGAATACTGGCTTTCAACTGCTATGTTTCAATCTCTAATTGTTCCTGAATACTGGATTTAAATTCCTTTGTTTCAATCTCTAATTGTTCCTGAATACTGGATTTCAATTCCTTTGTTTCAATCTCTAATTGTTCCTGAATACTGGATTTCAATTCTTATGTTTCAATCTCTCATTGTTCCTGAATACTTGATTCCAATTTCTAAGTTCAATCTCTCATTGTTTCTGAATACTGAATTTCAATTTCTTTGTCTCAATCTCTCATTGATCCTGAATACTTGATTTCAATTCCTTTCTTTCAATCTCTCATTGTTCCTGAATACTGGATTTCAGTTCATTTCTTTCAATCTCTCATTGTTTCGAATACTGTATTTCAGTTCCTTTTTTTTTCAATCTCTTATAATTCCTGAATACTAGATTTCAATTCCTTTCTTTCATACTCTCATTGTTCCTGAATACTGGATTTCAATTCCTTTGTTTCAATCTCTAATTGTTCCTGAATACTGGATTCCAATTTCTAAGTTCAATCTCCCATTGTTCCTGAATAGTGGATTTCAATTCCTTTCTTTCAATCTCTCATTGTTTCGAATACTGGATTTCAATTCTTATGTTTCAATCCCTCATTGTTCCTGAATACTGGATTCCAATTTCTAAGTTCAATCTCCCATTGTTCCTGAATAGTGGATTTCAATTCCTTTCTTTCAATCTCTCATTGTTTCGAATACTGGATTTCAGTTCCTTTTTTTCAATCTCTCATTGTTCCTGAATACTGGATTTCAATTCGTTTGTTTCAACCTCTCATTGTTCCTGAATACTGGATTTCAATTCGTTTGTTTCAATCTCTCATTGTTCCTGAATACTGGATTTCGATTCCTTTCTTTCAATCTGTCAATATTCCTGAATACTGGATTTCGATTCCTTTTCTTTTTCAATCTCTCATTGTTCCTGAATACTGGATTTCGATTCCTTTCTTTCAATCTCTCATTGTTCCTAAGTAATGGATTTCAGTTCCTATGTTTTAATTTCTCATTGTTCCTGAATACTGGATTTCAGTTCCTATGTTTTAATCTCTCATTGTTCCTGAATACTGGATTTCAGTTCCTATGTTTTAATCTCTTATTCATCTAAAGATTTGTTGGTTTTTACTCATATGTTTCAGTCCTTTCATTCATCCTAAACAACTGATTTCAACTTCTATGTATGTTTCTTAATCATCCTAATCACTTGGTTCCAACTCAGTCTGTCTCTCATGCATTTTAAATTTTCTTAGTGTTATCTCCCATGCCTCAATCTGGCACCCGTCTTTTATTTGTCCTATACACTGGATTTTATCTCTTACGTTTGAACACCTCACTTGTCCATCCGGCAGAATAAGAGGTATTTTTACATTAATATTGTTTGAGTTTATCTTGACTTCGCTAATATCCAAATTTAAACAGGCGGTTTCATATGAAAGTTGTTCAGATGGATTTTCTTTTGAGAAAGAAACCTAATTATCAAAAACAAAATTAGTTTTAAGACAAAGTTATCGCGTGACAAACTGTTCTATCTTGGTCTTTTATCAATACATAAACAAGCTGGCGGCATTTAAGTTTGTTTGGTATTCCAGTCTTTATTGCTTTTACAATGCACTTCATATCTTTCGCCCACTAAGTTCATATATGAACATTGTTAGTGGACTTTTATTTGCGGGATAAGAATGAGATTTTCTTATTGAGCGCTTTCCCATTGAAGTGCTCAATTTGCTTTACTACATTATTCTGAAATACTGTTTCTATACCAATTTGTTTGTAACTCGGCGAGGAGTATTCTTTTTAATTATCCTGTCATTCTAGAATTCTGGTATAGTCTTCCAGTGCCTGTAATCAACACCCTTTATACACCTGAGAGTTGTGGGGGAAATGTGTGCAAAGAATATGCGCTTTACCTGCACAAGCCATTGGCTTCTCAACAAACATTTTGTATATCAATTTGATTACGACATACATACCGCTTGAACAATTAAAAATGTGTGTGTGTTAAACATGGTCCAAAATGAAACAAGATATGGACTCCAACTTCAAAACACATTTATTCATCCCAAATACTTGGTTCCAACTTCAAAACACAAGTATTCATCCCAAACACTGGGTTCCAACTTCAAAATACATTTATTCATCTCAAATACTGGGTTCCCACTCCAATGTTCCAAAACATTTATTCATCCCAAATATTGGGCTCCTACCTTGTTTCAAAACACATTAATGTATCCCAAGTACTTGGTTCCAACTCCAGTGTTTCAAAACACATTTATTCATCGCAAATACTGAGTTCTTACTTTGTTTCAAAACACACCAATTTATCCCAATTACTGGGTTCCTACTCTCATTATCCAAAACTAACGTGTGCATCTCAAACACTTGCTTTTAACCGCTGCAAGTCAAGTTTCAATTCCTATGTTTTAATCTCTCATTGTTCCTGAATACAGGATTTCAATTCCTTTGTTTTAATCTCTAATTGCTCATGAATACAGGATTTCAATTCCTTTGTTTCAATCTCTTATTATTCATGAATACAGGATTTCAATTCTTTTGTTTCAATCTCTTATTGTTCCTGAATACTGGATTTCCATTCCTTTTTTTCAATCTGTAATTGTTCCTGAATACTGGATTTCATTTCCTTTGTTTAAATCTCTCATTGTTCATGAATACTGGATTTCAATTCTTTTGTTTCAATCTATTATTGTTCCTGAATACTGGATTTCGATTCCTTTGTTTCAATCTCTCATTGTTCATGAATACTGGATTTAAATTCCTTTGTTTCAGTCTCTAATTGTTCCTAAATACTAGGTTGCGATTCCTTTGTTTCAATCTCTCTTTGTTCCTGAATACTGAATTTCAATTCCTTTCTTTCAATCTCTCATTGTTCCTGAATACTGGATTTCATTTCCTATGTTTCAATCTCTCGTTGTTCATGAATACTAGACTTCGATTCCCTTGTTTCCATCTCTCATTCATCTTAAAGATTTTTTGGTTTTTACTCATTATGTTTCAGTCCTTTCATTCATCCTAAACAACTGATTTCAACTTCTATGTATGTTCCTTGATCACCCTAGTCACTTGGTTCCAATTCAGTCTCATTCTCACATGCATTTTAAATTTTCATGGTGTCATCTCCAATGCTTCATTCTGTTATCCGTCTGTCTTTTGTTTGTCCTATACACTATATTTTATCTCTTATGTTTGAACACCGCACTTGTCCATCCGGCAGAATAAGAGGTATTTTTACATTAATATTGTTTGAGTTTATCTTGACTTCGCTAATGTCCAAACTTAAACAGGCGGTTTCATGAAAGTTGAGATGGATTTTCCTTTGAGAAAGCACCTAATTATCAAAACAAAGTTAGTTTTAAGACTAGCTGACAAACTCTGTTCTATCTTGGTCTTTTATTAATACATAAACACGCTGGCGGCATTTAAGTTTGTATGGTATTCCAGTCTTTGTTGCTTTTACAATGCACAACACATATTTTGTCCACTAAGTTCATATATAAACATTGATAGTGGACTTTTATTTGCGGGATAAGAATGAGATTTTTTATTGAGCGCTTTCTCACTGAAGTGCTCAATTTGCTCAACTACATTATTTTGAAATACTGATTCTATCCCAATTTTTTTTTAACTCGACGAGAAGTATTTTTTTAAAACTATCCTGTCATTCTAAGATTCTGGCATAGTCTTCCAGTGGCAGTAGTCGACAATTTTCATACACCTGAGAGTTGTGGAGAAATGTGTGTAAAGAATGTGCGCCTTACCTACACAAGCCATTGGCTTCTCAAAAAACATTTTGAATGTCAATTTGATTACGACATACATACTGCTTGAACAATTAAAAATGTGTGTGTGTTAAACATGGTCCAAAACAAAACAATTTTCTTATCAACTCTTCAAACTGCAGCATTTGAACATTAACTTGAAAAAAAAATTGAACTCTTGGATGAGATTTCCTTGGAAAAAAAATAAGATTATCTCTTGCAAATCTCATCATGTTCGAATCCATTGTTACACCGTTTACAACATATTGCACTTACATTTACCTCTACATGATATTATTACTCTGGTCTTGTTGCTTTGAGGCCAAACAGATTCATACTTTGGAAGCAACATAGGTAAACAAATATTGAATTCACCACAAACTGGAACTATTTTATATAGAGGTGAATGTGAAATTGGTTAAAATAGAAACAAGTAAATATTAATTTATTCTATATCCATGCTTTTAGAAACATTTTTATGACGGCCTGCATGTTATCACATTTATGGGTGTTAAGACTAATACATGTCATGAGAATGAAACAAAATGAAGCATTCTAAATAAACTGTAGTAGGAGGAGAAGGCACGGGTTAGAAGTCGCTGGCTTGCTGCTCGCAAATCAAAGAAATAACCTATCTATGGCTCGGAAAGAATCGCAAGAAATGTGTACAAAATAAGGCGATAAATTTACCGCCACCTTTTCAGAATAAAGAGAATCTGTCCTCTGCCAAAGCAGTCTTGTTCAATGCTGCGCCTTGAGTTAGAAGGAAGATGGGCTTCAATGGATAGTTGTTTGAGAAACATTCGTACACTGAGAGTCTTAGTTTGAACCCTTGCATCTACCATACTGGATTCCAACTCAGGTGCTTAATTTCCAAAGGAAGTATGACTGTGTGTTTGCAAATAACATGTTACAGATTTTTTTTGTTTTAGTTTCTGCTGCAAGTTTTGGTTTGTCTCTCTTGGTTTCTTGTGCTGAAAGATTCGGTTATTACTCTCCTGTTTAAACCAGATTCCTCAATTTGTTTTTATTCGAAAAGTGTTCAACCATACTGTTCGGCCTTAAACAACCTGTGCTTCCCTGCTACGTCTCCTCTATTACGGTTAACACCAGTCTATCCCTCTTGACCCGTTTCTTGGAACATTCCTACACTGTTATCTTATATCTGTAAAAGAGATTGCACTCGACTTTTCAGTGTGCCGGATTCTTTTCGCTTAATACCTACGGTAACCCAAGCTATGTTGCATGTAATTTCAATTGTTTTGTTATCAGACCATTTTCAGCTTCTTTTTTATGGTTTTCAGTACCATTGTTGTTTTCTACCTCCAGGTTCTTAGCTTCCAGCTCACTTCTACATCTGTCACATTCTCCATCGGTTTTTATCTTCTCTTCTCCCTCTCCATTACCTTCGCTACCCTCTACTGCCCTCTCCTATTCCTTTGATTTGATTCAAATTCCACTTTGCATTCGTGTCTTCTTTTTTTTTTTTTTTACAAAGTTTACTGGTTTTTATCTCTTCTCTACCTCTTTATTAGTTATGAGGAGGGTTAAGGATCACAACCACCTCTCCATGGTTCCCAAGCCTTTTCTTCCTTTTTATTCTTCTTTTGTTCTCAGGTTTTCTCTTCTGTTTTGTTTTTTCCATCCAGCGTTCTCTGCCCTTCTCTTTCTTTTTTTTTTCTTATTTCTGTTTAAAGCCCTGCTTTTTTTTTTATCCTGTGCTTTTTAGCCTATCTATCTTTCCCTCTCCAATTCCGTTGTCTTCAGCCCTCTTCTTTTCTTTCCTGTTCCCTCTTATCCGTAGCTTTCAACTCTTCCCTTCATATTTTTTTAAACTTTCCTATGGCCTCTAGTCTTTCCTCTCTTATTGTAGCTTTCTCTTCTTCTTTACTATCCGATGACTTCCTTTGCATCTCTTCTTGTTTTTTCGTCGTAGAAGTAGGCTCCAGCCCGTTTTTTAAGTTTCCCTTCCATTCCATAGCTTTCAGCCTTCCTCTCACTTATTTTTCCAGCCCTCATCTTCCATTTTCTCATATTCGGAAGCTTTCAACCCTATTTTCTATTTCCTCCTCCCATTCGGTTGGTTAGAGTTTATCTCTTCGTTTTGTCTCTCATTCCGTGGCTTCAGCTCCTTTTCTTCCTTTTTCAGTCAGGTGACTTCGTAGAGGTTTCCTTCCTCATGTGGTTATCAGCCTTTCTCTTTATTTTCTCCTATCTTATGGCTTTAAGCCCTTCTTTTCTTTTTCCCTTTTGTCTCTGGCTTCCCACTCTTTTCTAGCCTTGTCTCATTTCCAGCCTTTCCCACTTTCCTCAGACGGCGGTTCAGTCAAACCTTCTCTTTAGAAGAAACTCGGTGTCGTTTTATAACATTCCTTTTTTCATACATGAAAGGATCAGCCGGAGTCTGCCCAGCTATCCCTTGGAAACTCGCATAGTGGCACAGTTGAAGCGGCCACTTTTTTTTTCTCAAAAACACCGGATGGCTACGTCCATCTACCTGCTGAATAGAAACTCATTTTGATCATCCTCAAAAAACATAAACGCTTAGCTTTTAGTTAAAATCATATTTCTAAAGTATCTCAGATACCCAAAAATTGCGGAACAAATTTTTTAAATCGGAAGTGTCAATTTCAATTATTCACAATTAGCTCGGTAGGTCGCCATCTCTTATCCAAATTATTATTGCCTGGAACCTTCGCACATGAATTTTCAAGGTGTCGAAAACACGGGAGTTTTCCAGCCTTGTCAAAGGCTACACATATAGGCCCTAGTTCCTCAACTGCGTTTAAGGTGGTTCTATTTGAAACAAGCTTGTCTTGCAAGAAAACAAGCACTTGGAATCCATGACATACAACATATCCTACCTAACATAGAAGAAAATAAGAACAACAGAGACAAAAATTAGAATTGTAGTCAGGAAACTAAAAGAAGCAGAGTTTATATCGGCTGCACATTGTTCAAAGTTTTGATATCACCAAACCGATGAACTAGTGATGTCATACAGTTTTTTTTCAATGTTCCTACGTGGTTACTCAATGGCTTGACATCTCTCAAGTTATGAGCTGTCAACAAAATGGGTCCTGTGTAAACACTATGGCTGCTGTGCACTCTTCACGTCAATATCACGTGATTTCTTTCAAATAAAATGGCAAGTCTCGTAAGTCAGTCTTGGCTGAGATGTTTACAGATGAGGTCAAGGTCATTAGCTCATCGCTAAAAGCGGACTGGGCGTTTCACACGTATGTTTCACATGTATGTGTACACATTCTCTGAAAAGTCTATGAGTAGGAAAATCATTGGAAGGTTTGTTTTCATTTCAAATCTGCCTCAAAAATAAACTAAGAGGTTTACTGACTACTCGATCGACTTTAATGAAAATACGGATTTTTAACTATTTTACCCCACTTCATGCAGAAAGAGAAAAATACTGCTTCACGCCTCAGTTATTCGTAGAGAAATGGTTATATTTGTTTGCCATCATTTACTATCTAAAAGTTGTATTCATTAAAGGTTTAGTGCAGGAGTTATAGGCCCAACAACTGTAATTTACGAAGGGGTTCATTTTGTCTACATATGGAGCAATGAAGAAAGAGCTTTGTAATTTGGCACACACACACACACACACACACGTATTTTTATTTCTACACATCACCACGCTGAGTTCCACTTCTCTGCCACCTCATTTCGACCCTCAAACGTCTTCGAGGTGTAAAAGAATCTAGCATGGGTCTTTAACCAAACTTCAACGACTTCAGTAGCGTCCTTTTTATCTTGGAAAAGGCGTCCTTTGAGTGATTTTTTTAGATTAGAAAACAGAGGTCTGAGGGCGAATTAGCTGGGTATGGCAGGTTTCAAAGCCGCACCGTTCTGCTGTCTGAACTGCTTGTTGTGCCCTGTGCGCAAAGGGCATTGTCATGCAGAAGAAGAAAGCCATTGAGATTTCCACGCCTTTTTCTCACCAATTCGGACCGCACTTTTATCTGCAAACCCAAGTATTAGTATCCTGTAACGGTTTGTTCATTTACCAGGTAGTCATCGATAATTCTATTTTCACAATCCCAGGAACACGACAACATCACCTTTCCACTTGATCGTGACAACTTTGCCTTCATGGGTGACGGAGATGGAACTTTCCATTGCACGGTCAGGTTTTGTTGGGAATCAAAATGATAATCCATGTTTCATCTATAGTCACCATGTTTTCAAAGAAATATGGACTCTATTTGAAAAAGAATTTTGCAGGACTCAATCCTTTACTTCTTCGGTTTACTGGTCAAAAGGCGCTGTACTACCTGTGCAAAAACCTTACTCATGTTGAGATGGCCATGGAGAATCAGTCGAATTGACCCTACACTGATTCCAGTTTAACTTGAGAGCTCTTTAACGGTTATGTATCGAGTTTGTAGAAATAGTCTCTTCACTTTGGCAACGTTGTCTTCACTTACCGCAAAAGGTGGGTGCCCTAAACGATCTTCAACGATTAGCCATGAATTAAAATTTGAATTTTCTTACCTAGTATGTACATCAAGGACATTAAATTGTTTTACCCGAAACTTGGTCTATTTCCTGAAAAAAAAACAAGTGGATTTTCCTTGCAAGTGTAAAAACTCAATAACCAAGCGATATTCAGCTGGCGCCATGACGATGCTTTAGCAACGGGAATTCAACTATTTTTTTTATTAATTTAAGTTTAACTCAAAGCCCTAACAATTGCCTAAAATTTGCATCTTGCATTCCAAAGAAATGATCGAAAGGCTGACAACATTTCGATTCTTCACTACGAATTCTTAAATCCCACTCTTACTTTTGAATTTGTCATTGTTCATCTTAAATTTTACACTAACTAGCTACGCCAGAGAAGTAAACGTGTATATACGTATAGATTCTTAGAATTGTCTTTGAATCATACAAGTTGAAAAAAATATATTCTAAACATCAAATCAGCTGAAAATTTAACCAAAATCTCATTAGTCCAGCCTACAGTCTGTAGCTTAACTTTGAACTAAAACCCTGTAACTATCAATCAGAATTTGTGGAATGATCGGTATAAGTGAACGGAGTTCGTTCTTTTTTTTCTCTTTCTCTATATGTGTCTGTCTGTCTGTCTGTCTGTATGTATGTATGTATGTATCTATGTATCTATGTATGTATGTATGTATGTATGTATATCTGCCCCCCTCTCTCTCTCTTTCTCTCTCTCTTTCTCTCCCTCTCTCTCTCTCTCTCTCTCTCTCTTTTTTTTTTTCTCTCTCTCCTCTCCCTCTTTCTCTCTTTCTTTCTTTCTCTCTCGCCCTTGAAGATTTCAATGATAGTTACAATTCTTGTGTGCTCTTTTTTTCAAATATCCTAAAATTTTCTGACCGCTTTTCGTTTTGAAAAGTCTGTTTTGTTGCTCTACTCCTCTCTCTCTCTCTCTCTCTCTCTCTCTCTCTCTCTCTCTCTCTCTCTCTCTCTCTCTCTCTCTCTCTCTCTCTCTCTCTCTCTCTCTCTCTCTCTCTCTCTCTTCCCCCTTTTTACGTTTTCTTTTATCTCTCTCTTTCTTTCTCTCCATCTCTCTCGCTATTTATCTCTTTTTCTCTCTCTCTCTTCCCCCTTTTTACGTTTTCTTTTATCTCTCTCTTTCTTTCTCTCAATCTCTCTCGCTATTTATCTCTTTCTCTCTCTCTTTCTCTCTCTCTCTCTCTCTCTCTCTCTCTCTCTCTCTCTCTCTCTCTCTCTCTCTCTCTCTCTCTCTCTCTCTCTCTTTCTGACTCTTTGTTTATTTCATCTTTTCTTTTTTTCACTCACCCTTTTCTCTGTTTCTCTGTTTGAATTAAGATACTTTCATGCTTATTCCAAAACATACACTTTAAAAAACTTTTCCGTCGTCTGATTTGATTTTCATATTAGCAACTCTTTCATCATAGCAATCGCTGTAAGGCTGGTTACCTTAAGGTCTCTAGTCTTCTATAAATTTTAAAGAATTTTTGATTCGTTTACGGAGAGCATCTTTCCGTCAAGCTTAGATGATCCTTACAGGGATCAAAGCCCAGATCGATTTCATGTTTTTCTGAGGAAACCGAAAATATAATATGAATATTTAAAAAATGGCAGCATTAATGCAAATCAAAAAATGAAAGACTGCAAAAAGAACATCTTCGAATAAATATAGAAAAACAAGATGAAAATGAAATTAAAGCAGTATTAAAGGGCAGGAGATAATAATAGAGCCAGGCAATTGTATACCACTTACATAATCATCTATTGAACTGTTATGATCTGTATTATTTAATTCTATATAAGTAATAAGTTTTTATTTTTTTTACTGAAATAAAAAAAAATTTGAATGACATGCAATTTAAGTTGGCTGTGTTGGTTTTAATGATATTTTTCTTCTCTTTCATCAGGCAGAGGTCTACGGGTTATTATTATCATACAGAATTTGCACAAGGTTTGTCTTATGTTTAAGAAATTAATCTTCAGAAGCTGGAGTCTTTTTTTTTTTATTTAAAATTGACAAAAGTATGATTTGAGTTTTTTTAAATTGCCAAATGTCTCTAAACCATTTGAGTTTGATGCGGCCAGCTGTGATGGAAATGCCTTTAGTCTGTTCGACCAAATTTAATGTGAAATGCAAGGCTTGACTCAAAGTAGCGACAACACTGATATCTAGGCCTTTTTGCAACAGCCCATTGTTGCAAATTAAACCCCTGCTGTGCCTCAGCCGACTATTTTAGGTTTTGAACCTAACTCTAGGGGTATAATTCCAGAGATATTTTTTGTATAGATGGTCCAGAGTTTTGTTACAGTTATTTAATATCCTCAATTTAAGCATTTTTTTCTTCTTTGGAGAAAAAGGCAATACTTCCCTGGCACCCACTACTTAAGGAAACAAAACTAGAAGTGATAATCTGACATGCTTTTTCTGTATTATACTTATTCTCTTCAAGACTTAAGATTCCAGATATTGAACGAACAGATCTTAAATACACGAAAACCCTTCACAGTAGAATGGGCATATCAAAACATTCAATGGTAGTATTTGTGTGAGCTACTTACTCAGATTGGTACGGTACTTTTACATTTGAACAGGCTTATGAACAAAGGAAATTGGTCGTAACTTTAATAAAATACGCGGATAATATATCTTTCACGTAATATTTTAAGGGTCTACTATCGTAAAGATGTTTTATAAATAAAAAAATAAGTTTACTGATCCCATCGGTCATTTGACCTTCTCACTTAAGGTTACAAAATTATCCAGTAGACGTAAAGAAAACTCCCAGGGAATGAGAGTTGTCTTGGTTGTGAGAAGTCTTCTCCACTCTAGAACAGAGGAAGATTGTACCAGCAGGGCACGAGGTTCAAGAGGTAGGATATCTGATTTGCCAGGATGTAACAACGCTAAAAATATGGTTATATTACATAGAAAATAACCGCTACATTATCATTTATTAGGCTAAATTTAGTTTTTTAATAAATTGAAGGAAGAGGTGATAGCCAATCAGCGGTTCCTGTAGAGTGAGTTTAGCTGGAACGGATTGGGGCTTAATCAGCCCAATTCTTCAGCTCATGGGTGCAGAAAAAGTAGGGCTTAGATATTTATTGGCAATGCATAGTTATTGAAGTGTACAGGGAAAAGTTAAGTAGATTGTAACTTTTATGATTAGGTTGTTTGGTTGTTTTTGGAGATTGCACTCATCAAAATTTAAAAAGAATTATCAATTGGTCATGACACAGTTCTAAAATTTTTAATCTAAATCTCTTTCTTGTCCGGCCTTCACTCAAGCTGTCTTTGTGTTTCCCTCTGCATCTCCCTGTTTTTCTTTTTTTTTTTCCTATCTATTTCCCATTTCATTTTTTTTTACCCTGTACTTACAGCTTTGAACAGATACTGATCTGAGGTGTCATCTGGAGCTAAAGTTTTAGAATGACCAGATGAAGGTAAAAGAGGGCACACGAATATGCCTAATGTTCAGTTAAGATTCTCTTGTGTAGACTAAATCGCTAAGTTTATGGCTGCACTAGATAATTTTTTTTCAACTCACTAACTACCTCATGTTGAACCTCCATTATTCATTACAAGATAAGTATGTGAAATGTAAAATTAATGATGGTTTGAAACACCCGAGAGAATTAAAAAAAAACATTTCGATTTTGAATTTTTTTTCAATAAAAATCTAGTTTTATAAACCATGCTTCCTACGCACAGAGCAAAATGTTTTAGTGCATTAAAGTAGCGTTTTTTCCGGACTTTCTGATCGTTATTTTCATGTCTCCTGTCCTTCCGCTGAACTTCCCAGCTTGATGACGTCACTAATCCGGTTCTGGGCACCAGAGAAGCCAGCTCAGTAATCCCAGACCAGCAGAAAGCAAAGCTACGTCATCAACCACAATGCGTAGAAAGAATCCACGAGCAGATCTCTGTGGAGAGAGCAGATATAGAGGGAACCAGGTATAGAGAGAACGATTGGTAAATAATAAGTTAAGTTAGAAAGTGGTACATTTGGAACAACATTTAATTGGCTTTTTAAACATTGATTTGACGGTATCAGTGGTTTTGTCAGTACTGCCTCGGTCTTAGTTTTTATAATGAGCTGAACAAAAAATTATGACAATTTAATATGTGATACTTTTTTAATTCAATAATTTTTACAAGAAAGCGATTCAACTGTCCAGAAAGTTTAGGAGCACTTCAGTGAATTAATTTTTAAATGATTCTACATCAAAGTCGTATTTCTAATTTCATCTACATGTATTTTCTTCACTCTGAGCTAACTTCAGCATCTCTGATGAAGTTCAGTTAATTCCATGGATCATCACTGTGGACTTTAGCAGCGAAAAGGGAAGAAACTGAAGGGGCGGCCATAATATCTTAATTTTCATATGATAAATGTTCTGACAATAGTAAGATGACACTCATGTTGGTCTTATCCTTTCCTTCCCTCCTACTTTTCTCTCCCCTTTTTTTTCTTTGTCTCTCTATGACTCTTTCCATCCTTTTCACTCTTTTCTTTATGCTGCAGTAACCTTATTAGACATTTACAGACTCACCTGGCTTTGAAAGATATGTTTCTCTTCAAAATAACTGGAGTTCAAGTTTTGAATGATGAGCTGAAGGTACCCGAGGACACATCGAAATGCTTAATGTTCAAGCAAGTTTTACTTGGTTTTGGTTTGGATGGCTATGGTTCTGCTACATTAAAAATTTTGATAAGATTTTTTTAAGCCATAGACTCGTTTAACATCGGCAGTATGTTGTTTTTAAATGCCCTATAAAAATGTTAAAAAGTTTGCAATGTTTGCTGTCGAAATATTTGTTCTTTACAGTAAAAATGTAGTAGTTTAAATTATTCTTCCTAGAATCATTTGGCGCATCAATTATAGTGACCGTTCTGTACCCTATTTGTGATAACTTATTTTTATTTTGACATTTCCTCTGTCCTTCCTTTTGTCATATTATGACCGTGACCTGGATATCAGAGAAAAGTTGCAAAAATCTTGCATGATTAGTAAGGACAACCACAAACCAAACAAAATGGGATGGAGGAGAAATTCACAAAGCTGTTGAATCTATTTGTCTCAAGGGAAAAAAAAAGTTTGGTTTAAAAGTCATACATTTGGAGCATTCGTTTGATAAAAGAAATTGATTTCGCGGTTCCAATGATTTTCTTAATTCTGTTTGTTCTTCTGGGTTTTTTTTATTTTTAAGAAGTTGATAACATTAAAGGCAGCAACAATAAAACTGTCTATTTCTCTATTTTTCTATCTCTCTCTGTCTCTGTCTCTGTCTGTCTGTCTGTCTGTCTGTCTGTCTGTCTGTCTGTCTGTCTCTGTCTCTCTCTCTCTCTCTCTCTCTCTCTCTCTCTCTCTCTCTCTCTCTCTCTCTCTCTCTCTCTCTCTCTCTCTCTCTCTCTCTCTCTCTCTCTCTCTCTCTCTCTCTCTCTCTCTCTCTCTCTCTCTGTCTCACCCTTTTTTCCCTCAACATCAATATCTGTAAACTTGTTTTTCTGAATGATCCACTCTGTCATCACATCAGGTCTCCCCGCATCACAGAATGCCAGGTGAAACAGATCTTGTCTTGGCATGGGCAGGGATCTATCTACTTTGCCCAGCCGTTTTGAGGCACACTCAAGGTCACTTCCAAGTATGTGTCTCATTTTTTACATTGAGCAGTCAACTAAAAATAACTGATACATACATTCTGCTAAGAACTAAATGGTATGTTACAGCTCCATCTTTGCTAGATTTAGATATTTTATTGTGAAAAGACAAAGAGGGTAGTTGTAAATTAAATACTTGTTCACGAAAAGATAGAGAGAGAAGTAGGAAAGATGACATGCATGAAGATATTTTATAATGTAGCTCAAAGCTTGCCGTGTTTAGTCTTTCTTCCTTTGTGTCCAATAAAAACAAACCATGACATTCTGACTCTTTCAGATGGTGAAATTCCCTCAATAACAAAAGCAAAGCTGTCAGCTTTTTCTGAATTATTAAATTTTATAACAGCCACTTAATTATTTTTGTGTTTTACAAAAAAACTAGTTGCCTTGCCAGCAATTTGGCCTATGCATTTTGTAGAAATTTTTATATCACTTTACCTGAAAGGTTTCGGCAGAATAATATTGCTGATGTTTATGTCGTTTTTAGATTCACCATTGTACTGTAATTTTTTTTACCTCAACACTTTGATAAGAGAAGCAAACACTAAGAATGTTTATAGAAAAGTGAACGAGTTGTCAAGCTATCAGTGAACAAAATTAGTTTATGAAAATTTTGAACTTTTCTATCCCACCTCAGGTGATGCTGGGCTGATTCTGTCATGTTTTCACGTCACACCCCAAAAGACTATCTCTCAATCTGCAGAACGGTACAACATGTGCCATGTGGCTAAACCGTTGGAGAGGACAACTTGGCTTTAAAGAAAAATTTTTTTGGAAAATTTTGTGTTAATATATTATGCAAGCTGCTAGTCTGCATTGATGAGGCTGCGGATCCCGTGGCAGCTAGATCTGTATCTGCAGCACAACATGGGACTATATTTCTCTTAAAGGTTTAACCTGCGCGCCTCAGGCCGACTTGAAAACGGATCGCAGTAACTGAGTTTCCGTCATAAGCTATTTCTTGGTTGACCAAGGCAAAATTCGATGTTGAATTTGAAGTAAATGGGCCATTTCATAAATCATGGTTTAGTTGTGCGATTTTAAGCACATTTATTAATCAGCCTGTCTGTCTGACGGGAGGCGGAGCAAAAATAGTTTACATTTGAGTGTTTTTCTTACATATATATATTCAAATAGGCGGCTACGCCCTGCTGGGTGAAGTAAAATACGTGCAAGATCAACATTGTCCAGTAACTGTGTGTAAAGTGGTATACATGTTTCAGCATCAGGCTGATCCTCGAAAACTTATCTCTCAAGTGTGTTACCTAACGCAACTCATATAAGCTAAATTGTCCAGCCCTGTCTTGCCCGTCGGAGGTCAATCTGTTCAGTCCTGCCTGACGGAGGCTCAAACGGTAAAGGATTACTTTGCTGTCAATCAGGGTTTTTTTAATACTAAGTTGGTTTAACCCCCATCCTTGCCAGGTATGAAGATTCGGCAACTAAAGCTCGGTAACAAAGCCTGATATTGTCGTTACAAACCATTGCCTTTTGGTGTGATCCACGGGATAGCTTTGTCAGGGTTAGATGTCTAGTTTGAGAAGCAAAGTTGGCAGCTCAAACTTGTGATCTTTATAGGGAAAACTTTGCTTGTGCATTCTTTGTGCAATTAAAAGTGTACGTTGATACAAAAGTTTAGAATTATTCAAGCACTGCCTTGACTCACGCCCGTTTAAGTTCTAAGGATGGAAGAATTAACATTTTTATTCCATTTTACCCAGAGGGTGGTACATTTGGGAACAGGAGTCAGTGCGATTATGCAACAAAATTTTCTGCTTACGATAGTCTTGTAGTAATTTGTCTGATTTCTTGTTGTTGTTTTCTTATTTGAAGTAGGTGTTCAAAAGGTGGATGCAATTAAATAATCTCACTTAGGTAATCGTTTGATGAAGCGAAGTCATTGCACTTAAAATGAGAAGAAGCATAAAGAACACAGTTGGTGGAATCTTGTAGCTAAACATCTTCCTCAAGATTTTTAGTGGCTTTTTATTTACTGATCATTTGTATCAAGGGGCATAACTTGATAAATGATACAATTGGTCAGTGTGGGGATGTTTTAAGGGGAACTACAGAGATTTAAAAAAATCTTTGAATTGATGCGGTTATAACTACGATGTTATAGTTTTTTTTTAACGAGTGTCTCACTATGAGTCTCTGATCCTAGACTGTGTAAACTCCCTAAATCTCAACCTGTGCTGAGTGGCAGGACAGAATAATTTATTAGTTCTGGCCTTTTTTAGGGAATTTGAGGAGAGAGGGGTGATGGTGAAAAAGTGTGTGGGGGACAGAGAGGGGGGGGGGGGGTGGAGGGAGAGACTCGACTATTTCCGACACTGTGAATCAAGTTTGAATAGAGTGTAAGAGGGAAGGGCAGATTTACACCGCATCAAAATATCTACTTACAGTTCAACTGTATTTAGTCTTTACGTTATGTTAGTAGTTTAAGTCCAAAGCAAAATTTTGTATCAGTAGAATTGTGATATATTTGCGCTTTAACAAATATTAATTTTATTTTCAGAAAATCACCAATTTTTTTTAGCTGAAAATGGTATACTATACTAAGCTTGCTTTCCATCCTGAACTTTGCTACAATCGATCTATAAAGCTGTGGAAATATAAGGACACTTTTTCTTGTTATACGTTTTGATGTACCGTTGAAAAGGACGTTTAGTTTTGGAAACGCATTAGAGATCAAACTGGAATTTCCTTGTAGAAATCTTAATTTCTCGCACATGAATTTTGAGTTCTTTTTTTTTCTGGCACTAGATGGTTTAAACATTCACAAAATGACACATCAAGATCGAAGATATGGGACTTCAGACTTAGCAAAATGTGTTATGTAAACTCTGCATTGTCCATATTCTGCCTACTCTGATCTCTCTGTAAATTATCACAACAGTCAGTTGTTATCATGTACAAGTCTTGATCGTCGTCTATACCGTTCCAGAATGTTCAGGAAACGCTCTCTCACTCATCCCTCCTCTTGCTTTTTGTTGAATACCTTTTCTCTAGTTTTGTCTCTGGCTGTCTCGCGTATGTCTTTCTGTATGTCTGTCTCTTTGACTCATTTTTTTATCTGTCTATTTGTCTGCCTGTCAATTTATTATATATCTATCTTTGCGTATGTCTGCCTTCTTTCTCTCTGTCTCTGTCTCTCTCTCTCTCTCTCTCTCTCTCTCTCTCTCTCTCTCTCTCTCTCTCTCTCTCTCTCTCTCTATCTATCTCTCTCTATCTCTTTCTCTCTCTTTCTCTCTATCTCTCTATCTATCTCTCTCTCTCTCTCTCTCTCTCTCTCTCTCTCTCTCTCTCTCTCTCTCTCTCTCTCTCTCTCTCTCTCTCTCTCTCTCTCTCTCTCTCTCTCTCTCTCTCTCTCTTCTCTGCCTGTGCCTCCCTCTTTTCTATAGAAGACAAATGGCTTTTTTTTAAGCATGAATATATAGTTTTTTTGTATACTGATAAATTTGACATCTTATTTTTTTAAGAGTGAGCTTTTCTTTGTGAAATATATGGCCAATCAATTATTATTTTTTGTTCTCCTACGACTGTTGTGGAATAAATAACTAATTTTCTAAAAAGACCGAACTGCTTTTATTTTTGGATCAGCAATTTGATCATTTATAGAAACTTGTGGATATTCTTTAGTTGAAAGGTTGGATTATCTCAGTAATTAATCAGCAGAAATTTTTCAATTTTTATTATGTGGGGAAAACACTACAATGACAGGCTTGTTATTAAATCTTTGGCATCAAAACTTTGATATGGGTTATCCCACACTAATAAATCAAAACTCTGATATGGGTTATCCCACACTAATAAATCAAAACTCTGATATGGGTTATCCCACACTAATAAATCAAAACTTTGATATGGGTTATCCCACACTAAGATTGTTTACACTGCTATAAACGACTCTAACATTGCATTTAGTATCGCCCTTATCCTTGAGATTCTTCAACTCCCTTTGGCGGCGTTAACTTCTACAAAAGATCGATGGAATTTTTTTGGTTTCTGCTTTTCTCTAAGATTTGTTCCATCATGTATACATACATATACATGTATATTGATTTATCTATTTTTGGTGATCAAGTGGTTGGTGATCTGTTGTGGCAACGTTTCTGTTGGTGTTTAGGTAACGTTATTACAAATCAATGACAACTTGTCTAGGATCACTTCACAGTGGATTACATGAAGCTAAATCATAGAGTCAAATTCAAAGTCAAAGTTGGTGTTAATGCCAACTGGAGTGACTCAGAAGTCGTTTGGTTTTTCATACTAGAGTATTTAAAATCCTTTACAGTCCCACCGATATGTTTCGAATGTAAGTTGATTAGGGTGAGGAAGCCTTCATCTCGAATTTTTCTTTCATAAATTCTATTCCTTCAGTATGGTTATTTTTTACTCGAAAAAAAAATTAATGAAACCAAAAAAATATAATATTGATCTATAAATACTTTTTTTCAACTCGAGTCATCCCCCTTTTCGCGAGGCTAAAGTAAACGCAGATGTTAGTTTTCTATGGATTAAACGCATTTGTAAGTTTCCTCATTGTGTTGGTTTTGTTATTTCGCATTATTATTGTAATGACAATTTTTTTTCCTCTGCATCCCAACAGCATGTTACTAACGTGCACTAGACTAACCTGCCCTGAACCTCATGTTTATGCAAGAGTGAATATCAAAAGATGAGCTCGTGTATATTATTTAAGAGTTCAATAATGGCTTTATTTTTATTATTTTTTTAAGGCCTAAGTAGGTGTAGGAAACCTTACCAGTAAAATTATAACAGTTGTTTTACATTATCAGTTTGTGAGTTACTGGGTTTTTATCGAGGTTTTGACGAGGATTGTGGCCGAGCTGTCCGCTTGTTTGGTCAATTCTCGTAATGTTATCTTTTCTAGACGTTATTTTCATCGTCCAGTGAGCTGCTGCTGCTCAGTGGGTTCTAAACACACATTACCATGTAGGTAAAAAACAACGTAGTTCTGCTAAGTAGAGCGTCTCACGTCGCACATTGTGCGGAAATTAATTGGTTTTTCAAGACCATTTCAGAAAGATTTTTAGATTGGGAGAATCCAGAACAAGCTGTTTTTTTTTTTGTTCATTCTATACTTGCAGGGCGCTCATTATTGACAGAAAGTAACAAACTGCTGAGCAGAGAAACTTGAAGTTATTTGGTTTTTAATCAAACTAGAACTGATATTTTTCTTTCTTACCTATCATTTATAATTTCATAAACATTAAAAAAAAAGAAAAAAAAAAACATAAAAAGTCACCCAAGATAAGGTTTTATAATGAAGTAAAAAAAAAAAAACAAGGTCAGATAAGAGTTAATGTTCATTCTACAAGAGAAATGTGAAGAGAATTAGAAAC
Organism: Elysia crispata; assembly: GCA_033675545.1. Classification (NCBI taxonomy): domain Eukaryota; kingdom Metazoa; phylum Mollusca; class Gastropoda; family Plakobranchidae; genus Elysia; species Elysia crispata. The sequence continues at coordinate 312,037 of JAWDGP010006995.1, forward strand.
CAAATGCAAATTCAGTTTATTTTCTGCATTTTATCTACAAAAAAAAATGAGTAGATATTAGCAAGTAACATACTGTCACATTTCCAAGTTCTAAAGCATTGCAATGGCCAACCTGAAACTTTTTAAAATAATTGATAAATAACCTGCAAAAACGTTGTTCAATCTTGTTTATTATTTAGTCTATTTCTACGGTTAAGGAACATAACTATTTATACCTTCATTTAAATCATTAATAGTTTCGGTACGAAACAGTTAATAAAGCTTCACTGTGAATTCATTCTCCTTCACTCAAGTTTCAAATGTGTTCTGAAAAAAATCCTGTTTCAGGATATAGGGCAAAAAGTGGGTTCAAGTTAGACAAAGCCATTGGTTACAAACTTGCAAAATAGATTAAATATTGCATATTGAATACCTGATGTCTAAGTTCCAAGAATAAGAGCTCAATCTGTGAAATACAGAAACGA